>JAVBJF010000320.1:0-411479 GCA_033439095.1 Pseudococcus viburni | reverse complement strand
GGGTTTAAAAAACCCGGTTGTGTGAATTTTGGGGGTTTAGGGAAAATTTTTAACGCTAATTTTTGTAATCGGCGCGTTATGGCGAATTCAATATTGTGACAAAAAAAACCGGTTTTCTTTTGGGCCTAAATGGAATAATCCAGGGAGGGAGGGGATTTTGGGTTAGCTTTAGCTAGATCTTGAATCATAAAAATTCAACACTAGAGTATTACAATGATGAAGAAAAACGATCCTGGTTTGTGAGGTATCGTATGGAAAGTTTTTCCCAAATTGTAACAAGACGCTGACGCCCCAGTTTTAACTACAAATGAGTCCAGGCATCATAGCGTGGTTACTTTTTAGTAACTCGGTTACTTTTTTTCGAGACAAGTTACTTTTGGTTACTATTTCCACTTCAAAAGTTACTTTGGTTACTTTTTACCTCTAAAAGTTACTGTTTTCCAAAATTCTCAAAAAATTTACCTTTTTTCACAATTTTTCTCTAAAAATGATTTTTTCAAGCGTAAAGTGTCTGTTAGTTTCGGTTTAGGTCGAGTTTTGGAGACTTTTTTGTTTCAAAAAATTTCGCCCTCGCTCCGCTCGGGCAGTACATTGATACCTCTGTTTCTTGAATACACTATCATTCCTTAAATTTGAAATCAGTCAAAATTGGTGTATTTTCATTCTCTTGGTTAAGTATATAGTGAAATAATTTTCATCAAAAACTAGAGATTTTCACCCATATTTCAGTCAAAACTCCAATCAATTTCCAATTTGTCAAATAAAAATCAGTAATTTTGATTAATATTTCAATGAAAAAATCACTGATTTTCATATAAATTTACACAGGGTAGGTAGGCTAGATACTCACTTTTTTTTACTGAATTTTGACACACCCTCATTTTTTTCAAATTCTTCCCCGCCCTTGCATAATGTCTGATTAAGTTCCGGAGTCTAGCAGATTCAATCCAAGCTCAATTAAAAAAAATGAAATTTTAACCTCAAAAGTGTTCAGAGAAGTGCATTTTTTATTACTCTTCAAAAATAATTTTTCTTATTTCTTACATTAGAATATAACTTTCTAAATCTACATCAATCAAGTTTTATAAAAAACTCTGTCTTTTTGAACCAATAAAATAATTTTCATTGATATTGCAGTCAAAAAGTTGTTGATTTCTTAGTCGATTTTCAATTAACCAAAAGAAAAAAATCAGTAATTTTGACTAAACGATCAATGCAAATCACTGATTTTCATTTATATTCATCCTCACTGATTCAGATTTAGAGAAATTCTTGCAATTTTTCAGTTTTTCTTCGCTTTTATCTGTATTACCATTTTTTCATCTGTCCACTGAAATTAACCTGACTTCACGAGCACTACTTGTAAAAATAGATTTTGAAGTTTGTTACGAATTTTTTACCCCCCCCCCCCCCCCCCCACCCCATTTTTCTCCAATTCTCAGCCCCCCCTTACATAATTTCTGGGAGGCTTATAAGTTTATAATAATGGCATTAAGTATACATACATGTTTTTTTTTTTGGTTTTTTTTTTTTACAATTTTACCATTAAAAATTGAGTTTTTGGGGTTACTTTTTGGTAATACATTGGTTACTTTTTCTCCCCAAATTGGGGTACTAAAGTTACTTTTTTCCCACCAAATTTCACTATGATGCCTGTGAGTCGATAAAATAAAAAATTATTGATTTTTTCAGAATTCACTAATTTCTGAGTATCGTTTCCATAACTGAAGCAAACCTGGTGTCTCAACATGATAAGCTTCTTTTTTTTAAATTACGTTTTTTTTTTCAAATTATTCGATTTCTTGCAAAATTTATAAGTTATCATGTTGAGAAACCGCACAGGTTTGTCTCAAAATATTGGTAAATTGTAAAAATAGACGAGAAATTTTCACAAATTCGAACTTAGGAGTGCGAATTTGTGAATATTTCTCGTCTATTTTTACAATTTACCAATATTTTGAGACAAACCTGTGCGGTTTTCTCAACATGATAACTTATAAATTTTGCAAGAAATCGAATAATTTGAAAAAAAAACGTGTATAATTTAAAAAAAAGAAGCTTATCATGTGAGGACACCTGTTTTGCTTCAGAATATTGGTATATTGTGAAAATAGATGAAAAACACTAACAAATTCGAATTCAGCGAGTTCGAATTATGCTGAATTGGTACCTCACACATGCAAATAAGTAGGTATTTTTTCCAAAATGGGGGAGGGGAAATTGGGGTCCATATTATTTCCCCCCTTCAAGCATCACATCTCCTTATTGAATAATTAATAATTTCTTTTACATTAGGGGAGTAAAAATGAAAAATTTGTGGAAAAATAAACTCAAAAAAATGAAAAATGCTTACTTACAACCTTTAAGGGGAGAAGGTGAAAGAGGCTCAAGTACACACCACTTTACTCCATGTAATGAGTTTACCAATTTCAAATATTGAAAAATAAGTGTCGTTAATGGCCTTATGGGGAAAAAATCTACAAAATACCTATTCATTTGTGGAATGTGGGGTGGGGCTCCCCAGCTCCTTACCAGAGGTCTTTAGTTGTCCCCAGGGGGATTTTTTTTTGGTTTAAAAAAGAGTCCTCAGTGAAAAACATGAAAAATCGTTCAAAATTGGCAATATTGCAGCAGCGCTCCCCACGATGGAGGTATTAGAACCTCAAAGCATGTTTTATTATCTTATTTGACGCGTTCTATACGAATAATCGGGCAATGGAAAATTTCGATTCTGATCGTTCCATTTGATTACTAGGGCGAAAACCTCGATTTTCACATATTTTTTCGTATTGGAGAGGTTTTCCCGATTCGAAATTTGGGGCAATTTTCAAGTGATCGGATATCGAAAAGTATTTTGCATATTCGCGTTCCCGGTTAGTCGAAAAAATTATAGAATCGACACCAAAACGTCACATTTATTACTCTTGTTGTACAAGGTGGGCTGGTTAGCCCCAAAATTTTCCCCCCCCGGGCCCCGTATGGGAAAAAATCAAGAAGGTCCCCCGTTCTCTAAAATTTGTTTTTGGTATCAATGGTCATCATACTAACTTTCACGCGTCTATCACTAACAGCCATATTTTTCAGTTTGCCAGTGTATAATTTGCAGGAGATGGCGTGAATTTATAAATTTGAGGCATGTGTTTTTTTCATTGGGGGGAGGAGCGAAGAAGTTTTTGGATTTTCAGCCGGAAAAATCCGAATTTTCATTCGCTTGATTGGTGACCACCCTGGCACAATTGTTTCATTTTCAAATCCTAATTTTGCGTCGGAATACTGAATTTTTCTTTTTTATTTGAAATTTTTCTGTAGGTAATGAATTCAAATTTTCAAATTTTTGTGGTGAAGGAGAGTTGGGTGGGGTCTCAAAAATTTTCAGAATCGAATTTGAATCTTTTTGTTTGGCTGCGAAAGGAAAAAACATCGAAGATCTCGTAAAAAAGTAACTATTAGGATTATCGCAAAAAATAATCTAGACCCATGCATTTTATCATCATTATTTTGCTTTAAAAATTTTGAATGAAATGTTCAATGATTTGTAGTGTGGAAAATTAATTTGATAGGGTGTTATTTTCTAAATAATCGGGGGAAAAAAAAAAAAAGGGAAGGAAAGAGAGGAAGGAAAGAAAACTGAAAGTTTTTCAAAATTTTGTAAAAAACCTCTGGTGCAATAGGGGGGTCATTTGGCTTCAAAGCGGAATTTTGATTTTTAATGAAGAAAATTTCTGCTTTTGGATGTTTTTTTTTCTTCAAAGATATTCGTCCTCGCTATGCTCGGGCTCGATAAATTCACAAAATTAATTCTCAAAATGATTCTTTTTTGGGGGGGGGGGGGGCCATTCTACATTGAAACGGGGAAAATTTATCCCTCTTTATCAGGAGACTTGGTGGCGATCTTGAATGAAATTTTCAAAAATTGTTCGATTTTTTTTTGGATAGGGAAGGTTGGTTTTAAAGAATTATTTTTCAAGAAGTCGAAAAAAGTAGCTCCGAAAATGCACAAATAGTCAGGTCTCAATCGTACATATACCGCGCGCTATTCCTGTTAAAATTGATTTTATCATCGATTCTGTCCTGGACACTAAAACAAAAGAAATTAAGCCGTATGCCCTTTTTCCCCCTCCCCCCTTCCCCAGGGTTCACCCACCCCCCAACATTTCAAAAATGTGTGTATCGCCTTATCTATGGGTTGTAAATGAAAAAAGTTTTCAAACAAAAGTTGTTCCTCAAACACCCAATGTACATTTTTCATTTCTCATCAAAATCCATTTTGGGGCAACTCCTGCCCCCCAAATTTGGAAACAAAAATCATATTTTTGAGAAAATCTTAAAATCACGTTTTCCTTATTTTAAACGAAAAGTTTCAGAGGTACGACAAAATTTGTAATCACAAAAAGTATTCAGAATTGAATTTCCTTTCCAATGAGCTCTATCGCGACCATTTTCATCAAATTTTCCCCGACAGAGTGGACCTCTCCCCTTCTCGTTTTCCACAAAATTTGGACCCACAAACAAAAATTTGCTCCAAAATGAATTCCTGTCAATAAATAAAATTATGCTTCAGATATCGAAAAACAAAAATCGTTCAATTTTTTTTCGTGAGTCCAACATTTGAGATAAGGGGGAGGGGGAGAGATCCACCCTGTCAAAAAAAGTTGACGAAAACGGTCGCGATAAAGCTCATTGGAAAGAAAATTCAATTCTGAATACTTTTTGTGGTTACAAAGTTTGTCGTATCTCCGAAACTTTTCCCTTAAAATGAAGAAAACGGGATTTTGAAGTTTGATGAAAACTGTTTCATTTTCAAATTTGGGGGGCAGGAGTTGCTCCAAAATGGATTTTGATAAGAAATGAAAATGTACATTAGGTGTTGAGGAACAACTTTTGTTTGAAAATTTTTTCATTACAACCCATAGATAAGGCGATACACACGTTTGAAATGTTGGGGGTGGACCCTGAGGAAAGGGGGAGGGGAAAAAAGGGCATACGGGCTTAATTTCTTTGTTTTAGTGTCCAGGACAAGAATCAATCACAAAATCAATTTTAACAAAAATTTCGCACGGAAGCCTTTTTTTGTACGATTGAGACCTGACTAAAAGGGTATAGCCGGGTAAGAGGTGAATTTGGTCCTGGCTTCGATTTTCGATCCAACTCCCCCAAATTAGTACCCCTTGACGTAAAAAAGTCTAGATAAATTTTTGACTCCTCCCCCCCACTCCCACTCCTTTCGGAGTTATGGCCATTTTATTACAATATATTCAAGAATTTGTAATTTCAACGGAAGTGAAGGAAAATTTCTGTTCTTTGGCACAAAGTTACATTTCGCTCGTAGAGGCGTATTTACGATAATTTTTTCAGAAATCTTGGTGCACTCTTCACGTTTTTTCTATTTGAAGTTTTCAATCGTAAAAAACACCGTATAAGAGAAGAGCGACCACTTTTTGAAAATATCCCAAAAACGTGTTTTTTAACGTAGATTCACCTCACGTATCCACTCCTTCACCACAAAAATTTGAAAATTTAAATTCATTATCTACAGAAAAAATTTCAAATAAAAAAGAAAAATTCAGTATTCCGACGCAAAATTAGGATTTGAAAAATGAAACAAATTGTGCCAGGGTGTCTACCAAATCAAGCGAATGAAAATTCGGATTTTTCCGGGCTTACGAAAAATATGTAAATATCGAGGTTTTCGTTTTTATTTTCAATACAACTGTTTGACAAATTTTCATTTATTATGAGTCAGCAAATTTCTTGTTTTTAAATAATATTCGTCGTCGTCGGCAAATTTTTCATCCCCCCTCCGGAAATTTTTACCCAAGTTTCGTCCCTGGGTCTTATTCTCATCAATTTTAAACACCTATTACTGAAGATTTTCACATCGAACAAAAAGTTGTAATTTATTGGATTGCAAATTTTTGTCCCTTGAGGAGGAGGGGCAGCGGGATAGGAAAAAAATTGTAAAAAACAACAATTTTCCGATTTGGGCAGCTCGAAAAAGTTCTTAGAATACACACTGATTGAGCCTGCTCTCTTAGTTTTCCTAGTAATTGTAACACGATTGAATTTCAGCGAGTTTATTCGGAGATGTTTATTTAATGTACCTAACCACCTATGTATTTTTGGTAATTTATACCTACAAACATGTGTGTGAGGAATTAAATTCCTTCTTTTTTCTCGATTCTCCCCCCCCCCCCCCCAAATCATCATAATCATAAAGATTATTTTTCAATTATCTGCTCAGATCTCGAGAATATAATGCAATTTTTAATTGACCAATGAGTTGAGTATTAATTTATCAATCATACTTGGCGATGCCAAATCTTATGAGACATGGTAGAAGTGGTGAATATTTTCGAACCCCATTTTTATTATAAAAACAACCGAGTTTCAAAAAAATTACTAGGAATTTTTCCCCTTCACTTAATCAGTTCTATTCAAATTTCATAAAACTGGGCGGCTATTCCATACTAAAGCAGACTAAAAATGAAGTTGGATCTTCCGATTTCGCCTAATTTTTTTTTACGAGTTCCTCTTGGTGGTCTATTCGCGAAACCACGATCATTTCTTTCCTAACCCTGAAGCAGGCGGGGAGGCAGGCCACGAAATTGTTATGCAATTGCGATTTTTCACCAAATTACCCAACTTTGAAGGCTCATATCTCGAGATAGGTAGTACTAGGGGGAAAACTGTTTGCGGGGTCTGAAAGATAATTGATAGGAAATTCAAAAACTGTAATCACATTTTGGAAATCTCAAAGTGGAGCTTTCGTGGTGAAAGCTCAACTTTCCTAAGAAGAACAAACAATGAAAGCTACAATTTAAAAATCGGAAAAAATTACTGCGAGTAGCCCTTTTTACCCTTTTTTCAACCAACAAATTTTAAAGATGTGATTTCCAGACCCTTGGAGGGTACAGAGGTCCACAATTTTGACTGAAATTTGAAAAATTTGAAAAAGTAAAAAAACACATCGATTACTACTAATTCGAAGGTGCTGATTTTGATTATGTACTCAGTTTTTCCATTCAAGACCTCCGAGCTCCCCTATTAGGCTCCTTGATAAGGTCAAAATTCAAAAAAATGATAATAACGTGTGACCTGTCGTTTATTAGGTTTTTGGGGGCGCTGAGTTCAAAAATTTGCTTTTGGATAAACCCATTAGTGCCCCTTTAGTACCCCAATTTCGGGAAAAACTGTGTTGAGAAACGAAAATATTGTGTGGTATATCGATTCTAACTAATTTGAGGACGTAGAATTTGATATCGACTTACTTTTTGATCCGACCCCCTCCCCGTATTTTTTTGAAATATTTAATTCCATATTGATCACCAAAGACTGGAGGAAGGGGTCAGTTGAAGCACGGGGAGGAGGTCGGATCAAAATAAAACCTAAGTCGATATTCGAATTCTACTTCCTCAAATTAGTTAGAACCGATATGCCACACGATATTTTCGTTTCTCAACATAGTTTTTCCCGAAATTGGGAAACTAAAGGGACACTAATGGGTCAAATCCAAAAAATATGCAAATTTTCGAACTCAGTGCCCTCAAACCCCGAACAAACGACAGGTCACACGTTATTTTTCATTTTTTTTGAATTTTGACCCTATCAAGGAGGCTAATAGGGGAGCTCATAGGTGTTGAATGGAAAAACTGAGTACATATTCGAAATCAGCACCTTCGAATTAGTAGTAATCGATGTGTTACTTCACTTTTTCGATTTTTTGGAATTTCAGTCAAAATTGTGGACTTCTGTAGCCCCCAAGGGTCTGGAGATCCCATCTTGAAAATTTGTTGGTTGAAAAAAGGGTAAAAAGGGCTACTCGCAGTAATTTTTTTCGATTTTTAAATGGTAGCTTTCATCGTTTGTTCTTCTTATGAAAGTTGAGTTTTCACCACCAAAGCTTAACTTTAAGCGTTCCAAAATTTTCTAAAGACCATAGCTCCCTCCCACGACGTCCTAAGAAAAAATTGTAAATAACAAAATTGTTTGTTTTTTTATTCTCTACAATTTTGGTTTCAACTATTTTTTTCGAAAATACGTAATTTTGAATGTTATAGCCGAAAAACGAAAATTTGAACCAACTCACCCCCCCCCCCAGAAGGGGGTCAAAATATTCACCGATTTTAGGGAAGTTCGAGAATATTAAAAAACATACTTTACTGAGCTTATATACGAAACGTCCCCTTCCTGCTAATTTTTTTTTGGATCAAAACCTAAAATGTCTGTACTAATTTCCAAAATGTGATTACCGTTTTTGAATTTCCTATCAATTATCTTTCAGACCCCGCAAACAGTTTTTCCCCAAGTATTACCTATCTCGAGATATGAGCCTTCAAAGTTGGGTAATTTTGGTGAACAATCGCAATTGCATAAAAATTTCGAGCCCGCCTCCCCGCTCCCTTGACGGTTAGAAAAGAAATGATCGTGGTTTTGTGAATAGACCACCGAGGGGACTTCTAAAAAAATTGAGTGAAATCAGAAGACCCGACTTCATTTTTGGGATTTAGTATAGAATAGCCCTGAGAAGTTTAACGCAATTATGAACTCTAAAACTTTTTCACCTTTACAAAAACCCACTGTTACGCCAAGATTTTGGAGCCGAATTTTCAAGCTACCATACTTGAGTATTTAATTTTATCTAATCACGTACGCGTATTAAAAAATAATATAGGAACAAGAAAAATGAAGCATTCTTGCGTTTGCATTAATATTCAACCCTGTAATCGAAAATTTAATTATATGCCTGCGAAATCCGACCCTTAATTGTGTTACGTATGGCAACACTGTTGCGCATGCGCGAATGTACATGAACAAGTTGCAACGAACAAAGCTAGTCTTCATGAGTCGAGTGTCGAGTAAGTTAAAGTTTAGTCTTTGAAGTTGAACGTTTGAGTTAGTCATAGTTCATAGTCACTGTGTCGGCGTGTTCCTTTCCTTGGATGGTTTTGTATTTCGGCTTCGGTAGTGTGTTGTGATCGTGCTGTACAAGGACAAAAGGTTAACGTTCGAATTTCCAGTACATGACGCGGACGCGACGCCATTTTGTAATGTTTACGTGTTGCGTGTTCTTATTGTTGTACAATGTACATTGTGAGCTTTAGCAAAAAGATTCTTTTGAAGTTTCAACTTGGTCAGTTCTGCAGTTCGGCTTTAGGTTAGTTGTAAATTGATTTTGAATTCACGTCGGTACTTTTAAATACTTCAATCTCGTGTTTATTTCTTTGTCGTCGTCGGATTTCTATCCCGATTGTGGTTCTTTTTCACGCCCAATTCAACAAAAATGCATTGAAGTATTGCCACTGTAAGTAGCTAAAAATCCATTTTTCAAGTTATTTTTTGAAATCTGTGTTCGGATTATAACCTATGTACGTATTAATGTAGTGATTTTCGTGTTTTCATTGTTTCGTAATTCGTACGTAGTCGTATTGCATACTGTGAACACATAAATTACGTTACAGAGATGTGGTGTGCATGTGTGTGTGTTTGGTAAGGGATTCAAGGTTTCATTTTTGCGTTCTTTTTCTTCAGTTCATCCGTTTCATTTTTCATTTCATTATTTTTACATTTGGGTGCTTTGTGTGTGAATGTGAATTTATTTTCGTGAAAATGAAAGATTATTTAACGTAATTTTTCATCAGTTGATTGTCGTTGGTGAATTTGAGTGTATTTTTGTCGCTTCATTGTCTATGGTGTATCCAGTATATGGAAAGTACCTCGTAATTCGGAACATACGACTGAAATTGTATGAATTCTACATAGTATATAGGCACTTACTTATCTGATGATCGTTGTCGCTAATGTTTCAATTTTTTTTTGAAAATGTACACTGCTTTGAGTGGAATCTTTATTAGATACTCAAATGAATCCTAATCTGTTTTATTTTAAGATGTTGAGGTTGAAAATATCCTCTTTTCCTTCCCTAAGTATATTTGTAGTTTATACCTAATCATTTAATTAATTTTCTAAAACCTTTCAATTTATAAAAAATTGTCCAGTGTCTGCTTCTGAAAACACTGTTACTCTGCCTGGTATAAAAAATTGGCTACCAAATTAAAATGAAAAAGCAATTATGAATTTATTGAGTTGAATTTTTTCTAGTAATGAATTATAGTGTGCAACTAATAATGATAATTTATTGTGTTTTGTCAATTTTCAGATTTCTGGATATCTTACTCTCAAGCTACAAATTAATGTCGGATTTACGAACTCGATCGATTGTACCATCAACTGCAATGACAGCTGTGATGATATGGATAAGCCGAAGTACTACGATCCCAATTGTAAAGAGTACAAGAAACGGTTGCTGAATAAGAAAGATGGAAAAATCGTTATCGATTTGTATGATGATCCTAAGATCATAACGAAGTTATCGAAACGATTGGATATTTTTTCTTGAACGTTGAAACTCAACAGCCAAATAGTAAGTACTTACATGAAAATGATTGAATTAAACATGAATATGTAATGTGAGATGGTGGTCGTGACATTTTTGTGCAAGGTTAGCTCCGAAAAACAAAAAAGGAAATAGGAGGGGGTTATATTTGAATTCATTCAAATTATAAGTTGAAAAATTATTGTAATCTGCAGTTTGAATTTCTTTTTAAAAATGGTTTGCTTTTCTAAAAGTTGAAATTCAAACATTTTTGTTTTTTTTCTGCAAAATGTTATCAATGTTGGTATTTTTTTTTTGTGAAATTTGACCATGTACGATGCTTGGTGATTGGATTTGTAATGATGTGCACAATTTATTGGATTGAGTCCATTTTTTGGAAAATCCAGAAAAATCACGAAATTTTGATAGTTTTACTCCAAAATCGATGAATTTTTTGAAACCGTGATCTGTGAAGTTGTATCTGAATATCAAAATGTTTCTGAAGGAATTTAAATGTGAGAAAGTATTTTAATGTTGAATTTTATTATGTTTTAGTGTTGATTGGTGGACATTGTGAGTGCTATTGTACGAAAAGCTGATCAGTCGGAGTCCATTTGATGTTGGAAATGCTTCAGAGAATCCTGATCAAAATACTGAAAATTACTTGTTCCAAAGTATGTCGTAATTTTTGTAATTTTTATGAGATGAAATTTGAATGCGATTGTATTTTTAATGATTTTCTTGAAATTCTGCAGTAATATGCGATAATTCTGCAGTAATATGCGATAGGCCTGTAAGATTTAATGGATCGTTATCAATCAACATATCAACCTTATTGAAAGGATTCTTGGACAAGTACGCAGTCGAAATATTGGCATGTAGTCCTGAACTTGGTTTCCGTGAAAACTACGAGCATCTTTTCTTCACACCCACCGACATGGAATTGGTATACAAAATGAATTATTTTTTGACCATTTGGCAATGACGATTATACTAATCTTGATATTTTTTCTTTCTAACACAGTTACATCGTAAATAAATACCATCACTATATAGACCCAGTCTCGATTTTGATGAGAGATTTGGCCAATTTCCTACCCAAATTCGCCGACAAACCTATTCAACTATCGTCAGACAATGGGTATGTATAGGTATAGATTTTCTGGTTTTGTTCAATTTTTTTTTTTGTCTGTGTCGAATAGTTTGTGTATTGGAATCACGCTGATAAGTTGTATTTAGCAGAAAAGTTGCGTAAATATGAAATTATATCGGAAATTCTAGAATTTTATTGTGATTCAATGTTCGAAAGTGAACCCCTGAACAATTTTCAATTTTAACATGACACAGAACACAGTGAATGCCAATTTTAGCTTGGATTTTTTTAAAATCGTGTGTAAACTGTGGAAATACATTTTTCGCACGAATACTTGAGTTTTTGAAGTTAATGTTAGTAGACTTTTTTTGAAAATGACGCGTTGAGGATTTTTTTTTGCATGAGAATTTAAATGTGTTTGAAGTGGAAAATCCTACAGGTTCATGAATAAAACCGTTTGAATTTTGAAAAATTTGCCAGGGTTTGTGAAATTGTCGTGCCTTTGAAAAAATGTCCATGTTTTTTTTTCAATTTTTTGAAAAATTGTGCAATTATGGAAAAAACTCTTCCAAGTTTTGGAAAGTATCGTCTAATGTTCAAAAGATTTTCTTGTTTTTCTAAAACTGTTCATTTTTTTTTGGAAAAAACGAGCATTTTTTTACGAAATTATGAAACTTGTAAAATTATTCTAGTTTTGGAAGACTCATTTTTAAAATGACTATCCCAATTATTTTGGGAGATTCGTCAGTTTTTGGAAAAGCATCCGGGCTATATCAACTCGGACCAAAAATGAGGTCGGATCTTCCGATTTTGCTCAAATTTTTTTACGAGTTTTATTCACATTACCGCGATCATTTTTCTTCTAATCGGGGGGGGGGGGGGTGTCGTAATTTTTATGCAATTGCGATTTTTTGCCAAAATTTCCCAATTTTGAAGGCTCATATCTCGAGATCGGTTATACTTGGAGGAAAACTATTTGCGGGATTTGAAAAATAATTGATAGGAAATTCAAAAATGATAATTACATTTTGAAGAGCTCAAAGTTGAACGTTGGAGGTGAAAGCTCAACTTTCACAATCAGTACAAAAGATGAAAGCTACCTTTTAAAAATCTGAAAAAATTACAGTGAGTAGTCCTTTTTATCCCTTTTTCAATCAACAAATTTTCAAGGTGGGATCTTTACACCCCTTGAGGGTACAGGGGCCCAAAATTTTGACCAAAATTCAAAAAAAATCGAAAAAGTGAAGTAACACATCGATTTCTACTAATTGGAAGGTCCCGAGTTCGAATATATACTCGGGTTTTTCATCCGACCCCTCTGAACCCCCTCGATAGGGTCAAAACTAAAAAAAATGAAAAATAACGTGTGACCTGTCGTTTGTTAGGTTTTTGGGGTCACTGAGTTTCAAATATTTGCTCATTTTTCGGTTTCGAACCTTGCGTTCCCCCCAGCCCCCAATTTTTGGGAAAAGTATGTTAAGAAATGAAAATAAGCGTGTGGCATATCGATTCTCACTAATTTGATGGCGTAGAATTCGAATATCGACTTACTTTTTGATCCGACCCCCTCTCTCGTGCTCTAACCGACCCCTTCCACAAATTTATGGAGAAAAGTAAAAGTTATTCTACGCAAAAATTTCCCCTGTGGGTGTTTGTGCTATGCCTACCTGCAATATGTGCCCGTATTCATTGGATTTTAAATTTGAATAATCAGTGTAATGGGGTATCATTTATTACAAGTCCATTGAGTAATACCGCATTTGTTTTTATCATTTTTTCAGCTCCGGATTCCCTGCAATACCGCCTCGAAATTATCGAAGCTATTTTTAAGTTTTTTAATCTAAGTTGATAAATTAGTTGTATGTGTTTTATATGTTAGGTAATTAGATATTTATTGTTAATTTTTAGTCGAGCTCTCCCTCCCTCCTCTAGGCGTTTTATAAAATTGGGATCTTTTTTTCTGGGTACAAAATTTGATTTAAGGGAAATAGGTTGTCCATCGAAGGTTATGATTCGAGGTTACGTGTTCTAATTGCCTTCGAAATGCAGAGGCTGATTGGTGCAAGCGATTGCAAAATTTTTTGGTGTTTTTTTTAGGCATTTTTTATGGTCGGGAGTAATTTCGAAGGTGGCATGAAGTAGGGAGCGGGGGAATGATTTAGGCGCAGCGCCGATGTCGGTATCTGGTGAACCTGGACACCTCACGACAACGGAAGAGACCCCAAGTTTTCTTCGATGCCTAGTGCGATCACTCCGAGATACTGGGAGGTTATCCCGGCGAGGGCTAAAGTGGCATGCTAGCGGTCGTTTTTAACGACGGGTATTTTTCGTACCATTTTAATTTCAATCAAACGTGGTGATTAAATCGCAGGTCAAAGTGCGTGTGAAATTGGTAGATGAAGTGATTTTTTTTTTTGATTAGGGCCTGCCTAATAAGTGTCCCGGTGCCTTTGTCGAATTTGTTTTTTTTTTTTAGGGATTTTCAGCTTAGGGCGTGTCATTTTCGGGCTGAATTCAGAATTCAGCCCGGCAGGGTTGGAGCTTGGTTTTACGAGGCTCTGGCCGGTGAAAGGTAACTTTAGTTCCCTACCAGGTGCTGTGCTTCTTCGGAACTCAGTACACCGGCAGAGGGGAGCGTTCGTATGGTGAACGGTTACCCGTAGCCTTTGGCACGTGGCCTTTTCCCCGCCTTCGGGGAGTCTGTTAGACATCACGATCACTCTGGCGCTTAGCTGACAGCTGGCTTTGTCCCTGGGGTGGCTGGTGGGTTAGGGCACGGCCCCTGGCCTCGTGGATTTGGGCTGGCAGCTCTGTGGACGAGTGCGCTATATACCTTGCCACGAGGTGAAGACCGCTTGGTATGAGATCCACGTCGCTGTCTGATAGGTAAGGAAATTAGGCGCTGCCTTGGCGACATTATAGTGCGGGTGTTGACCTGGATTTTAAAAGCTACTTTTGATTGCCAATTAATTGGTGCGAAATGAGATATCATTGAGGGTTCAAATTTTACTCGAATTTTAAAAATTGGTCATTTTTGGCGTTTACGAAGATACGCGGGCTCAAATTTGGATTTTTTGGTAGAAATTTGGTTTTTTTTTTAATTTGCGACGAGAAGTGATCTGTGTTTTCGATGGGTTATTTCACCTTTTTTTTTCTTTTTTTTTGGGAAAAGAAATATACTCAACTTCTGCATTTCGGTGGGAAAATTAGTTTCAGGTAATTTCTAAATCAAACTTTGATGTAAAGGGGGCTGTTGTTTTGGGGTTTTGTCGGAGTAGGCGTGTTAGTGGGGACCCTTGGGTATATTTATTATGTACGTAGTTGTATTGAAATGTTGTTTAAGTTTCAAAATTGTGATAACCGATCACGGTTTTTTTGGCTGCCGAGCGGCCGGCAGTTTTTTTTAGCCCAGATCGGTTAAAACTTAGATTTTAGAGTTGTATATTTTTTTTTGCCGCTGTGTTCAAGAATACAAAGTTTGGGTTTGGTTTGTGTTATTTTGCTGTCGCCAATGAATGGTTATCGGCCAACAATCATTGGTAGGACAGCGTTCGAGTTAGAATATTCATTTTTTCAGTAGTAACGAATCGCGTAGGTACTTGGAAAATTAAATCAGCGACCTCGAACGGATCGACGTACGAAATACCAGTATTCGAGCGAATTCAAGTCGCCAATACCGCATTTAATGTGCATTTTTCCGAATTAGGCGAAAAAGCCTCTTTTTTTTGAATACATTGCGGCTCAATTACTCAAAAAAAAAGACTAAATCAATAATTTTGAAATTAATGTACAGCAAAGAGGTCGAATACGTCGATTCATTATTGTTGATCTTTGGTTTGAAGAATGAATAGTTTTCAAAAAAATACTAATTCAGGCAAATTACTGATGGATTAATGAAAATGGATGCTGAATTATGAATTACGATCTTGATTTAGTCATTTCCGACTTATTTCCAGCACATTTCAGCTGTAGAATAGACCAAAAGGTGAGTATTTCAAATTGAAAGTAACGATAATTACCCTTTTAGGAAATGAAATAGTCGATAAATCTATCGATTGACCTTGGGAATTGAATTTTTTGGAAGAAACGAAGATTGATTGTTATACGTGAAAATTACGTCATTTGTTTTATACTTCGACTTCGGAAATACCTGATGTAGCAGAAAAAAAAACAGTTTATTTCATTGTACTTCGAAAATGCCTGATATTACTGGCGATAGGCAACTTAAATAATAGAAATTTAAATGCGTATTTTATTTCATTGCGCTTGAAATGCCTGCAATTACCTGCGGTAGGCAACTTGAATAACAAAAACGAATTAACTAGCCTAGAAAAGTAACGATTTCGCGTCTAAAATGGCGAATCACTCGCAAAACAGCTATCCAAATGCAAAAATATCCGGCTCGTTGAATTCTTCGAATCTAAATACGTATAATTTTCACGTTTTTTGCCATTCATTAAACATTAAAATCGTCAGAATGATTTATTTACGTAAAATTCAATCAGATAGCTTCGAAAAATTGCGAATAGAGTATTTAATTATAGCAAAACTTTGCAACCTCATATTTTTTGTAGTTTCGATCCTCTCCTAAAAAAATCTGCATTTTGTAATTTTGCAACCTCATAATTTTGTGGTTTCGATCATCTTCTAAAAAATCTGCATTTCGTAATTTTGCAAACCTCATAATTTTTGTGCTCTCGATCCTCTCCTTAGAAAATCACAATTTTGCAACCTCATAATTTTTTGTGGTCTTGATCTTCAGGATCGAGAGCACAAAAATTATGAAATGCAGATTTTTTTAGGAGAGGATCGAAACCACAAAAATTATGAGGAGGATCGAGAATACAAAAATCATGAGGTTGCAAAAATATGATTTTCTAAGAAGAGGATCGAGATCACAAAAAATTATGAGGAGGATCGAGAAGCACAAATATTATGAGGTTGCAAATAGTTCTCCGAACGATAGGATCAAGACTACAAAAATTATGAGGTTGCAAAATAGGTTCGTAGATCTTCAATGAGTGAAAAATCTGCAAATACATCGATAATTCCGCCCTGAGATATTCTCGGATTAGCAAACGCACGTTCGAAAATTCCAACAACGAAATAAGTAAATAACAGTGAAAAGTAACTTTATATAAAAACTATTCAAGCTTTAAAGCGTCGTGTTTTTATTCAACTTTTTTTTCCTCTTTTTAATAAAAAAAATCGTTTTAAAAATTCTACAAAGAGACGTGACATACTAAGGTGATTTTTTTTTTAACCTTGGAGAATTTTTTTTTCGCAATTTTCCGCCTTTATAGCTATTCAAGGTTGGTTGGATCTTCTAAATAAAGTGCCTATAAAATATGCTCATATGGGTCTCACATTCCATAATATTTTATTGAAAAATTCATTTGATAATTGAAACGTTTTCAGTGTTCAAACATATTTCATTCTAATCCCCAAAAAATTTATTTGAACAAAAAAAAATGAGTACAAAAAATTCTATTTTCTTCGTCAGAGAAGTAAGAGAAAAACAGTTTAAAATCAGCTCAAATTCTCAAAAGTAAGTTTGAAAAATGATTAAAAATTCTGATAAGCAGGTAACTTATTTTAAAAAAAAAAATCAATTCAGTAATGTAAACCTTTAGGTACCAAAAGATAACAGGAAAATACAAACTAAAAAAATCTGTATCATTCACCAACACATCTAGAAATAATTAGGTACTTTAATAGAATAAAATTTTCCCAAGAATCATGAAAAATTATTCAGGTATTTTACAGCAGCGTTCAGAGAATTTGAAAGTGCTCCAGCAAGAAAGCAGCGAAAACCATTCATTCGCCTTTTAAATGATACCTAGACCTGGACGATTTTAGAAAAATGGGTAGCAAATAGTATAATATAATATTAGTTAACGAAAGCAATAAAATAAGTAAAATGAATAAAACGCTCGAGTGTATTTTTCATGCAAATAATATATTTTCCTTTCTCGTACACGTTAAATCAAACACATTTAAAAATAATATTTATAGATTACCTATAACGATGCGGTTGTAAATAAACGTGTAAAAAAATTCATAGGTACAATACAGAGATAAAAGCATAAACGGGATTATGAGATACATCGACATTTCATTACATATTTTAAAATCCAAAAATTCAACAGAAAACTATATTCGAGTGGATCTCACATTTAAAGAAGGCAGCAAGGGAGGCAAATGCGGAACCATCGCATCGTCGAATTTTCCTCACAATATTTCATTTCAGTCTACATAATTTTTTCGTTATTTTTATAGAAAAATGCGAGGAATGTTAGCAAGAGCTTTTTCGTAAGTTAATTTACACAAAGACAGGATAAACAACACGATTATAAAAAGCGTTCGAAATTATGAATATTTAACATCCCGGTACAAAGCACATACGAGGTACATTACATTAAATGTATGCAATATGTAAATAAACAGACTTTTAGTACACAGACGTGAAAAACAACAACAACTCCGCGTAATCATAATTTTTGTTTTCCGTCATTACGAATTGAGATCGAGTCGTAAAATATGGTTTGAATAATTCTCACGTTATGCGACCAAAAAAAGTAAAAAAAATTAACATAAAAAAGAGAAAAACCTCTATTTTTTTTCTATACAAATTACCATTTAATAAAACAAAAAAATATATGACTATTGGTATCGTACAAGTAGTTCGGGGAAGGGAAGGGGAAGGGGGCGGGCAGGCGATACTTAATGACTACGTTTCTGGCTCAGCCACAATGACAAAAGGTTTCAATATCTCTTAATGTCAGTTCTTTAGTAATTTAATAAATAATTTTAAAGATATCCAGGTGGGTATTAGAATTTTTTCAAGTGATTCGTTCAGTTTGTTCTGCACAATTCAGCTCCAAATGCCCAAAATGAGAGAAAATGGGAAAGAAGGTAAGCAGAAAGATTCCCAAAGGATTAGATAATTACCTCGAAAACGAGGAGAAATAACAAAAACGAGTGGAAACTGAAGAAATAATGAAATTTCTGAACAAAAAATTCAAGGTAAGTATCAAATTATTAGAATTCGAAAAAATTTTCATTAAAAATTTCTCAATTTTTTTGGTGTTTTCTTCTTTTGAAATGAAAAACTTTAAAATTCAATAATTAAATTTTAAAAAAATTTTAATTCGTATATTTTTACTCTAAAAATGATTTCAAGCTTGAAAATTGAAAAAATCGTATTTTTTAATTGAAGGTTTTGAGCTGTTGATCAACATGACAGGTAAAAATTGCCAAATTATCAAAATATAAGTAAAATAATTTAGGCATAAAATTTTAAAAATTTCAATTCTTGGAAAAAATTACAAAATTTTCAATTTAAAAAATTCTTATTGGTCATAATTTTGAAAATTTACAAAATTTTTAATTAATTAAAAAATCAGAACTCTTGATGGAAAAAATCAAAGCAGAAATTTTTTTTAAAAACAGGTACTTACTTGATTAAAATTCAATTTCAGATTTGGGAATTCGTTTCAAAAAAATATTCAGATTTTATGTATTTTTCAATAAAAATTCTGATCAACAAAGAAAGACCATATCTGGAAACTTTTAAAATTGAAAAAATTTTCAGAAAGCATTGCATTTTCATTAATTTTGAAAATTGGATTTTTTCTTTTCGAAAAAAAATTATCAAAATTTGTGCACCTCCAAGTTTCATTTTCAAAATTGTAAATTAGTTTACAAAAAAATTAGTAGGTCCCCCCCCCCCTCTTCAAAAAAAGGTCATAATTGAAGATATTTTCAAATTGGTCATAATGTGAAAAAAGTGCAACATACAATTTCGAAAAAATTGAAATGCTTATATTTTTGAAAAATAAAAATTAGAAGAACTCTTCGAGATTCAATTTCAGATTTTTGAATTTTTCTTTTTCAATTTTTTTTACAAAAAAAAAATAACGAAACTGAAGCTTTTTTAAAAATTAATTTTTGAAATGATCAATCGAAGATATTGGCAAACATGAGACTTGGAAACTGCCAAATTTTCAAAAAATTGTCCTCCTCAGAAATTTAAAAATCGAAAAAAACTATAAAATATGTCACATTTTCATAATTTGAAATTTTTCCAAACTTTTTGCAAACGAAAAATATTGATTGCCCGTAGAAAAAAAAACATACAATAATGAAAATAATCATCGAGATTTTTTCGTTTTTAAAAATAAAAAAATTTCACATTCTTCAAAATTCAAGTTCAAATTTGAAAATTTGTTCTCAATAAAATCTTTGAAATTGTAATATCAAATTTTTCCATGAAAATTGGTCAAATTCAGCAATTTTTCAAGATAAACCTTCATTAACACGGTTACTAAATCCGAATTCTAAAAATCATTCTAAGCTTAAAATCAAAAAAAAATCAGAATTACTGTAAAATTTTCAAAAATTCGTCACTTTGTTAATTTTTAAATCGAAAAAAGAATTTAAAATGCATTCCATTTTTTATAAGTTTGCACTTCTTAAAACTTTCGTTAATAATCGCAGAAAAAACATTACTTGGTCATAAAGAAAATAAATTAACAAAATATCTACAATTTCTATAAAAGGAAAAATTGGAATTTAAAAAATTGACAGTAAAATTTACAAGAAAATAGCAAATTGAATTTATAGGTCCGCTCTTCGTCAAAAGCTCTCAAATTCAAACACCAGTAAAAATGGGAAAATTCCTTCAGTTTGAAGCACAAAAATTTTTAACAAACCTATTAAAATCATAAAAAATAATTCTCCAAAAAAACAAACGAAAAAACTTAATAGAATTTCTGGCTCAACTTCAAAAAAAAAAGGCAAACAATAGGTAAAAATTGCACACGAAACAATTTCATTTAAAAACAGATTCAGAAAAGAAAAAAATAGAAAAAAAGTACTTCACACAACCGTAATAAAATCATTCAACGTACAAATCTTGAAAACCGAATACAAAAACTTGCAATAATTTTACGTAAATCGAAAATTCCACAAATCAGATGGAAAATAGAGAACGAGGAGATGAGAACCAACCTAACGAATCACATTACAAAATCTCGTAATTAAGTAAAATATAAAATAAGAACGAAATATTTGACTACAATGTTCACGTAACATCCAATCGGGCAATTGCCCAAAAAAACCTCTAACGAGACAAACATTTCGGATTCGGTACAAAATATGTATAGAAGACGAGGAAAAATCGCGAAAAATTCTAATCTACATCTCACAAACTTATCACTAAGATAATCACTTGTAACTCGAATTACAAATAAAAATTGCGTCGTAGTACAAAAAAAATAACATTTCCTTACGAGATCAGCGTTTAAAGAGAAAAATAATAAAAACACGTCTCTAGCAGCTGTAAATTGTCGATTTTTTTCTGTTCGCTTAAATGCAACAATTTCGATAAAGCGATTCGTACGATTTACTTACACAGCGTTCTTTGGAACACTTCGGTAGATACCATTATAAAATACGAAAAAAATTCGAAAGAAAAAAAAATAGAACAAACAATTATCCAACGTAAATATACAAAAAAAAGAAGAAAATATCATAATTGAAAATTGAGAGATAAACAAGGAGAAAGAAGGGGGGGGGAGGAAAAATATGTATAGAATAGAAGCGAAGCGAAGCAAATTTACAGATCACAGATAAAAAACAGACGAATTTTTCATCTTAGAAAAATGGCGACTTTTTGCCCGCGTTGCGACCTTTATCCACGATTATTTTTTTGCGAGAAATGCCAGAAACTGAAGGAAGACTAGTTGTTACTGTTTTCTCAGAAGTCGCCTGGAAAGTTTTCGTTGACGGTATAGTCTTCGACGACGTTTGACTGATCGGCATCGCTGTCGCCGTCGATGTCAAGTTGAAGAATAAGTTTCGCAATAAGTTCCTGTGAAACGAAGCAAAATATTAGAATATGAACTTAATCTTCGTATTTATTATCAAGCGATACGTATTGGGTAAGTAAACATGAATTTTTTTAAATGGTTTGATTAAAAATCAAAATCAATCAATCTATTCTATACCTTATTATTCTTTCATCAAGTACATACTTGAAACTGGTAGCATAAATAATCAATTATATTATTTTACTGGCTTCTAAATAAATTTCTTTCAAAGCAGTATCCCATTTAAAATTTTTTCCATCAGTAACATTTTTTTAATTCAAATGTTTTCAAATTTATTTTTATTCTGATTTCTGTTCAAATTTTTTCAATTCCAATTTTTTTCAGAATTGTAAGTAATCAGTTTTGCAATTTTTTCAACAGTAGAATTTTTTTAAACTTCAATTTTCTCAAAAATTTTCTCATTTTTATTTTTAATTTTTTTTTTAATTTTATATTAAAAAAAAATAAATTATCGAATTGGAAAAAAATTTGAAAAACATGAAAATTACAATTTTTAAAAGAATTTAAAGTAGAAAATTTTCAACATTATTGGAAAAAAATTTTGAGACAATTTCAATTTATTTCAATTTTGCCTTCTTCCAATTTTTTCCAATTTCATATTTTTAAAGTTCCTTCCAATTCGAAAATTGTTTCCAATAATTTTAAAATTTTTCTTCAATTTTTTTCAACTCTATGCTCTATGAAGAGAACCAAACGCCGGAAAGTGATTCTATGGAAACGAAAACATGCTCCAGGATTCTTCATTTACATCTTTTTGTTTAGTGAAATGGCTAAAAAAAAGTTTAAAGATTTCAATTTCAGTATTGGGAGTTGAGAAATTTTTCAATATCTTATGTCTTCTTAATGAAATTGATACTTTTTCGTGCCAAAATTCGACCAAATCAAGATTTTGGCGTGTAAAACAAGTTGCTTATTCATATAAATTGGAAGGGGCACATATGAAAATTTTCATTTTTTTCAACTGTTACTTTTGAGTTTTTTCTCTTGTTTACAAAATTGTTCAGCAACTTCAATTAAAGAAAAATAATCAAAAAAATTGAAATTTCTGTAACGTTTCAACATTTTGTCAAATGTTTTTTTTTGCAATTTTAAAAATAAAAGGACTTAAATGTCTGATATTTTAACAAAAATTCATCAACTTTTTAAATAGCTTTTCCTGTAAAGCAAAATTTGTTTTTTTACAGTTTTCATCATATCAAAAAATTTTTCAAGTTTGGCAAAATTTCATCAAGTACCTGCATCAAATCCAAACCCTATCACTATTGTTACATTTCCGCTCAATAACTAAAATATTTTCTTGCAGTCAAATTTGATGTAAAAAATTCACTTGCACAAAATCTAATAGTTGTTTTCAAAAAATAATTTTTCTTTCATTTTTGGTCACGTTTTCTTCTGAATGCGACTGTATTTTCTTCAAAAATAATGATTTTCTTTTCAAATACAAAAAATAAAGAAGACAAAAATTGAGCGATTTTTAAAAAAATCTTCCAATTTTCTCCCTTTTTTAAATAGAAATTGATTCATTTTCATAAAAATAGTTGAATTTGAAAAAACTATAACTGGAAAACGTTTTTGCAAAAACGAAAATCTTTAGTTTTTTTTCGTGTTTTTTTTTTTAGTATTAGATGGTATTGGTTTTCTTTTGTTCCAATTTACGACAATTTTTATTAAAAATTTTTCATTAGAGTCAAGGGTAAAATTAAAATTAAAAGACTTCTTAAAAAGCTGACCAATTTTTTTTTCAAATTTGTTTTTGTTTTTACAATACTGAAAAAAATTGACAGACATAGCGAAATTTTTGAAGAAAAATAAACTTTTCTTGACCAAAAAGCAACTAAAAATTCATTTTTTTCCGGGGGAGGGGGAGATTTTTTTACAGTTTTCTGGGGGGGAATTTTTTGTAGCTTTCTGTAAACATTTCAAAGATAAATCAACTGAAAAAACTTGAATAATTTCATTTATTAAATTTTTTCGTCAAAACAATAAACAAACTAGCAAAAATCAATTTTTTATTTTTTCTTGAAAATTTTGAAAAATAGCAACTTTTACGTGAAAATTTGAATTTTTGCCTGGAAGTGCGAAGAAAACGTGACTTTTGATGGGGAAAAAGTAACCAAAAGTGACTGATTGAATTGAAAATCATGGATATGTTTTTAGACAATAAGGCGTCTAACTACCACAATTTAATTATTAGACCAATTGGATATTCGAATATTGGACCAATCTAACTCAAGTAAGATGGGGTTATTTTGAACAATGCGTTTCAGAGATTTACTATTCTTTTTTTATTAGATCCACATTTCAAAACTTATCTATCTAGGAAAATGTTTTAAGAAAGGTAAAAAATTAGAGAAAATTACGTAAGTTTCTCTTCCCTCCCCTCGCGTAAGAAAAAACTCTCAGGTGATGGATATGTTTTTGATTGGATAACATGTTCAATTTGTATTTTATCAAATTTTACTAAATACAAATATTTTGATTTTTTTTCGAATTGCTGTGCAAATATTGTGACAAATTTAGAAAAGATGGACACCTAAAAAAAAAATATAGCAAAAATTCAATTTTGTAATGAATAAGTTTACCTGATATTTTACCTTAAAATCACCAAGTTATATGAGACTTGGGCCAAACCTATTTAAAAAATGTCGCAAGTCTTTAAAAAATCTGTTTTTTAGAAATTCTTTTCAATATTTCGCTAAATTCTTTTACAAATCCCAAATTGAATGTCTGAGTTACTGGAAAAATACTTCATCCCAGACCAATCATAAATAATTTAGAGTGCTCATGTCCATTTTTTTTTTTTTTTTTTTTTAATTCAAACTTGTTTTGATACAGAAATAATTTTTCAGAAGCTCGAATTTGAATCAATTAAAATAGCTCAAATTTTCTGTTGAATTTGAGCGTGCTTTCGTGATTTACACAAAATAAGAAAATTCGAAAAGTGGTGGAACTGGAAATATTTTTTTTCAAAAATCAAATTTTAGTGGGAAAACCGGAGAGAAAACTGGATCAATTCATTAACATAAATATAGGTCAATTTTGGTGGGTTTATAAAACGTTGTTTTAAATATGCAGCTGTCGAGGAGATAACGAGTGCATACGATAACAACATTTTTCAATATCTAATGAACGAAAAAAAAATCGATTGTTGGTAATCGAACGTGATTATTTGATTACAGGTTATTGACATGAAAAATAAATAAACGTGTCTATCAAACGTAATGAGCAATTTTTTTCTCAATAAATAATTAAAATTTCAACTTCGCTAAATTATTTAAAAACTGAACTTCGTGAAAGCGAGATCAAAAATTTATCGACTTTTTGACCCCATAATATCATCAGAATCTCATAAGTCTCAACAAAAATAAATATAAACGAACAAAAAAATAAAGGTAAATAATTTACAAGCCTCAAAGGCAAACTCCGGTCAATTTACCATAACTCAGAACTTACCTAGACGGAGATGGTTTCGAACTAGCCCCTTCAGGATTGGTTTCGGATTTCGGATTCACGGTGACCACGTCTTCGAGCTTAATCCCATCTTCGGAGCTTTCACTCGTCTACACGAACAAAAAACATACCACACCCAAACATTACCATCTTCGTAGTCAAAATTCCACTTAAAAAAGCATTTTAAAAACAACATCCAGCCAATCCACTAAATCTACTTATCATGCCACCGTCACCACAAATTTCAATCTTTCTACTCAGGCAGCGTGGAGTCTGCAATGGGAAACGGGGACCTACCTGTTTCAATGATCTAACTCTCTGTACAAGAGAAGCAGTCAATTCTTCTAGCGAACTAAGCGACAGATTAGCTTCGCTTCGCTGTTCAGCGGACGTCGATCCACCTTCGTTACCGCCAACCAATCTGTAACTGTGCGTCGACAACGCATCGGTCTACGGAACACAAAACCATTAAGGTGTTGTTTTTTTTCCTCATCCGTGAAAATTTCTCGTAATTAAAAAAAAAAATACGACAAACTCCACGCTGATTGTCCAAAAATATGCTCGTGTCAATTTACCTTATAATTCAAAAGTGAACCGTGCAGTGCTCTTGTTGACGATGTTGCTATATCCGATCGATCGGAAGCCGTCTCGCTACCGTTGTTGCAGGCATTTTGAGCGGTTACTGCGTCCGATAGGACTTCCAATCTGTAAATTAGAAAAATGTTAGGTCAATAAAATTCGAGAACAATCGTCCATCAAAAAAAAGTTTGGGCTGAGCTTAAGTCATTACTCCGGAGAAGTAATTTGCCAAAAGAAATCTTTCCCGAAATGAAAATGCTTCGAACAGACCCTTATCGAATTCTGAATCGTTAAATCGAAATTTTAACCTGAAATTCGGAGTCATCGACCTCAAAACCCTAGATTTTGACACGTCACATGCCATCTGCTTTGAAAATCAATCTTGAGTGTAAATTTTGAGAGTTGACTTAAATTTAAAAAGGTCTTGATAGACCCTTACTCAATTCTGAATCGATTGATCGAGATTTAGACCTGAAATTCGGAGTCAGCGATCTCAAAAACCCAAATTTTGATATTTTACATGACATCTGGTTTAAAAATTGATTTGAGAATAACTTTTGGAGGTCAACTCAAATTTAAGGATATCTTAAATTCATGCCTATCTCAATCTGAATCGTTTGAACCAAAATTTAACCTTAAAATTTGGAGTCAGCAGCTTCAAGAACCTAGTTTGGACATATCCCATGATATTTGTGATGAAAATAAATTTTGAGTATGACCTTTGACCTTATACTCAAATTTGAAGATATAAGATATATTAAATACACATCTATTCTATTTTGAATTTTCTAGCCTAAAATTCGGAGTTGGC
Organism: Pseudococcus viburni; assembly: GCA_033439095.1. Classification (NCBI taxonomy): domain Eukaryota; kingdom Metazoa; phylum Arthropoda; class Insecta; order Hemiptera; family Pseudococcidae; genus Pseudococcus; species Pseudococcus viburni. Next base: position 385,281 of record JAVBJF010000320.1, on the reverse strand, counting down.
TTCCTCAAAAACAAGAGATTAATACGTCATATGCCATCTGCTCTGAGTATAACATTTGAGAATTGACTCAAATTTAAGGACCAGGTGCTCACTCAAATCCGAATCATTTTATTAAAATTTCAACTTAAAATTCGCAGTCAACCAGAGACGAAACAAAGTCAAAAATCTATGTAGAAGGGTGCAAAAGAGTGAAGTCAGCGACCTTTAAAATGTTGATTTTGATAGGTATGTCACTTGTCATCTGCTTGGGAAATTGATTTTTGAGAAGAACTTTGGACTTTGGAGAGTTTACTCAAATTCAAAGAGGTCTTAATATTGATCTGTACTCAATTTTAAATCCTGTAAGCAAAATTTTAAACTAAAATTCGGTGCCAATGATCTCAAAAAACTAGATTTTGAAATGGTTCATGACATCTGGTTTAAAAATCAATTTCGAGAGTGACCTCTGAGCGTCGACTCAAATTTAAAGACATCTCAAAATGTACACCTATCTTATTTTGATTTTTTTAAATTGAAATTTCTACCAGAAATTCGGAAACAAGAAACAACGGCCTCGAAAATATACATTTTGAAATGTCACAAATCACATATCATCTTGAAAAATCAATTTAGAGTATGATTTTTGAGATTTGACTCAAATTTAAGAATATCTCAGATGGATGTTCACTCAAATCTGAATCGTTTTACTAAAATTTCAATTCGAAATTCGGATTCAACAGCCTTAAAAACCTATATTTTGATATGTTATGTGTCTATTGCTCTCAAAATCTATTTTGAGTGTGTTCTTCGAGCCTCTACTCAAATTTGAGGACATTTCAAATACATGCCAACTCAATTCTGAATTTCTTATCTAAATTTCAATTTGAAATCGAAGTCAGTAACCTCAATACTTCGATTCCAATGAGTCACCTATACAATCCTTTTTTAAAATGAATTTTGAGCACATTATTTGAACACTGACTCAAATTTTTTGAGCAATCAAACTGAATCAACTGCAAAGAAATATAGAGTTGGATATCAATTTCAAAAACATTTTAAGCACTGAGTTCAAAAAATGTTTCATTTGTCAAACATTGAAGTTGAAAAAGTATTTTACTCTCAATTATTGGTATTCGAGTCTTCCTCAAATTTTACAAACTTGATCAAAAATCAAGTCACCTGAATGACATTGAGTTTGGTATCAATAATTCAGATACGCCTTCAATGCTCAATTTAAACATGGCAGTTCATTACTTTTTGAGATTGATTTCTACTACATGTCCTTTTCAAAGTTAGTATTTGAGTACGAATCAAATTTGAGGAACCGATGAAAAAATTATCGCGTTGGGTGTAAATTTAGATAGGGCTATAATTTCAACTTTATGTTTAAAATATCAAATTATTTCTCACAAATAAGTACTTAAGTAGGTACTTCTCACTATAGGTTTTCTTCAGATACCACATTTGAGTATGACTCAAATTTGAGGAGTCGAACAGAATAATCAGAAAAGCATCGAGTTTGGTGTCAAAATTTCTATGTATTTTCAACGTCGAATTCAGATATGCCATTATCCAGTAGAATTACCTTCTACAGTGTGTTTTTTTTGCAGTTGACATTTGAGTACGACTCCAATTTGAGGAAACCGGCTGAATAATCAAAAAGGTATCAAATTGGAAGTCAGTTATGGAGTATATTCAATACTAAATTCAGATATACCCTTATCTCTCAGAAACACCATCCACAACGTGTTCTTTTTAGAGCCAACATTTGAGTAAGTACAGCTCAAATTTGAGGAAGCGAATTCATAAATCAAAAAGGTATCGCGTTGAGTATCGATTTCAATGGATTTTCAACGCTGAATTCAGATATGACCTTATCTTGTAAAAATACCGCCTCCAGCGTGCTCTTTTCAGAGCTAGCATTTGAGTACGACTCAAATTTGAGAAAACAAATCAAGTAACCAGAAAGGTATCGAGTTGGGTGTCGATTTTAATGTATTTTCAACGCAGAATTTAGATATGACCTTATTTGGCAGAAATACCGCCTCCAGTGTGCTCTTTTCAGAGCTAGCATTTGAGTACGACTCAAATTTGAGGAAGCAAATCGATTAATCAGAAAGGTATCGAGTTGGGTGTCGATTTCAATGTATTTTAAACGCTGAATTCAAATATGACTTTATCTTGAAAAAATGCCGCCAAAAACGTGCTCTTTTCAGATCTGGCATTTGAGTACGACTCAAATTTGAGGAATCAACTCGATCAATCAGAACGGTATCAAGTTGGGTGTCAATTTCAATGTATTTTCAACGCTGAATTCGAAAATGCCAATATCTTTCGGCGAAACTCATCCTACAATGTTTCCTAACCAAATTCCACCCTTGTAAATCCACTTCAAATCCCCAAAATCGACAAATTCTCCATCCAGAGCACCGACCAATTCTACAGGCACCATTTACCAACACCCATAGAACTATACAACCAAAAAACTCACTTGTGCGCTAATATACTTCCAGCCAATGCAACTGTGCTGGCCGATTCGCGATCCTGTTCACGACCCAAATGCTCCAAATGCGTTCCACTGCCCAACGACAACGAAGCTTCGCCAATTGACGGATTACCTTCTTTATGACTGACTACGTCCGCTTCGGTCGATGTGCCCTGGCTACCGCCGCTCACCTTCGTTAAAATATTTTGATTTATATACTCCGGCTCGTCGAAATCCAATCGTACACCGCTGGACGACGCCGTCACTCCGCATCCGCTCGATCTACACAGCGATACAGGTACCACGCCGTATACGTAAAATAATAGGATCGGGACGCCGATGGCTACGGCTAATGTGGCCAATATAGGAGCAGCCAATATCTGTAAAAACGCCAAACGTATTAGTTACTCGCCTAATGCATCAAAAATCCACACACCGTCTATATTTTCAATTTACTTTAATGTAGGTGGCAATGTATCAGGCATCTGTGCACATACGAAGAAGATACCGCCAACACAAAACCGATTCATATCGCCCATCGATCAATTTTTTTTATTAATCATTTCGAAAAAAAATAATCTGTACGACAGATTAGACAGATTACACCTAATTTATCAATCTATCGGTGGCATTAAACATACATACGCGAACCAGACCAGACCACCTCTAATAACGTCAACTTCCATCATATTTTATAACATCGTTACGACATTGGAGGGAAAAAAGTAGCTACGTCAAATTTCATAACACACCACGCTTCTCCGGCAGCTCTCTGCGTGAAAAAATAACTTTTTAAAAAAGTTTGCCCGCATAAAACCCGCAGGTAAGTGCGTAAAGGGGAAAAGAGTACTTTAACAATGACATCTTGATTGTCGCAAACTTTCCCTCGAATTGAATTAAACTTTTAAGGCGTAAATTTATGTTATAATAGCTCGTCAAAAAACGACTCGGAAATTTTTCAATCTGGAACGAGCTTTCGGAGTCTGGGCGAGGGGAAGAGGCGAAGGGATATATGAAAATTCACTCTCGATTTCATTCGTTTCGTTGTGTAGCAAGTTTGCCTACTGGGGGACCGCACCGGTAACCAACGTTTGAATAAGTATTCATAATACTTATACAACTCGGCTACTCGACCGATAAAAGAACTCGTCCGGTGAATTATTCAACCGCCAAATATATATATTTATCCGTCAAAAGCTGCTTTATGCAAAGGTAAACCTTTTTCACAACGTAGAAACGTTGTTGGCTGAAAGTTACAATACGTACGTGTGGAAAAGATCATATACGAGGGTTGCCTAAACGTAATATTCCAAGGATTTAATGCGGTTTAGACTTTTCCAAAGCATTCTGCCGGTTTGGTAATTTAATAAAATGCCATACCGTGTGTTTCACGAGCACTATAAGCCACACATTTGAAGGCAAAACGCAGCTCAAGTCAAACTTGTGTCAGTTCAGTAGTCTAATTTTGAAAAGCAGCAGATCCCCGTTTATTGCGAGGATTTCAGGGAAAGGGATGAGAAAATGGGTGATTGGAGGGGGAGAGGGGGAGGTAAAACGAGAAAACTTTTCGAGATTAAATAATATGTTTTTCATCAATTTTTCGTCGTAGATTGTAATTTCGGTAATCGGTTTAACGAATTCTAAATCTATTTTGACGATTATCAATTTTTTTGGATTTGATGAAATGCTCAATTCTTGAAAAACTGGCAAGCTTAAAGAAGTACACAAGTCAACAAAAAAAAAAAAGTTCTGTGTTTCAGTTCTCATGGCCAAATTCTGATTCTAGACATCAAAATACACCAATATGCTCATTCGTGGCTTCCAAAGTTTGCTTGGGGGGATTGGGGGGGGGGCAAAAATGTGATTTTTCAAAAACAATACACACGGATTTGAGAAAAATTTGAAAAAAAACTTTGGTCCAATCTTGTAGAAAATTTCACGCTGAATCGAATGCCGCAAACCACATACCTCTATCCCTTTTAGAAAAAAAGTTACGGTTAAAACTTACCTAAATTATGTGAAAAAATCGCACTTTTTTTCGCCTTGCTCACCGAAAAGTGAGATTTCTGAGAAATTTAAGCGTTCTACGACCATAATGACCACGACAAAAGTTGTAGAGAATTAAATTTCCTATCGGATAGGTGCATTCAGATTTTTCCGGAAGTCATAGTTTTCGAGATATTCTCGAGTAAAGTTGAACATTAGTTGAGGCAATTGAGAAAAAAAGAGAAATGAAGCAATTTTTGATAGCCAAAAATTTTTCTATTTTTTTCTCAATTGTCTCAACTAATGTTCAACTTTACTCGAGAATATCTCGAAAACTATGCGTCCCGGAAAAATCTGAATGCACCTATCCGATAGGAAATTTAATTCTCTAGAACTTTTGTCATGGTCATTATGGTCGTAGAACGCTTAAATTTCCCAGAAATTTCACTTTTCGGTGAGCAAGGCGAAAAAAATGCGATTTTTTCACATAATTTAGGTAAGTTTTAACCGTAACTTTTTTTCTAAAAGAGATAGGGTCTGCGGTTTGCGGCATTCGATTTAGTGTGAAATTTCCTATAAGATTGTACCAAAAATTTTTTTCAAATTTTTATCAAATCTTTGTGTATTGTTCTTGAAAAATCACATTTTCGGCTCCCCCACCCCCCAAAGCAAACTTTGGACAAACAAATTATTTTTCCCTTCATCAGATACATAAAAGCAACCCAAATTTCGCAATCGGAACCCAAATACAAAAATCGTGTTAACTTGTGTTATTGTTTAAATATCGGTAGTCGATTTTCATCGAATTAAATCAACTTTCATGATCATCGATTTTTTGAAATAATCTTTGAAAAAGTTCTAAATTTTTTACAATGAATTTCAAGTCTGAAATAATTGTTGAAAAAAGCAAATTTTTCTACCACGAGACATTTTCAAATATCAATAATCGATTTTCATCGATTCGGAATGATTTCGATGAATTTTGATTTTTTAGATGTGATGAAACCATTTTTGAAAAAATTTGAAAAACATCGATAATCGATTTTTGTTTTAAAAAATCAATTTATACGAATATCGATTATCGATTTTTTGGAGCATGATGAATCAATGTCAGAGAAAATTTAGAGCTTTCTCGGAACGAATCATTTGGGAAAAATCGATAATTGAATTTTGTCAAATTTAATCGATTTTAATAAATATTGATTTTTTTTTAGCCCTACGATGAATAATTTTTTTTTAAATGGATGATTTTTCGCATCATATCATCATTTGAAAAAAAATTGAAAACATACATCAATCGTAATAATGAATTAATAATCGAAAGTTATCGAACTGAATTCATTCGATTCAGCTCGAAAATAATGACATTTTTTTTGAATAATCATAATTTAATTAAACATAGAAAATTATCTGAATGAATATAAATTTTTGAAATTAGTAGAAATATAATGACAATTTTTGGAAAAATTAATAATCGATATTTTTGTTGAATTCGATCAAACCTGAAATTCAAATTTTGATTTCAACGATACAGAAAGTTAATTTTTTAGCATTTAACGAAAAAAACTTGACAGCTGAAGGTTGTTGAATCGAAACGACTCGATTCGATTAAAGTCAAAAATGGAGCAATTGTTTAAATACTTCTCGATATTTCTAGTAAACCAGTCGATAGGTTTAACACGTCAAAAGTTCATGAAAATACAAAATCTACTGTTCTTAGCAAAATCGATAACTTCAACTAAAGAAAGTCGAAATCATCTCATTCACTCAAACTTTCGTTCTTCTAACTACTTCCACATGGAGGGGGGATGAGGAGGAGAAAGGACGCAAACCGTCGATTGTTCTCTAAAAATGGCCAAATTGTATTTTCAAAAGGAAAAATCATGACTGAGTCGAAAAAATTGTAATAACATGGCTTCTTAATGAGAAATTTAAGAAATTTTGCATCATGACCAGGAAAAAATAAGAAAAATTCTACCCTATTTGAAAATTTTCATCCCCCCAAAAAAGTAACAGATGCCCATCAAAATTCAGAAATTAAATTTATCGATTTTTTTTCTTGATCTCCTCGACTTTTTTCTCGACTATTTGAAAATTTAGATTTCTTGACCTCCGTGACCCTTCCCTCCTCATCCTCTGTACCAGTCAAAAATCGAAACAATGACGTTGCCTTTTTTTTCAAAAAAGATTTTCCAAGCAGATGGGCACTTCTGTCATCAGCAAGATATGATGCTATTTGAAATGTGCAGGGCGAGAGCTAGAAGGGGTAAAAAATTATCAGATTCAGAACATGCAAATTTTCTGGAAGAAAGATGTCATAATAAACGAATTGGACATACAGAGTTATCTTCAACCCATTTTCCAATACGTTTAATTCACACGATTTCCTCAACATTTTTTTGCGAATTCTTAAGCAAAATTCTCGACTTTTTTAATACTTTCCAATCAAACTTTGAAAATCTCGACTTTTTCTCGGCTTTCTCTACCTCATAAGATAATGTAAATTTGGGGTTTTCCCTAGATACTTCCACACCAACGAAACACATCTCGTAATACACGATGGAGAAAAAATACCAGTAAATTTCGTTCTTACAAAGTCCAACTTCTCGTTCACCGACTTCCCTCAAGCAGCAATTAAGCCTCCACTACGCATAAAATCGCCATTAAAATAAAATTAAGCCTATTAAAATTCCACATATCTTTAAAACCCGCCGAACGCTACGTAATTTAGAAACTTTCAAAGATCTGTGATCCTCCATAAACATACCAACTTCGATAAAAACTTTTCAACCCCATAAACTATCATCGCGAACCCCTTCACAAATTCAAATTACCCATCTCGTCACTCGTTCGATTTGCACATATCGAAATATCGAAACAGCTAGTTCAAACTCATCTGAATTCCTTTCCCAATCCGATCATTTCTCTGCGAAAGGTGAATATTCATGCGAAAAGATAGGCGAATTGATTCCCATTTTTTTTCAAGGTATATGTATGTAGCTATGTACATAAGAGTTGATTCTCATTTTTTGGGGGTATTACGTAATTTCGTTCAATGACGGAGGTACATAATTATGAATAAAGGTGCTTTACTTTCGAAAGATAATTACTGTTCTCAAACAATAAGTACCTAGTTTTTTATTCAGATTTGGAAAATCTGAATAAAAATGTAGTTTTGGGATGTTTGAAAGAAAATTTTCACCGAAATTGCCTTTCATGAAGTAGAAATTTTATGCTGATGAAAACGCTTTACGAGCAGAAAAGACATTATTGAAATTATCGCAATGGAGGGATCCAAAAATTAAAAATTTTCGATTCCGGTAGAATTTTATTCAATTTTACAAACTCGATTTGACAAATTTTGTTTTTTCAACTAAATTTTTTCGACTACAAATGCCTTTCTCTCTATTATAGGACTTACGTTATAAAAGACCCATTTGTACGATATTTTCAGCCATTACAAAACAAAACTCCAAAGCCAATATCCTCATGCACCTGTCTACTGGAATCCAAAAACCAAAATTCGTACCTCGTATTTTCGACCCTTTTTCGTACTTTGATAGCAAAATTTCGTGCTACGTAAATTTGAACCGTGAGGGAGAAAATTTTTGCACTAAACGAATTTTGAAACCTAAAATTTCCATTCTTTTCCCCAAAATTTCAACGTTGTCAAGAGAAAGTTCTAACTGTGCAATTTCTTTCCTATAAATATTTTTCTGCCCATTCATTAGAAAACGAAATCCTACAATTTTTTACCTCCCCTTTCGATTCATCTTTTGTAGTGAAAGTGTACGTGTGCGGTGGATGGTGTAGCAGAAATTTCTCAAGAAGGGGTCCGAAATTTCATAATTTTTGAGAAATTTTGAGTTAACCCCCCCCCCCTCCTCATACTAAATTTCCTTTTACTACAAAAACACTAAATTCAAACTTTATCAAGTTCTCATGCGATTTGCATAGCAAGTTTTAGAAAAAAAGATAGATGAAAATGTGATTTTGGAACAAACAACTTACATAGGTACCAAGTATTTTGAACTCCCCCCCCCCACCAAAAAAAAAAATTAACAAATCCAAGCATTGGCGTCGGAAGCTTTTTTTGAGAGGGTGCAAAGTGGATAATTGGAGACTTGGAGTATCAAAAGGGAGCCATTTTTTTTTCGAAAAAAGGAAATTTAGAATGAAGAAACTTCATTTTTTGTCAATAATTTTCGTTCATAAAATTTCGTACTAATTTCATAATCTTTGTACAATTTTGACGGTTTTTCGTACTTTTTATGGTCATTTTTGAATTTCGTGCATTTTTCGTATTTTTTGTACGATTTTCGTACCAGTAGACACTCTGTCGTGATATCTCCTACTCTCTCATTCCGAATCAGTGAAAGTCACTGATAAACAGCCAGAATTGCAGCACAGGAAAAATCAGTGAAATTCGCTGATTTTCAGTGAATTTTTACTGATGTCCAGTTTTATTTCATTGACTTGCTTTCAGTGAAAAAATTTTCACTGATTTATTACTGAGGCTTCAAACACAGATTTTGGGAAAAAATAGTGATTTCAGTGCCTTTTTATGAGACAAAAAGTGACAAATTTTTCTATTTTTTTCGCATAAATAAATACACTCCTCCCCCTATTTTTTTCATAACTCAAACTGTATTTCTTTCTGCGATAATGCTGAAAAAACTTTTTTTTCTGAAAATTTTTTTTATCAATAAATCTTTATCAAGGTATCAATCAACAAGGCTGGTGAACTGATAAGTACATAGGTAAAACAAAATTTGATAGAACTTTTTTTTTTAGAAATATCCGTATTTTTCAATTTTAAGCAAGAGCGATAGACCGTTTGAACGAAATAAAAAGTGACTTCAGAATGAAAAAAGTGACCATTGGTGACTTTTTGGTAAAAAAGTGACTTTCAGTGACCTACCTTGAAAATAGAGGACAAATCACTAAAAAATGTGACTTTGTTTAATGCCTGGTTACTGTGTTGCAATTCTGACTGTTTTTCAGTGTTTTTTCATAAATTTCACTGATTCAAAAATGAAAGAGTACATAGGTAAAGCTAATTATGCTGAAAGAAGTTCGGAATCAACTCGTACACCTCCCTCCCCCATAGAAATCAATTCAAAAATCTACCCCCCCCCCCCCCATAAATTTGTAAATACTCCGAAAAAAAGGGAATCAATTCACACATTCGTGAATTCAGGGAATCAACTCCCCATTTCCCAAATCCATCGATTACCATTTCACGAATCACGATTACTATTCGCATCAACATCCCGAAGCTCGACCGAAATCAATTATTACATCATTGTTTCACGCATATCACGCAGTAGCTCATCCACCTCCACATCTGGTATGTTTTTGAACTTGACCGCGTATTCCATCCTCACTCCTCTGGCATTCCACGATTGCATTTTTATCCATACAGGTTCGAATTATAACGTGCACTTCTCTTTCTCCGAGTACGATTTTTCTTCAGCACGCAGCAAACCACATACCATACGTACAAGTTCAACAAGACAGTTCATTTCCCCACCATTGGCTTAATTGCTGTTTCTTTCTTCCGGGGGCCTTCTCTCGGCGAACCTACGCCAAAGTGAAGAGGGAAAATACGCATTCGAATGGAACATCGACGCCCAAACGAAGCCGGTCGTTCACACGCCGCCTATCGCGTATTATGGCCCGTAAAAGAATTTTCGACCAGCCAGAGTCAGAGTCACCGTATCGTGGAGGAATTAGCATAAAGTGCATCTCGATGTCGACGTCGTCGTCGGTGACTCTAATAGCTGCGGAAACGCCACCACCGCTGGGAGACCGGAGATAGTTAATCTTCTGCAGAAAGACGACCCGATATTATCATTTTTTCTTCCTTATAAACCATCGTACCATATATTTTAATAATTTACAACCTCGCCTTTCGTCTTTTACAATACACCGGCTCGGTACACAGATCGCACCCGCATCCCATTCATACTCGGTTCTTCAATCAAAAAAAACGTTCCCCAAGAGGTTCTCGCCATCGTCGACGCACCTACATCGTACAAAGGGTACATAAAAGCTCATCTCTACTTTCTCCAGCCCTTTTAAGCGCCGGCCGCACCTCGCCGCCGATCTCCCCCTTCGTCGTCTACATCAATTTATCGATTAGCCAGACGACGAAAAAACGCGAGCTCGTATGCGCCGCGTAATAACACTCGGTCGTCATCTGTGCGCGACTCCAGTGTTACCAATTTCGCAGATTCGTTTTTCCCCTCGCCCCCTCCCCCGCAGCCACTTTTCTCTCAAATACAGTACCGTAATCGTCTTAATCATCTCCTTCTCGGTTTTTTTGCTCCATTCGATACCGGTTACCGGTACAATGTATGATGTCTGATTAGCCATCAGCTTCATAATTCGATACATGACCCTCCCCCGCCGTCTCTACCCCCCTGGCTCTTTTTTTCTCTATATTTGGTACAGAACGAGCATCCGAGCGAGACTAACAATAAGCAAATTAGCCTTCCATTGGTTCGTCGGCCGCCTTTATTCCACTTTTCCAGTTTTATATCGTCGATTTATTGTTGCTCGTAGTACGTGGGTGTAAAAAATAATGAAAAAATGAACATCCAGACTAAAGTACGTCTACTCGAATAGGAAAATTTTTAAAAGAAAAGAAAACGCCACCGTCGACAAATTTGTATTGATTTTTTTTTCGAGTGGGAGGGTGGGAGGAGGGGAAAAAATACGCCAAAGAAGCTCGAGTTCTATTAAAAAGAGAAAAAAAACGACAGAATTGACGTAATTCGTTTTAAGTGGAAAGACTTATACGGTGGTATTGTTCGACATTATTTGTGATCCTTTTCTTAGCCATTGATCAAAAAATTAAGAAAAAAAAGACCATTCCGAATGATACAGTGGGAATCCAATACAGGTAAGTATCATTTGGCGGCATTCGAGTCCCATCTTACGAAAGAGATTTCCCATCGAACGAATAAAGCAATTTTTCACTTCATTAAATAAAGAAGTAGATTGTGCAAAAATACGATTAAGGGGAGGGGAAGAAGGGGGAAATGGAGAACTGTAATCGATGAACTCTACGAATACGATTTTCCTAGTTTTACGACCAGCTAGAATTACGTATCTGCTACCTACTTGCGAAAATTTCGAGGGAAAGTAATGGATTGATGGGAAATCTCGATGTAATCTAATTTGAGAATGAAAATCAACCAGGCAAGACGTCTGTCCCTAGTTTTTAAAAATTGGATTCGTCAATTATCATCATATCGATGAGCACAGACAGAAATTACGTGAAAGAGGAGCTTAATTTGAGAGAAAACGAGAAAAAAGTAAGAAATCCGTGAAAATATTGAATAATCTGTCTTTTTCAGTGGCTTAGGCAAGATATGTAAGTTCCAGAGTAAGGGAGGAAGAAGCATGTACAGATTTAAACCAAAAAAAATCAATAGTGCGTGAATGAATTTTGAAAAAGTTTTTAAAAATATTTCAATATTCGTAGAAACAAAAAAATAATATGGAGATATTGTTCTCGAAGCAAAGTAGAAGACTTCGAAAATTCATCTTTAAAAAACAAAAAATGGCATTTCAAGATATTTTCAAGATTGAAATTTAATTTTTCTAAAATCCAACTTTCTCAGCAAGTTGGGGGGAAACTTCAACTTTTCTAATACTTGCCCTTCAGCTGAGTTACTAGGTTTGTTCTTTTTACCAAGCATTCTCAAGAATCTGGTTTCTGGTCATTTCAAAATCTTCGATTTTTAAATGGATTTTGGATTTTATTACCAACCTTCCAAATAATGATTTTTCAAGTTTTCAAAATTGATGCTTAGAATACAAAATCCATTTAAAATTGAGATTCTAAAAATGTTCAAAAACCAGATTTCTGAGAATCCGCGTTTAATAGCTACTGGTTATATCCAAAATAAAATTCAGAAATGAGAAAAAAACGACCAGAAATTATTACAAAATATTTTCAAAAAATAATATTTCAAAAAATCGATATTTTTCTTGGAAAATCAATACTGTAGTAGAATTGAATGGAAGGAGGACGGGACAGATCCCCTCCCCCCCACTTTATGATGAAATAGCATTTTAAGCTGAAAAAAAAGGTTCAAGTTGAAAATTTTCTGAAAATGATAGCTTTTTTGAAATTAGATCATTTGTGGAGAGAGCAAAGGGGGCAGATTATCCCCAAAGATGATGAAATTGCATTTTCTGGTTGGAAAAATTCAGATTAGGATGAAAAATTTTTAAGAGTGACAATCTTTCCTGGGAAAATTTTCGTTTTTTGATTGAAACGAGGAGAAACTTGCACTTCAGGTTCAAAAAATTGAAAAAAATCCATTTCAGTCGGAAAAATTGAGTTGAGTGGGAAAATTTTTGATAATGGAACCTCTTTGAAAAATTTCAACTTTAAGCAGGAGAAAATGTAAAAAATATTATTTCGAAGTGAAAAAATCAGAAAAAATTCCAGTGGTTGGAAAATTTGGACTTTTTGTCCCCACAATAAGCCAAATTTGGTTAACTTTTGCTTTTTTCAAAAAAATTGAAAAATTTTATATTCTGAGTCAGAAAAACGAAGTCAACTTGTACCAGTTCGAGTCAAAAAAATCTGAAAGTCAGAAATATCCTACTTGATTTGGAAATGCTCCATTTTTAGCCTCTCTAAAAATACTAAATCGTTTTTTTCTTCGCTTCTCCCCCCCCCCCCTCTAAAAAATAGAATCCAAGAAAAAGAATCTTCCAAAAAAATTATTGAAGTCGTAATTTAAAACGTCATTTTCCAAAAAAATAATGGAAATAAATTGCAAATGGTTTTCGCAAAAAAATCAATATCATTCTGGAAAAAATTCAGAAAAATGAAAAATTTGTTGAATTACGTCAGGTGATTCAAGTTGAACAGATCAAGAAGATTTTCTACAGCTGACTTTCGAAAAATTTCCATTCTTTGAAAATTTTTGAACCACAATTAGACTTTTCAGTTAAATTGATGATCTTTATGACAAATATTGAACAATTTTTAACTTCGTTTCCTTCCAGTCGATTTTTGACATAAAAATCAAAAAATCTGATGCATTAGCAGTTCAGCACATCATGACATTGTTTTCTGGCTAAAAATGAAATTATTTGGACTTTTTTTCAGACAATAATAAAGTCTGACGATTTATTATGAATTTCCGATTTTTTTCAACTTTTCCTATTTTTTCAGGACAAAAAAAAGTTAATAATTATAATTATCGTACTGCTGACCATTATCTGTAAATGAATAAAATAACTGAGGACCCTTTTTTCAAACTGAGCTAACTTCAAAAATCGTATACGAGGAAAAGGCCTTAAGTGTAATTTTTTCTTGAAAAAAAATTAAGAAATTTACCTATAACTATTCAAGTTCTTTTTTATAAATTTTTAAATTTTTATTTCACAAAAAAAATGCACCTAAGGCTCTTTTCTCGTACACAGCTTTTTCAGATTGTGGAATTATGAAGAACTAAAATTTTTTTTAATGACTTTAGCATCAAAATAGTTGAAAAATTGGAAAATTCACGAACGATTTTTAGAAACTCCACAAAATAAACAAACCGTACAGTCAAAAAATTTCATTCAGATGCATTTCTCTTAATCCCAAGAGGAAAAAATTGGTCAAATTAGACATTTTATTCGCCACTTTTCAAAAATTGCGAAAATTTTAAAATTTCTATTCTCAACTCCCATCAAGCACCTCCTACGCCTCAATTGTCTCTACAAAAATTTCCCAAATCGGAAAATCCGACCCAAACCCAATGTTTCAATATTTAGACCCTCCATAATCCTACGTAGGTGTTCCGGTGAAAATTTCCATGGCCCATTCTAAAAATTCATACCCACCGTCGATGTCGACGGCCGGCTCATCGCAGACGTCGACGTCGACATCACGTCGCAGACGCGTTAATGGCCGGTCTAGATGGCAACACTGGCTCAACACTCAGCTAAGGTAGAGTAAAACAGAGATGCAATACGATGCTGCGATGCTATAACAATACAGTCGTTAACCCGATCGCCGGCGGAGCTTCGTTTCTGTAATTATTTTCGCTGATCGCGTATTCGCGTCGTGTTTATCTCGCGAAATTCACACCTACGAGTTTATCTCATCGGCTAAAAAAAATTTAGAAAATGTCCGACGACACGGACAGTGATCTAGATCGTACGACCGGGACCCCAGATCCGTCCGATGTGCTGACTTCAGAACGTACACCGATCCTGGACGAACACCTAGCAGCTACTTTCATCTCGAAGTATCATAAATTCAAAGGCCTTCTAGAAGACAACGAACAAATCAAATTAAGCGAATTTACCCTAGAAGAGGATTTCGAAGCCGCCGATACCGCTCTGAGCGATATTTACGCGCTCAAGTTGACCTATCGGATACCTCGAGAGAATACCGATCGTAATGTCGAACTGATTGTCAAGCAATTACCGCAAGATCCGTTTGCCAGGCTGTTCGTCAAAGAGGCTCAGTTCGATTTACGTGAAATTAAATTCTATACAAAGGTATACTCATCGTATGTACCTAAATCAATAATAATCTACGTTAATAGTGCGTTTTCGTAATTTTTTTCGTGTTGCTTCCCCATTTTCATTCCTTCACCTCGACTACGATTCGATTGCCAAATAAACTCGTCCGTAGAGCACCGTCCACGAAAGTATTTCAAATATTTCGAAAATTACACGTAGTTTTCTTTCTCTCATCTTCGACAAAGTGTAATTACCGACAACGTTAATGTTAATCGTTCCATTTAATTGTGTCGTAAATCTAACGTTTACATTTTACCCAACGAAATATTTACCAACTTTTAACCTCAACCTCATCCTCCTTTCCCCTTGTCTTTATTGCTCGAAACTTCTGTAAATAAAATATACCGACGATTTTTCAATCACTATACGACCAAACTTTAACGCTCTATTTCCTATAATGAAAAAAAATATACAACGTTCGAGTCTGTTTGTCATTTCCGCGATAAAAAACGTTCAATATTTATCTACATCGGTGACAAAGCGATATGGCATGAAGCGGAAAGGATGCAAATTTCGAAAATATACCCAATTTTATCAGTTTTCTGAGTTGAAATTCCCTAAAAAAATTAAAAATCATCGGGCATAGAGAGGCCACGAGTAGGGATTGGAAAGCATTAAAATTCAGAATGGAGACGATTTGAAAATTTCTCTTTTGGTGAGACAAGAGAGAGGATAAAATTATAAAAATTCCGAGTGAAAAACGATAAAAACATCCAATGATATCAATTTTTCAATTTTTTGGCAAAAATAAAAAATTAAATCACTTTTCAACCAGATAATTATAGACACATAAAATGAAATTTTGCCCAATTCTCGAACGAAAAATAGGCAGAAGGTTTGCCACCCTCTCCGCCCCCTCGCACCGAATTTGAAAAGAAAGAAGATAATGAGATGAAAGTTGTATTGATTTTTTTATCTGGGATAAGGAAGGAGGAGGGAAGTGGGCGATATAGACACTGCCATTACAAAAATACACTAAAATGCTCTCAAATTCGCCTATTCTTTGATCCTTACTTCTCATCATTAATCTAACAGAACCAACGTAAGCTCGTCGTTCGGACTAATTTTCCATCGAGTTTATTTTTCGAGTGTTTTTAATCAAGTGAGAGCTTTTTTTTCCACGCCGGAATCATTTCTCGATGGTATTTGGACACAAACCCAAGAAAGAGAGAAGGAAAAAGATCGAATGGACACAAATACTCATTAATGATTCATAAAAGGAAAAAGTCTACCGAGATTCTTTCGAGATAAGAGTAAAATCCAATTTTGAATTGTAGCATTGGCTCAATTCAGGGACGAACTTGAAATACAAAAATTTTCGATTCAGATGGAATTTTTCCAATTTTTCCGAATCAGAATGCAATTTTAAAAAAATTTATAACTCGAACTATCTTCGAATTTTCTAAGACAAAAACATAGGTAATGATTTTCCTGAAATTTTTGACTAGAACCCAATTTTCTCGATTGATAATTCAATTTTGTGATTTTTGAGGATGACTTGCCTCCTACCTGTCCTTAATCTTTCCCCTCCCCCTCCCTCCCGCTTAGTCCAACCCTGTTCACTTCTCAACACAAGCTCATGATCTGAGTTGAAATTTTGTTCTAGAAATGAATTAAAAACTTGAAAATTCTATGGGATTTTTTTTGAGAATAATATCAAGATTTTTCAAAAAAAAATTGCCCTCATTTCGCTCGGGCAGTATAATTTTTGAATGAACATCTTACACAGTAAATCTGAATCGGTCAAATTTGATAAAATCCTATCTTTTTGAATTGGTGGAAAATTTCACTGAAAATCAATGAATTTTTTTAGTGAAAATCAGTGAAAACTTCACTGGAAATCAATGAAAAAATTATAACTGAAATTCAATGATTTTTTTTTTGAAAATCGATGTTGAAAAAAAGGTCTTATTCAAGAAATGAGCACAAAAGAAAGAAGAATCTCCACGAATAGTTCTCGGAACAGGCTTAAAAGAAGGGAAAATGGGGATAATCAAAATTCAACGATTATAATACCTCATTGTATCTTTCACTCGTTGCCCAATTCGACTATGTAATGAAATTTGATCAAATTTTCAGCCAAATTCTTGAAGAAAAAATTTAAAAAATGAAAAAAATCGAACTGTGGCTAAATTTTTCTGAAAATTTCAAATTCTAAAAACTAATTAACCAATTTCAACAAAATAATGAGAAAAAATAGATAATTTCAACTTTCTAAAAATAATATTATTTTACACTTGGAAAAATTCCTCAAAATTTCGAAAAAATCAAAATGTTTTAAAAATTTTGATCATTTGAAAATCAAAATTTTCATTTTCGATATACCAGGAGAACGATTTTTAAATGGTGGAGAAGGGGCGAGGGAAGAAAGATTGAATAAAAATTACAAAGTATTTCGGAAATCGGAGCAGATTTTGAAACAATGAGATGAACTTTTTTCATTTCAATTCAAAAATTTTCAAAATGATTCATTTTAATGTTTCTCGGGAAATTATTTCATGGATGCAGCGAATGAAAAATTTTCAATAATGGTGAAAGGGGTAGAATGATGGAATGAAAATTACGAGTTGATTTCAAGGACTAATTCGAAATTAAATTATTTGAAATTTTTAAATACAATCTATTTATTTTTTGAACCAAGGGAGAGGGGAGGGAGAAAGATCTGTCCTCTTGTATCCAATTCTCAAATTCATCATAATATTAAAATTGTCTCCTAGACTCATTTCAGTCTGGCCAACATAAAAAATTAAAATTTTCAATATAATCAATGAAGGCTTTAAATCTAATGTTTTCTCATTTCCTTTCACACTCCCCATTTTTTTACCCCCTTTACTCCTTCCATCTTTCTAATCAAATTTCAATACCCACCTTCCAGTATCTTTAACCCGGCTATCACTTTCGATACATCTGTTTCATCCTTTATCTCACATCTCCCCGGAGACGTTGAGACCTCGAGCCGCATCAGAAAACACCCAAAAACTTCTCTCAGATACGTATCTCGACTTGGACTTAAAACGCAGACATTTGTCGCACGACAAACGAACGCGAACGGCTCGATGTATTGGCATCGTACAACTCAACCACATCACGACCGTTTCACTTCGGGGACTAGGTTGATTTACAAAAGACCACCGCAATCGCGCCAACATACCAATACATCTTTTAGTTTCGGGCATAGGCAAAAGGCATAGACCTAAAACATGGCAAATAATCTGCTCCAGCCTATAAAATACGTACAAACAACGAAACGCCATTGCCGTCGCAATTTCCTTTGGGAAATATCGTTTACCAAAAAAAAAAAATGAGAATCCGGAGCACGAGAACGTAGCCTGGGGATATGCAAATTACACTCAACATGCCATTCTGATCCTCGGAATTATCATGTTTTAGCCCGGCTTCTCTCGAGTTAAACGCGTACACGAAAATATAAAGTGAAAACTAGAGTCTTAATACCTTTGCCACGCGAGCTGGCCAATATCTCCGTAGCTTAGGTAAAAATCCCTTTTTATAATTCGGTCTGCGTCTCCTTGTGGAAACCCTTTTGAAAAAATACCAAAGAAAACTCGACCCCGAAAAAAGGCCAAGGGGAGATGGAAATAATCCTTCATAATCAACGCCCAGCTTTGGAGACAGCACTTTTACGTCGATCACGTTTATGAAAATTTCCAATCGAAAAAAAAAAAGAGAAACGAGCACACGTTCGACTGGTAATCGAAGGTCTTCGACAACGTTTTATCATCCTTTTGAAAAATTTCAATAGCGGCCCGACATCCGACATTTCCGTTTACTCCCCGCCTCCGTGTTGTTAATCGAGCAAGAAAAATGCCCCCCTGATTCCCAAACATAGCCAGTTTTCCGGCCGTGTCTAATTCATGAATAACATTCGGCTTCGATTTGATTATCTACAATACATCGACGTGTGTACAGAGCTCGCCGCCTGGCACAGCGAATCGTTCCCTTCGTCAGTTTTCACACCTATTCGAGAATCCATACGTGTAAAAATTAATTCGCCCAAAGTGGCCCAGAGATTCAGGGGGAGGAGGAATAGTCGGATCTCGATCAAAACGTTACATTTTGAAGGGAAATTTTTTTGGGGGATTTTTTGAGCCCGGATTCTGGACCAAAATTTAACGAAAAATTCAGCCAATTATTCAGTTTTTTGATTTGAGTTGGTAGTTTCCATGTATAAATTGATTAAAACTGAAAAACACGTGATTTTGAGCTATTTTTTCACTACATTTTTTGAAACATTTTCGTGAACTAAAAAAAAAACGAAGAGAGATAGCGAGACGAGACCAAAACGAGGAGATCCGCAACAAAATTTCCTATCTCCTACGTGTATTACTTTCGGATTTCGGTCAAAAATACGAGGTATAGGTCGAAAAACCGTGTTTTTTTTTAACCTTGTCCCAAACTTATGACAGGCACTGTATCTATGGGTCGTAATGAAAAAATTTTCAAATAAAAGTTGTTCCTCAGCACCTAATGTACATTTTCATTTCTCATCAAAATCAATTTTGGAGCAACTCTTCCCCCCCCCCAAATTTGGAAATAAAACATATGTTTTGAAAATTCTTCAAAATCACGTTTTCTTCAAATTAAACGAAAAGTTTCGGAGATACGGAAAAATTTGTAATTAAAAAAAGTATTCAGAAATGAATTTCCTTTCCAATGAGCTTCATCGCGACCATTTTCACCAACTTTTCCCGACAGAGTGGTCCTCTCCCCCTTCCCTGGTATCACAAAAGTTGGACCCATGAACAATATTTGCTCCAAAATGAATTCCGATAATGAATGAAATTATGCATTAGATATCGAAGAACAAAAATCATTCAATTTTTTTTCGCGAGTCCAATTTTTGAGATAAGGGGGAGAAGGAGAGGTCCACTTTGTCGGGAAAAGTTGGTGAAAATGGTCGTGATAAAGCTCATTGGAAAGGAAATTCAATTCTGAATACTTTTGGTGATAATAAAGTTTGCCGTATCTCCGAAACTTTTCGTTGAAAATAAAGAAAACGTGATTTTGAAGTTTTCTCAAAACATTTATTTCCAAATTTGGGGGACAGGAGTTGCTCCAAAATGGATTTTGATAAGAAATGAAAATGTACATTAAGTGCTGAGGAACAACTTTTGTTTGAAAATTTTTTCATTTCAACCCATAGATAAGGAGATACACACGTTTGAAATATTGGGGATGGACCCTGGGGAAAGGAGGAGGGGAAAAAAAGGGCATACGGGATTAATTTCTTCGTTTTAGTGTTCTGAACAAGAATCAATCATAAAATTAATTTCAACATGAATATCGCTCGGAAGCCTTTTTTGTACGATTGAGACCTGACTAGAAGATAATTCAACGCGAGATCTAATTACTTATTCTTCAGGTGTCCAAATACATCGATCGCGTGACTTCACGAATCATATTCACCGACAATTTGCCAACACTTGACCAAAACTCTAGGCGAGGGGGTTCGGAATCTAAAAATAAACACGTCAAAGGCGTGCCACGTCAGCGAACTGAAACCAAAAACGCAATACTCCAAATCGCCGAATTAAAATTACCCAACAATTTCATTAGGCCATCACCTCCTACGATAATTCAAACCAGCATCCGGATTCGAGTCACTGCTGCTACAACGGAATCATATTTTCTCTCTGTGGTAACGATACCGACAACGCTCTCGATCCACGTCATCGTCATAATCACTCCCTTCTCCTCCCTTCTCGATTCGGCCATCGACGCCGACAAAATAACTGTTATCATTACACGACGACGAGCATTACCACTTGTAATTCGTTTTTAAATACGCTAATTCCACTTTTTCTGCCCTCTACAGGTAGTCCCAGACATGGTCGACTTCCTGCAAGACTGTTTACCCGATCAATCTCCGGAGAAGCAACTGCCCATACCAAAATGTTACTATCCGATTGGCGAAGAAGACTTGGACACCTCTATCGAGACGATCCTGATCCTGGAAGATCTCAAATCGCACGATTACCACAGTCCAGACTTCTCCCAGGGGCTATCCTTGGAACAAGCCACCCTGGCTTTGGAGGCAATAGCCAAAATGCACGCGACATCGTTAGCCATGCGAATACGTAAAAATCGAAATCTCAACCAACTCTATCCATTTTTATTCCAAACCGATAAAGCGACCGATTCTTATCAAATGCTGCTGGATCGAGGCCTCCCTCAGCTAGCAGCGTTCCTCGACAAGAAACCCAGCATGTCGGATATTCTCAAGAGCATCACCAACATAGGCCAAGAAATGAAGAACGTAATATCAGCGTTGCTTTCGCCCAAAGGCCCGGTAGCCTTGCTCACTCATACCGATTTCTGGTGCAATAATTTGCTCTTCAGGGGAGACACTCGCCACTGTATTATTCTCGATTGGCAAATGGTCACGTACAGTAGACCCACCAATGACGTAGCACTGCTGATCATCTCCTCGTTGGCTAGCGACCTGAGACGTCAAAATACAGATTACTTGCTGGATAAATATTGGCAAGCTTTCGTAGGATTTGCGTTGAAACTCGATATCGACGTGGAGGGATCACTCGGCTACAGCAGGGCTGATTTTCAAGAAGATTACAGGAAATCTCAGCTGTTGGCTATTCTCCTATGCATAGGATCGGTAGACGTGGCCCTTGGTAACGCTTCAGCCGAGCAGCGTCTCACCGATGTCCTTAAAGACCTCTACGCAGAGCAAATCTTCTCGCAGCAGACCATCGCCCAATGTTTAGCTTCTTAAATAATCACCGCGAAATATTCCATAAAAATAAACCGAGCTATTGAATAGAAATGGGGGCAACTTGAATTATTTTCTATTTTCCGCTCGTTCGCTCGCTCGTATTTCAACAACTTTTTCTCATAAGTATGTAAAATGTATCTACGAACTATATTCGTGTATGTATCTCTGATAGAAAATTATTATATATACGTTCGAAACCGTCTTATTACTACGTTTCTCTCTACCAACACGTCTCGATATTTCCCTTTATTGTATTTTATTGAATTATATACATATTTTAGGATCTAGGTAAACGTATTAAATGTATAGATCGCGATATGGCAATTTTTTCTTTCGTTTATTGTTCGTTTTAACGTGTGCAAATCGCATGTATTTTTTTTTTTTCAAAATGCATATCAACGTTTATTAATATTAAATGAATAGTTGGAAAATATCTAGTTCGAGTTATTCTTGATTTTTTCCCTTTGTGTTCGTATTTTTTTTTCGTTGGTGAAATTCGAATCGAACGAATTCTTCAATTTAGATTTCAGACGAAATTATCGACGAACGGTTTTTTTCTACACAAACATCGTTAAAAAAAATTTAGGCTGAAATATTTACCGAGTGGTTCGATAAGTGTTTCGAGGATACCATTATTAAGCAACTAAACTCGGAAAATCGTTTCTTTTCGAATTCAAATATTCAAATGTATAAATATTTCGAAAATGTTGAAAGAATTTCGCTTAAAAATATCGTTACAACGAATTACGAGTATAATGATATGGCAATTCGTTCCAAAATAGGAATAGTGAAAGGAAGGGAGGGGAAGGCGAATTGATTATGAATTTTTTACGTTCGTGGAAGATTCCGAGCAATTTATATTCCTCACTTCTCAATTCTCATAATAATTTTCAATACCGTCTGGGAAATTAATGAAAAATAATAGAAAGTTATTTTAAAAATATGGGTACCACGATGAAAAGGAAAAAAATTTCAAATTGAGGTCTCGAGCGACGTGAAAAAATGGTTAATTCGTACATGATTCTAATTCCCTACTTTCATTTTGGTTGAAATTAAAAATATGGATTTTGAAATTTGCATTAGAGATATGAAAAATGTAATATTCTATGTGAGTATGTGATTTTCAAAATTTGTTACTTCAGGCGTAGAAAAGTCTTCGATTATATATTTTTCGCCTTTACTGCTGTCCGCAGCGGTCCAAAGTTTTGGTTTGGTGCAGAAAGGACGTGTAAGTGCAGGTTTTATGAAGTTTCTGCACTACATTTTCTGAGAGTCGATAAAATATTGCACCAAGCTAATCAAAAGTAGAAATAATTTTTTAGGTTACGCGGTTTCTGCAATATGTGGTTCAATTGTTACTTCGAGAAAAGTCTTCGATTATATATTTTTCCCCTTTACTGCTGCCCACTCCCCCCTCCCCCATCGAAAACATATTCACACTGAATTTGTAAAATTAAAATAAAAAACTATTTGAAATGCACCCACTCTTTCGTCCTATAGGGCTGTTGAAACTACGTCATCCTTATCAAAAAGTGTGATAAGGAGCTGGTGGGAAAAAGAAAAAATCATTCATTTCGTACGTATTTAACGGAATTTTCATAAATTTATCAATTATTATAAAAAAAGTGAAGTTTTGTGACAATTGTGAAAATAATAAAATTCGTAGCTAAGAAAAAAAATACTTTGAAAATTCAAAATTTTCCCACCAGTTCAATTGTGACGTCAGTTTCAACAGCCCTATATGCTTTAATTCTTGATTTTAAAAAGTTGTTCTATAGAAATTTAATAAATTCGCACATCTTTAGCAATGGATTTTTTTTATTCATTGACTCGATTTTTTTTAGCTTTGGATCTGAAAAATATCCTATCGATTTGTCAGGTTGAAATTGTGCACTGAAAAAAAATTATTTCTTATAATCAAATATTTTTGTTAAAGGGTGTCCACCAAATTTTTTTTCATCTTTTATCGTGACTTAGCGTTGCCAATCGATTAATGGCAAAATCACTATTTCTGTGGAGCAAAAAAGTACTGCTTTTTTCACTTTTTCTTATAAAACCAAAATTTTTGGCTAGATTCAATTTTAATCAATTTACTCTCTAGAAATTGGTAAGGAAGAAGGGGGAGGGTAAATTGTTAAAAATGACTCAAAATTCATTTAAAAAATACTTCCAGGCATCATAGCGAAATTTTTGAAGAAAAAAGTAACTTTCAGTAACATTTTTTGAGCAAAAAGTGATCAAACAGTGATTAAAAAATGACCAAAAAGTAACCAAAAGTAACCAAAAATTCAATTTTTTTCGGGGGCAAATTTTTTTACAGTTTTTTTTTTGGGGGGGGGATTTTTTGGTAGTGTTCTGCAAAATTTTCAAAAATAAATCAACTGAAAAGACGTGAATAATTTCATTTATTAAATTCCTTCGTCAAAACAGCAAACAAAAACTAGCAAAATCAATTTTTTCATTTTTTTCTTAAAGAATTTTGAAAAATGACAATTCCTACGTGAAAATTTGAATTTTTGCCTGGAAGTGCGAAGAAAACGTGATTTTTGAGGGGAAAAAAGTAACCAAGGTGACCTTTTAGACGTGAAAAGTAACCAAAAGTGACTAAAGTCGAAAAAAGTAACAAACACCCTAAAAAAAAGACCCACTACGATGCCTGTCGTCTGGTAGATAGCTCTAGCTCATAATGTTCAATTGTGAGCCCATTCACGAAATTGAAATCAAGTTTGAGACCAAAAATAAAATTATTTCTTGAGAAATTTCACAAACCTCAGCGAAACAATGACAGCAATTTTTCAAAAAATGAATAATTGAGCTATTAAAGCTGGAACGTTTCTGTAAAAAGTCCTTCAAAATCAAAAATTGAACTCGAATTTCGATAAATATTATAAGTGATCGAGTCCAAGCGAAGCGAGGGCAAAGAATGTTGACTTTGAGAGAAGGGCATTCCGAAACAAACATTCATATTAATTTCGAATACCTTAATCGGAAATTTTATTCAGAAAAATATGGGAGGATGGCGAACTTCGGTGCTTTAAAGGTCCAATGTTATAGATTTTTTCATTATTTTGTTATTTTTATGCTTAGTGAACAATCTGATAGAACCCCACAAAATTGAAAAGAAAATCAGGAAAATCCGAAGATGGCATGATGGCATTATGGAAGAGGAAGAGAGATAGAAATTGGAAATTTCCAGCAAAATGAAAATTTTCAATTCAAAACACCAAAATTCCCTTAATTTCCTCAAAAGAGATGATTTTTTTTCGTATTTTTTTTCATTTGAAATGTAATTTTGTCAATTATCTCCCCTCGTGAGACCCGACTCTGACGAGACCTTAAACAATAAAATGAAATTACAATAGATTTTTGAATACTTGCTCCTGGTTCTTTTTTCATTGGGAGATTGGATAAGAGTATTAAATTGCTCATTTCAAAAATATTCCTTCAGTTTGATTATCATGCTGAAACAAAAGTTCCATCGATTCCTCAGAATACAGTTAGGCCTACTTAGTCGCTTATTCATTTTTTTCCCATTTAAAAAAAATTGAGTTCAAAAACTTGAATTAAAATGATAATTTGCGAAAAAAAATTGGTTGCAATTGAAATAAAAATATTTTGACTTTCGAGAGTAAGACTACAGATAATTATTTTCCTCCCTTCCCTCCCCTCAGAAAAAAATTATTACTCCTAATCATTTCATTTTCACAAAATTTCTGACTTACAAAATTTTGGGCTCCAAAAATATTTGTACAAAAAATAAATCTACTCTTGATAAAATTTTAGGCACAATTTTTTAGCTTTTTTTCTCCAAGAATACGATTTTCTGAGAAAAACATCCCAAAACGACAAGATTGTTGAAATAAAAATATTTTCCATGTTTCTAAACTCGTGGTTATTTGTTGCACTGAATTTCAAGCAACACCTTTGTCAAATTTGGACCCCAGAAAGTCCATTGAAAATGCCAACTCGTTGATACATTAAAATGGTACAAAAATCGAAATAACTCGACGCAGTGTACGTTTTATCATTAATGATTTTGGGAATATGCGGCAACACGACATGAATACGAATGAAAAACTGATACCCGACGATAGCATGAGAAATGCCTCGTTTTCTGCCCGATCTGTTATTTATTGCCAACTGTAAAATATCCGGAATATGGAAATTTTACGCGTATTTTAATACAGTCTGGAGCTTTCCAAAGTCTCAGAGCAATTCGAAATAAAAGATGAAACGCTCTAGGTATAGGCTTCTTTTTCCTCTTTTTTCCGATATTCCTTTGTATAGCATTTGGATAATCTTTTATGAAAGAATTTTCGTTCATACATATCCTAAATGTGAGAATTTCGGCCTTAGGATTGGATTAGGATTACAAAAATATTCAACCAGGTAATTAGTTAATGTAGGTCTAGGTATATACCCAAAAAGACGTACTCCGAGAGACGTTTTTATTACCGAGGAAAAATGCCCAAAATCGATACTCCGACTACATAAAAGGTTCATACAGAACAAGCAGACTGACGCCTTCAATATTTTAGAATAGGCTTAATTCTCATGTGAGCTTTTCCACAGCGTTTGTCATTTAATGGGAAAAATTTCATGAAAAAATATCATCGAGTTTTAAAACGAAAACCGAATGTATTCTCGTGTTCGCAATTTTAAAACTTTAATAACGCTTTTAGTAGTTTGCGAGAGTTTCGCAGGCGAATGGTTTGTTTGTTTTTTATCCCATTTCTTCTGCCGAAGAAGTTGCTGAGGTAGCGAGAATTCTGGTACCTGCTGAGAAAATATTTTGGAAATTGTTGCCCGAGTTTGATTTTACTAACGAAAGTATATTTTGCAAGTTGGATAACTCGGCGGAATATTGAATTTACGGCGAGAATTACACGAGAAAAATTTGCATAAATTTAAAATTAAAAGGATCACGTGAATTCCAAGTTCCGTCGCGTCTTAAATATTGAATTTATGTTAATTTTTTCAATTAAATTTTCACCGAAACTCTAATAACTTTTTCGCTGATTCCTGTTTCGCGTGTAAATGTTAAAATTACATCGCTCAAAGGGAAGCTACCGTCGTGGGTATCTGTCAATATGTATTTTTTGAATTTTCTATTTTCGAAATAAGATCGAAAATATCGAATGTGAATCATACATAAATAAATATTGGTCGAACGTATTAGGAAAAAATGGAGTAACGAAATACAAATTTTTCAAATTTTTACAGAAAAATGGAGAAAAATTTTGATTTGAAAGGGTTAAGTCTGAAATGAATCATTTTTGAAAACTATTCAAAAATGATGGAATATTGCTTAAAATTACCCCGAATTTTTTGAAAATGTGATAGAGATGAATACAAAATACGAGCAAGATTGTTGCAACCCCCTGCAAACTTCGTTTAAATAAAGTGAAATGATAAAAATGCAGAAATGTAGAAATTTCAATAAAAATTTATGGAAACTACTAAAAAATTGCTAAAGCATCGAGAAAATAACTTGAAATATCTCAAGAATTGTTGAAAATGGCATGAAAATTGTTCAAATTGCAAAAAAATTATTAAAGTTTGTTTTGAAAAAATTAAAAATCGATAAAATGATAAAAGTCGTTGAAATAGAATTAAAATTACAATTCAAAATAATGCAGCTTTTTAAAATTTTTGAAAGAAAGTGAAATTCCTACTGAAAAATGCAAAAAAATTGATGGAAAATCAATGAAACTAATTCAAATTTCTCAAAAATAAAATTCAAACTGTGAGGAAAATGGTTGAAAATCAACGACAATCGTGTAAAAATAATGCAAAACTTGACAACATCTCATCAACAGGTACACATAAATTTTTGTAAAATTCATTTCAAACTATCATAAATAAGTAAGAGAAATTATTCAATTTGTATAAAAATTTCCATAAAAATATGTTAAAATATTAGATACTTTTTCAATATATTTCAAAATTCATTTTTGCAACATTTTCATAGGAATTTTGATTCAATTCCAAAATTTTTCAAGATTTTACATCAATTTTTTTATGGAATCAACATGGATATGCATTATGTAATAGCAAAGGAGAGAGAGGGGAATCTAAAAATTAAAAAACAAAAACCGAATTTTATGACTATTTCAAGATGAAAAAATGATTGAATGATGAACTTATGGATTTTTTACAATCAAACAAAATGTTAAAATTTACAAAATCAATTTTTTGACGTAATTTTTAAGCATATTGGATAAAAACAATAATCAGAATGAACGTTACTTCGAAAATGGAACAAATTTTGAAGGGTGATATTTTGCCTATCTTCAAAATTGAAGAAATGCAGGTTCTTGGAAAAAATTTGAACCGATACTGATCGTTAAAATGAGCAATATCTTTCTAAGATGTATTTACAGGATAGAATATTTTTTAAAGCTTAACGACATTTTTTCAACAGAATTTGGAAAAAATCTCAAAAAATTACCGAAAAGTTGAAAATTCAATTTTTATCGATTTTCAAGAATTAAAATTTATTTGGCTTGGCAATTCTGAAAATTTTAAATAATTGTTATCCCCCATCTACATATCTATCCAATCTATCTCTTGTTTTCACTTTTTTTTTAAAATTTAAAATACTTGCCCAGCAATTTTGAAAATAGGAATACCTATTCAATTTTTTTCACGTACATCATAATTTCAAACTTTTTTCCTTCAAGGAACATTTTTCTGAAACTTTTTCACATTTTCATGAATTTTGCTTCCTCAAACAGCTTCAACAATAGCTGAACAATTTTTAAATTTGCAATATTTTTATCCATTTTATGATTTCTTTTCATAATTTAAACCAGTTTCAAAAAATTTAAAGTGCTTAAAATAAGAAAATTCAACGTACAACGAAATTTGCTTCAAATTGTTCTGTAAGATTAAGAGAGTGTATAGTAAAAACCCATCACCCCCTACCTCTCATATTTTTCACTGAAAGGGAAAGGGCAAGCCTCATTCAATCTTCCATACAAAAGTTCGAAAATTCTTTAGCTCTGATTTAACTCGAGTTGGTAAGGGGGGGCAATTCAGGATTGGAATTGTTTCAAAGGGATTTTTAGTCCACTATGACATCAGCACTGCTTGACAAGTAGGATACTCAAAGTTTTCAAAAATATTTTTAAAATGATGAGTTTTTCAATTAGAACTTGAAAAAATTAAAATTTTAAAATGATGATGTTTTCAAATTATATAAATTTCCCCCACCATTGAAATGGGGACCAATTTGAAAAAAAAACTGATAAGACAAATCGAGTCAAAGTATTCATTTTTCAATTCAAGCTTTTCAACCTCTGCTTGCTGTTTTTTCATTTAAAAATCCACAAACTAAGTTTTTTTTTTGACAAAACTTGTTTTATTTTTCTAATTTGAATAGGGGTTGAATATCTATTTTGAGTGAAAAAAATGAAAATAACAGTCCGATACGTTATAAAAAATAGTACCTAGCCTAAATTTCGAAAATTACATGATTGAAACTTCCATTTTTGTGTTTGTTTTCTAAAACTGGTTCACTTTGAGAAGTAATGGCTCAGTCTTTTGAAGTCATAGGGGGGTAAAAATTCTTCCTGAAGTATTTTAACTCTGAATTGACGCCCTTCAGCCGAGTTTGGGCGAAATAAGAGCTAAAGAATTTTTGGGCATCTGCGTACAGGAAATGGAAAAGGGGGACTTGAGTTATAAAATGCAATTTTATTTCAATAATTTCAACAAATTTTACTACTTTTGAATTTTACTTTACGATTTTATAATTTTTTTTCACTATTACCAATTTTTTGAAGAATTTGTGTACCATATAAGACATTTTTGAAAAATTTTCAAGCACCATACTACCAAAAATCCTTCAAATAAAATACTTTTCACCTTCGAGACTTCTAAACCAACAAACAAAAAATCAAGTCAAATTAACATCAATCAACTCCACCGCCCTCACCACGATCACTCTCAATCAGCACGAACATACCATCAACTGCTTCCATAAAATCACCAACTCGACCATCGAGCCTGACAACGAGAGTAGAACGAGAAATTATAAAAATAAATTTCTATTTACGTACACACGTGCATAATAAATGCGGGTAAACCGTATTGTAACATCGCAGACGTCGAGTACTGGTACAACGATAATTGGAAAACGCTTCATAAAACATCTTTAAAAAGCCATACGATACGTACGAGCTACGAGTACATCAAGTACTCGTACTACACTACACACTCGAGTAATTCACTCAGCGTCGGCGTCGTCGTACAGAACAACCATCGTGTTTAGTGATACCCAATTAAACGCCGGTAATTTCATTCGAATTGAAAATACCAAAGACCGATCGGGACCGAGGAGGGGGGCAAATGCTAAAAAAAACAAAGAGAAAATCATTTGCATAACACCGCCTCCGCTTAGCATTCGAGATGAAAAAAAAATTCCAACACGTTGTTAACGTAATTAACACGGGTTTCAGCTAATTCTCGTTGAATTGGCCGAAGACCCGGAGGAACGGAGCAGGGTGAGTAATTAAATCGTGCAGTGTACATAGAACCATCCTACGTTGACCATGATCGCGACTGAGACTCCGAGATGCCATCAAAGTTCATCGTATCCCTTCCAAAGTACCCATTAAGTTCAAGGTTTGACATTTTAGATATTTCAATGACCCTGTCGACGTCAGCTCGTCAAAGTGGCAAACCCTTTACTGTAAATTCGCCCTCGACACCGATCCCGGCTTTTTCTTTGTATAAAAGCCATCGCCGAATGCATTTCCCAAACGTATACGTTACTTATAGAATACCACAATAAAGCATAAAAGCTTTATACCTATTCGGAGATTTAATTAAATTGACGCGAAAGCCCTTCTCCCTTCGTTTGAAAATACGCAGGGTGTCCACAATATTTCTAGAATGATTTTCCCTGGTTTTTTCAGATTTTTCAGAATAATTTTCCCTAGTTTTCTAGACCTTTTACATAATATGATATTTAAGAAACATGGAGGGGGGAGGAGGATATTTTGAATATGTTTCCAAAAAAAGAAAGGAGATTTGAAATGAATTTTCGAAGTGTCTCATCGAATCGTAAAGCTAAACAGCATGACTTTTGTACGACCAAATTTCAGTTTTAGTAAGTAATGGCCTTTTCTGAAATGAGTAAAGGTTTTAAAGAGGGAAGGGGACTGTTCATGTCAATTTTTTTTTGTATTTTAACAATGGTTTAAGCGATGGAGAATCAAAAATGGTGTTTTTCAAAAAGAATTTTCTAAAATCAAGATTCATATCAAGTGTAGAAATTGAAAATTGTAATGCCTGAATGACCTTTCAAAATTAATTTTTGTGTTCTGTAAATTTTTCGGATCAATTTTTTGAAATTTTCTAGACCTTTCAAGTACCTACTTAAATAACGTTTTTAAGTAGAGGATAAAATATGGCAAATCAGAATAATAATACAAATTTTCGATGAAGCATACAATTTTTTAAAAATCTTCAGCTTTAAAACATTTACCAAGATTTTAAAAAAGAATTTCTCATGAGGTTTTTTTTTTAGGAAAAAAAGCAAAAGAAAACATTTAGTGGACGAGTGAAGCAGGACCGAAGTTTCTTGCGAAAAATCACGTCGAAAAAACAAATTTTAACTAACCTTTTTTATTCGTTCTTATGGAATTAACTCTCTGTTCAAGTAAAACGAGGACTAAGACTTGAAAAAATGTGATTTTTTGAGACAAAATGCTCAACTTTTTTTTCAATTCTTCATTACATTTTTTTTTGTGGGTACAGACTACTAGAAATAAAAATGCAAAAAATCAAATTTTTCCATGTAGTACAAACGCAGCAAGGGCAAAATCTTGAAAAAATATGTTTGAAACTAAAAAAGTGGGATAAAAAAAAATTATGTTATTTTCGCCCCCCCCCCTTTTCTTTGGTTCGCAAGTTTGAAAATTAATCTTTAAAAAATTCATATTTTGGTACCACATAGAAATTTTTTTACAATTTTGTAATTCTATCCACCTCTTTACTCTCTCAATTATAAATCAGTGAAAATTATCGAAAATCACTGAGAAACAGTCAGAATTGCAGCATAGGAGAAAATCAGTAAAAACTCACTGAAAAGTCAGTAAAATTTATGAAATTTGCTGAAAAATCAGTGAAAATCTTTGAAAAACCAGCGAAAATTCGCTGAAAATCAGTGAATTTTGCTGATTTTTCCTGTGCTGCAATTCTGACTACTTATCGGTGACTTTTTACTGATTCAGAATGAGAGAGTACCTAGATGTTTATTTTGGGGTTCTGTGTAAGCTTGAGTTTAAAAATTCGAAATCAGGATATACATCGAAATCCTCAAACTGACACTTCATCTCCTCCTCTAAACTGCTTATTTTAGAATCGATGGACAATTTAGGTATAAAAATTTGAAATCAGTGCTTTAAAATCATCATATTAGGCATCCATACCGGAATTTTTAAAATTCTTTCTCATTGAAGACCCCATTCCAAGGTCAAAAGTCTATTTTGATCTAAAATTTCAAAATTAGTGCCTTGAAATCTCATATTTTGACACATTTTGAGGTAGAGAAACAATTTTAGTTGAAGAAATTTGGAATTCAGTCTTTTAAAAAATCCATGCTGATTATTGTCCGGCCAAAATAGCATGAGATAGAATGTGTCAGTTTCCACAGACGAAAGCCAAAATTAAAATTGCTGTAGTTAAATGGAGAAAATTCAAAATTTTGTTGCTTTTTTGCTATAGAAACTGACACAATTTATCTCATGCTAATTTGGACGGACTTATAGTGTTGCCATTTATAGCAAAATTATGCTAAATCACGGAATTATTTTTTGTTTCGTTTTTAGGTTCCTGGCATCATAAAATTAAAATTATGCCAGGAAGCGGAAAACACCAAAGAAAAAAATTATGCTAAATCTGGCATAATATGCTAGAAATGGCACCACTGAGTTGCTGATATCCGTTCCAAAATCCTCAAAAATTTTCAATTTTTTTCTTCAATGTTAAAATTTTAATCTCCTTCTCCTCCTCCTCATCCCCCCTCCTCAGAAACTCAATATGGGATCTAGGATTAATTGAAATAAAAGTCAAATTATTTCTAGATAAATTTAATTTTCATCTTGCTAGAATCATGATTTGACCTACAAAATTTTTCAATTTTCGAAAGAATCAAAAATTACAACATGTATTAGTTGAGATTTTTTTCACGTTATTTTCATTCATTATCTTCAAATAAAGAATTTTGATGAATTCAATTTTTTTGTGAAACGAGGAAGGAGTCATTTGATTTGTCTATTTTTTACTGCCCCATGTGAGATTTTATTTGCCCTTTTTTCAAAACTCCTAGCTGCAGGTCTACTTTTCCAGCTTTTCCAGCTTTTTCAGGTATTTTAGAAAGCGAACAGGGTGTCCACAATATTTGAGAAAAAATTTTCCTGTCTTTTTCAGGTTTTCCAGACCATTTTTTCAAAATTGTCCAGATCTTTTAAAAATGATATTCAAAAAGCAGAGACAAGGAAATATATTTTTTTAAATCAGTATTTTAAAGAGATTTTTAGATGCTCATTTCCCACGTACAAAAACGACTTGAATTCAATTCTAAACATTTCTGCCCCCCCCACACACAAAAATTTGAGAACTTGAATTTATTACAGACAAAATTTCAAATTAAAAGAAAAACCTTTGTTCTGAAGCAAAAATTATAAAGTTTTGAAAAACAAACCAAATTATGTCAGGATGTCAACCAAATCATACGAATTGAAATTCGGATTTTTCCTGACTGAAAATTAAAAATTTCTTCACAATTCATTGCTCCTCCCCCCCCTCCCCCCAAAAAACCAAGGGCTTCAAATGCATAAATTCTACGGAAGTCTGAAGTCCCTTCAATCTTTCTAACTTGTCTCAGTAAATAGAAAATTCATGATTTTTTTTTGAAAAATTTATAATAAAATAAGCGA
Source organism: Pseudococcus viburni (assembly GCA_033439095.1). NCBI lineage: Eukaryota > Metazoa > Arthropoda > Insecta > Hemiptera > Pseudococcidae > Pseudococcus > Pseudococcus viburni. Next base: position 351,590 of record JAVBJF010000320.1, on the reverse strand, counting down.
AGAAACTTTTTTCTATATGATTTATCCTTCTTTTGTATTTTTAAAAAAATTCCAGAAAAAATCCCAAAATTCCTCGACATTTTTCTCACTTTTCCAGACTATCGAAATTCCCCAACTTTTCCAGGTTTTCTAGAAGGGAGGACACCCTGTATACGTAACGTCGGCCCCGAGATTAAATTTCAGCCGCATTCGTATAATCGAATTTAGTTCACCTACAGAATCTATACGGTCGACTCGAGCTAAACATTACGAACCCCTAAGCATCGACGGCTGCTCATCTAGACGATTAAATTACCACGTTACATCGATACCTAGCGATAGAAGGCGACGTAAAACCTTCGATGATATTAATTTACTAAACACAAAACACCGAGCTCAATGTACCAACTTATTACCCTTCGGATAAAAGTCATTATAATACCGCCTCCGCGCACCCTACCGAGCCTTTCTATCCTCGGTCTACTCAAACAATACGTATTTAATTATCTCAAACTATTAATCGTTTCGGTTCGCTAATTAGTACAGAACGTCGCCGAGCGCGCATACAATATCGATCATCTCACCACAAAATTTCCCCGCGACACCCTTCTCTCTTTCTGGGAACAACTCGCTGACAAATTCCAATCAAAAATAAACCAAGTAATGTAAACACATCGCAATCCCTGGATAATGCTCGACGACATGTCCATCAATTTTCCACCCCTGCCCTTTCATACCGTTGTTGGTACCAATGGAAAATATTTACTCGTCGCATAGTCTGCCTCTGACGATTCGACGTAATCGTTCGAAAATAACGAGCTAAAAAAAATTTCACGAAGAAAAAAATCGTTTAAAATAACAAATTTCGAAGCCTAAGTCAACAAGTGTGCGATTCACGGCTCTCCCCTGCCCCCTTCGTACCGTATCCTACGAAAATACCGACGACTGAACCTACATACATTATGCCTACTGCCTACGCACCGTTCAAATTCTAATTACGGAGCTGTTTTCGGGTCGTTTTTCATTTTTCCATCCTCGTGTCGTAATAATCGTTACAACGACGAACAAACGTAAAATGAACACGCGAGATGACAATTTCGTCCAATAAAAATGGCCCGTGAAGCATTCTCGTCCGAGATATAATCGCGTAAAAGGAATAAATGTGAAAATAATTTGTCCACAGGTCGCCTGAAATCCATTTAGAGGTAATTACCCAGAAACGAGTATACCGTATGGTATGAATGGCCGAGGAAAAAAAAAAATACCATCTATGGAGTCTTAATTATTACATCACACGTGGCGCTGGCTACTTCCGTAGAGTAGAGAAATGGACTAATTTGAAAAGATTTTCTTTTTCGAAAAAAAAATACTGCTGAGATAGATTAATGTACGTAGGTTTTTTCTCCCTTTTTATTCGTCGTTACAAATAGGTACTTAGGAAGTCTCGACAATGAGGTTAAATTACAGCCACGATGTATTAACTAATTTCGTCCAATTAAATTAGTTTTTTACGAAGACGAGACGACCTCGTTTGTCCAGATCAGTAATGAGTGAAAATTCCGAATTCTCGAATCGTTAAAAACCAAACGACCTAAATTAGCGGGCAGCTAAGTAATATGTAGTTTTTTTAGGGGAAAAATGTAAACAACCAAGAGCATTCGCGTATCAGAAAATTAAATCTGGCCATCAACGATGTTTAATGAATATTTAGGTTGCTCCTGTCGAGTAAATTTAAGATGTTAATTTTACAAATTATCAGTTCGTCGGCGATGGGAAAAAATTAAGAATAAAATTGGGTTTTTAATTTTTTTGCAAGTCAGTATTCTCGTTAAATGGCAGAAAACAGCATATTTCAGGGTATGAGAGAGGGAGAAGATGTCATCTTGGAGGAAATTTCGCTCATTTTTCGTTATCAAAATGTGAAAAATCGACGAGGAAAATATTAGAGGCAAAATTACAAATCTGGTGATGATTTTCATTTTTGTAACCCTCTTCCCCCTGCAAAAATTATCGTCAAAAATTTTAAATTTCATTACCCAAGTGTAGAAATGATTAAATATTTCGTTTCAAGTTATCAGTTTTTTCAGATTTTTTTCAGGTAGGTACTTATTGAATGTTATATAATTTTTTTTAAAAATAAGAACCTCAAAATTTTCGTTTGTTCCCTAATTCAGTTTTTCAAAACCAAAATTTGACAAAAATCAAAAAAATTATGTTTTATAACCTCACAGGATTTTTTTTCGATCGTTATTTTATTGTTATTTTGAAAGTTTAAAAACGACACAATAATAGGTTCATATTTTTCAGTATATAACCTCCCTGTTTTCGAAATTTCAAAAAAGGTGCTTGTTATTTTGATTGTTTTTCTATGTACTTTAAAAAATTCGAAACATGAACTAGATGATAATTTAAAACGTATCTCATAACAAGACAAAGATTTTTTTATATATTCTTTCATTTTTCAGACATTTTCAGATTCTTGGAAGCTTCGAAAATTTTCTTTCCTGTATTTCTCTTCACTTCCCATAAAATTCTGTACAACATTTTTTTCAAATCCATTATCATCTGTGCTTATTTCTTTTGAATTAAAAAAAAAATAGTTACTAGTTTTGTAATGAAAAAAATAGGTAAATTTCGACGATAAATCCAGACTCGAATTCGAATTATGACATTTTAACGACATTTTAGAACTTTACGACCATTTGTTTTGAATCGCAGCTATCTCGTAATTTCATCTAATTACTTTATGACTCTCAAAACACCATAACTTGGTTTACATCGTTTAAATTTTTTCGAACTGATTCGTTATTTACTAGATAAATTTTCATGTAATATTTGAAAAAAAAAATTAAAGAACTGAAATTGATCTAGTATTTTTATACAAAATTCTCCTCTGAAAATTCTCAAACTTTTCGATCACCTGATTCTTGCAATTTATCTCTCAAATAAAGAATCTCAAAATAATAAAAAAATTTAAAATTAGAAAATTCAACTTGATTTAATTTTCAATTTAAGCATACGTTTCTCAACTGCCCTAAGTCCAAAATCTGTATAAGAGAAAAGAGACCCAAATGTAACCTTTTTTTCGATACACCTATGTCCCTTTTCTCATATACAGATTTTGGACTTAGGGCAGTTTGGAAACGTATGCTTCAATTATGATTTCCATTTCGAGAACATTCTATTTTTTGGCTTGAAAATTTTCTAACAGAAAAATAATTTCAAGATTACTTGTACTTCGAATTCAAAACAATTTTTTATTTGAATTTAGAAAAAAACCTGACTTGACCGAGTATTTCAGTTTTACAAATTTTAAAATTATTATGTAATAGGTAATGAAAATTCCTTTTTAAATGACTTTTGATTTTGATAAGCATCCTGTTTCACTAGAGATCCTACTAAGATTCCCTCATCTTAAGGTTTGTTCGAGCACTCCACAGAACCACAGGACGCATCGAAATTATAAAAACATTTTTTTTCAATTTTTTCCCCGGAAAAAGTGAAAGAAAAAATGTTTCTTGGGTAAATTTTTCGATTAAACTCAGTGAAAGAAAATAAACTTTTTCAATTTCTGTCTGTAAAAGCGAAATTTGGAAAAATTGTGTCTCTAATTTCTGTACATTTTGTAAATAGTTCGAACAGACTTGTTCCTTGATCCAGATTCCAGAAAGAGTAAAATATTTCAAATACATACAAAATGGAGCACAACACAGATACCTTTGCCACAAAAATACAAAATGCAAAATGGATGAAAATATTTGAATCAAAACTTACGGCAGTAATGACGCCTGTAACGATGGCTGTATTACGTCTGCACCTTTTGGCAAATAAAAATCTCGTATACATTTTGCGTCCAGTCCAAATTGGAACACCTGATTGAAAATTAGAAAAAAAACATTACATGAAAAAAATTTTGATGGCATTTTTGACTACTTAGAGTAAAATGAAAGGCATTTTGACATTTTTCGAGAAAAAAAAAAATATATCTCCTGCTGATTATCATTAAAAAAACCTAAAAATTAAAAAAAAAAAGCTCCAGTTTACCTATAATTATAGCAGGAACAGCAATACCGGCAATGAGAGCTATACCAACTGGAGCACCGACTAAAATGCCCAACTGCCAAAGAATCTTCTTCTTCCTTGACCATGGCTTCTTACCCCAAAACGTACACCCGGAAGGACTGCAAAAGAAATACAAAACTCATCAATATCAATCATAAATTCAATCAATATCCCTACGATAAGCATTTCAATTTCTAATCTACTAAAATACACATTAGGTAATTGAAAGAAAAAGTCAAACAGAGAAAAACAAAAACAACAACTCACAATTAAACAGATAAATAGGTACAAGATTTTAACGTTTTTCAAGTTCAGTAATTTAAATCTTCTCAACAAGGTTATCAATTTTTTTTTCGCTCATTTTCAAAAACAGATTCTTTTTTAACACGATATCACGTACGTACTCGAAGCAACGACGATTAACTTGATAAATTAATAAGGTTAAAATATTTATAAAATTATTACAAAATATTAATAGAATAAATCTTTCGTTTTTAACGCGCAATTCGTCATTTTTACCAATTGCACGTATCTCGATAATGACGAAGGATGGGTAATTTTTTTTCTTGGCAATGTGTATAGAATTAATACATGAATCGAATGGATGCAAGAATAGTACCAGGAAATCCACCAACGTTGGTTCAATTTTCATCGTAAATACGATAATAAAATTATCGATAGGTAATTTAACGGTACGAGACCTATTTTGGTAACGTAATCGTAAGAAATATTTGTTATGCTCGTTGCAAAATGGAATTTCAGAAATATAATCAAAGTTGGAAAATTGAGGTCGGATTACAAGAGATTGAAATTTATAAATAAAACACGTAGAAATTCAATTTCACAATTTTCAAGCATTTTTTTAAAAAAAATATTTAAAAAATAATAAAATTAAGATCAAAATTTTATCATAATTTTTTAAAATTTATTTTTCCTGATTTTATTAGACCAATTTTTAGACCACATGAGCCCAACTGCATTCCATTCGAATAAAAAAATTCATCCTTCTCAAGATTCAAATTCTATAGCACAAAATTGGGTTCAAATTTTTTTTTAAATAACAAAAATGAAATTTGATCGAAAAAAGTTACAGAATTATTTTCCAATGGACTTCATAATTTTTTTTAATTTATTTTTCCTGATTTTATTAGACCAATTTTTAGACCACATGAGCCCTACTGCATTCCATTCGGAAAAAAAATTCACCCGTCTTGAAATTCAAATTACACAGTATAAAATTGGGATCAAAAAAATTTTAAATCACGAAAATGAAATTTGATCGAAAAAAATTACAGAATTATTTTCCAAAGGACTCGAGCTATCTACGATTTTAAAAAAAAAATTACAAATACATCTCGAACAAAAGATATCCCACTAATGAGAATTTTTTCAATTAAACTAGATCAATTTTCATGGTCAAATTACTACGACGAAATAATTTCAACGCGTATCATTTACACGAATTCGATGTGGACCACGATAACTCATATCTTTTCAATAAGTACCGTTTTATGAACGCCATTCGAGCAAATGATAAAATTAGTAATTGAAAGCTGAGAACAAATCACCGAACATTGGAAATGAGAAAAAAACCACATAATACCTAAGATAATGCAAATCGCCGACCACATTCATACAAAGCCAGCAAAATTCGGCGCCGCAGACAGCACAGGTCATATGATTACACGAGCCATCATCCATTTTAACGATTAAAACTCGGCATATTGGACAGCACTTAATATCTTCACCTGTACAATGGAAAATTCTAATTAATCAGAGTTGGCGAATTTCGCTCATAAATTATCTCCACTCGTGGAGGTAAAATCTTGGGAGGAAACCACTTCGTATGAAAAATTCTACTCGAGTCATTTTCACATCGAGAGTACGTCAGAGTAAAACAAGTCGACGAATAATTAAATTCCTCTTCGTACGAGATACACAACACGTAAGTAATACGATCTGAAGCCAAAGTCACATCGAGCCAAGTATTCCGTTAGTTCTCAACTCAATTGTAGACCCTCCCCTGCCCTTATTCCGGCCAGAAATGCCTTCTCAGCGAACAACTTTTTTTTAATCATTAAACGTAATGAGAAGCCCTTTTTATCCTGTTTCAGCATCTTGAAAAAAAGTACAACTACGAAACTTCTTATCAAGGGTTTTTGTAAAATTTGGCCGAATACCCTGCGAATTTTTTTACGACCAGGATGTCTCAATGGAGTCGAAGTTGTTCAGGTGTGCTTTTCTTGGCTTTCTTGCATTATTATTAAACGAGCTTTTAAGCGGAGCTTTTAAGTAAGACCAAATGTTCGCCTGGTATCGTTTAAAATTCGCTAATGGTGATTGTATTTTTCGAAAAAATGTAACAAAAATGGGTAGATAAGTAGAAAATACATGGATTTCGACGAGAATAGATCTCATTTTAATTGGGCCAATTCCCATGATACGATTTCACTATCCAGGTATGTACGTAGTCTGGTACATCAACTTTTTAACGTGAAATAGAAATTTTCCATAAGTAGTGGTCTCCTGCTCTGGATGCAATATTCGATCGATCAAGAGTAAAGACAACGACACTCACGACTTTGAGAATCACGACTAAAAGTAGACGTTCGCAAATTAGCCGAACGTTCGGCACGAGCTGAATCACACGTTTGGTTCGGATGCCACGCTGCTTTGCAATGGTAACAAAAATACGACCCGCAGCCCGGTCTTTCGCATCTTAATTTCGGACAGCTCGCACAGCCGCTTGCAATGACCGCGTATCTGTGAGGAAGAAGAGAACAAAATTAATAAGACGTAAATATGTAAGAATGTACTGGAATTGAATCGAATTATCAAGTATCGAGGTAGGATTTTAATTGAAAAATTCTTCGTGTAATTGAAAAAACGTGATTTACTCGGATGCCACAGGCAATTTTCGTTTAATGATGAATTTTACAAATAAGTACATAATGCATATGTACGTTCAATTGAGGATATAAAAATAGGTAAGTTGAATGTTCTTTCTGAATGATTCTAGCCAAATATTTTACAGTCTCCTTTCTCTCTCCCGAAAAAAACAGCACTCAAAAATTGGAAAACAAATTTCGTATTTAAAATGAAAATACGTTGACCAATGGGCATCCTATTTTCATATACAAAATAAAGCATCTGGAAGGGGGAAAAAATTACTAATAAGAAATTAATTAAAAATGAATAAATTTTCTATTCATTTTCAATTTTTTTTCATTGACTCAATTCCAAATTTATGCATTAATCTGAATGGTTTAGAAAAAATAGGCCAAAAATAATGGAGGTAGAATGGGAGAGGAAGAATCTGGCTTCTTAAATAGCAAATATACGTTTCAAGTTAAAAAAAACTGGATTAAAGTTTACAAAATTAGGTTTATAGATCGACAATTTTTCAAAAATGATGACTTTTTCCATAAAATTTGAAAAATTTTGAAATTTGAGTTATTTGAGGGAAGAACTTTCGATTCTTCCCTCCAATTAACAGACCAGATAATGAGGTCAGAGGTACGATGAAGAAAAAGTAACAGAGTTGAAAGTCATTGACTCTTGAATGTGGCAGGTGTTCACTGGTTAATTTCAACTCTTCATATTATCTAAATTTGAAAAAATAATTTTTGGGCCTTGAAAGTCTGACTTTTGGCCACTGGATGGCACAACGACCGTAACAAGTTATCGTTCGCTATTAGCAGGGGCGGTTTTTTTGCTTGTAGATTTTTAGTCGGAAATTTTTTCTTTTCACCCCCCCCTCCCTTCCAAGAAAAGGTATGCTGAAACCGCCCCTGGGTATTAGACATCGAAAGTATTCGAATTTTGGTGACAGGAATAGCCAAATAGATATCTCTGATGACTTTTTTCTGAAAAATTTGGAGAATACATATTGCATTTTCGTAATCCATGAACAATGTCATTAGTTTTTGGAATTCGTCATTGGGTAGATGTTCAACGACTGGACAACGAAAGTTTGACTATTTTGTATGGAAAGGATGTGTTTTTTTTGGGGGGGGGGTGGGTGTCCGTTCATAATTTGTTAGAAAAAATTCTTATGAGGAAAAAATCTCGAAAGAAAAATAATTTTTCATTGAAATATGTTTTAGATTTTGAGATAATTCATATTCTTTAACAGTTTTTTTTCAACTTTAAAAACTAAACAGATTGTAAGAGAGAAACAATTTCGAAAAAAAAATAATGGGGAAAAAAATTAATGGTAAAGGATTGAAGACCATTTCCAGTAGGAAATTAGTAAATCCATCGTTCCCTCAATTTTACCGTTAAGAAAAAATTCATTCCAGGAAAATTCATTTGGTTTTCCAAGTACTCTCTCATTCTCAATTGCTGAAAAAACACTGATGAAGTGATGAATATTTAGGATATTGCAATGCAGGAAAAATCAGTTTAATTGACAATTGACTGATTTCCAGCTAATTTTTTCTAATTTTTCAGTTGACTTTACCAACATTTCTCTGATTTAATTTTTTAATGATTTTTTTTACTGAATGGAAATCAGAAAAAAAAAGTTTACTGATTCCTCACGGCCGGCGATGCCGCAATTCTATCAGTGAATTTTTATACAGGATCAGAATGAAAGCTTGAGAACGCAAGTTCCGTCCATTTTCACGATCAAATTTTTTAAAGAATTTTTTTCGTTGAAATTTTCGTTAGAAGCTCCTTTAATTTTGAAATTTTGTTGGGCGAAAACCACCATACATAAAAATTTATTCAATTTTGAAGGGACTAAGTATCCACCATCATTATTTCTTTTTGAAATTGAAAGAGCTGTCTCATTCTAAATCAGTGAAAAAGCACTGATAAATAGTCAGAATTGCAGCAGAGAAAAAATCAGCAAAATTCACTGATTTTCAGCGAATTTTTGCTGATTTTTCAAAGATTTTCACTGATTTTTCAGCATATTTCATAAATTTCACTGATTTTCCAGTGAATATTCACTAATTTTCCCTTGAACATTCACTGATTTTCCAGTGATTTTTCTCACTGATTTATTTTCAGTGAAAAATGTTTCGCTCATTTTCTCCTGTGCTGCCTGTTTTACAGTGATTTTCGATAATTTCCACTGATTTATAATTGAAAGGAAACCAAAATGATATTCTGATGGAGGGGAAAAAATCAACATTTTCTGATTAAGATCGAATTTTTAGATTCAAAATACTATTGCTTTCAGTTTTTTTATACTCGAACCGGAAATTTCAAGACTATTAGAATCTAATTTTCCAATAGGAAATATAATTTTGTCGTTATGGGGGGGGAGGGGGAGGATCTACTCATCAGACACTACTTATACTTGGTATATTTTCAATTTATAGAAATCTGGCTCTTAGGGTTTGCCTGAACATTGAAATCGAGGACAAACGGAGCAACTATTTTTACGAGAATTGAAAAAAAAAAAACATAAAAAGATGATTTACTTACTACTGAAGAATTAAAAAACAAAATTCATAAGTATAAAAATCAAAACCCAAAAATTCATAGTTTTTTCGTACATTTCTAAATCTAATAATTTTTTTTTTTTTTTTTTTATATATAACGCCATATACAGCAACTAAGGCTAGAGGCGTGTGGGAAAGGGGGTTGCGTCAGAGTAGGGATTTTAGATTTGTATTGGAGAGGAATGTTAAAATTTTTTGAATATGTTGGGAGGTGTCTTTCAAAATTTCTGTAGGGGTATTAGAATTTGTTAGTGTGAGCCTTTCTTTTTGAAATTTGGGACATTGAGTGAGAATGTGAAGAGTGGTGATTTGAGTATTGCATAAATTTTCAGATGACCAGGAATATTATTTTTGTCGATATTTGTCAAAATTCCGTCCTTTGGCCACTTTTTTTTGGAAATTTGAACCTTTTTAGTACTCTTTCATTTTTTCTGAATCAGTGAAATTTATCAGAAATCACTGAAAAACAGTCAGAATTGCAGCACAGTAATAAATCAGTAAAAAAAATTTCACTGAAAAGAAGTCAGTGAAAGAAAATCACTGGAAATCAATGAAAATTCACTGAAAATTCAGTGATAGGTATTTATGAAATTCACTGAAAATCAGTGAATTTCACTGATTAATGATGTGCTGAAATCCTGACTGTTTATCAGCGATTTTTCATGATTCGGAATGAGAGAGTACTTTTGCTTTGTCTACTTAATATTTATAATTTTTTATTAATCTTCGTACTTTTCGTACTCCGTATGAATTCTAAAAGCTATATTTGACAATTATTTTTTTTAGGGGGAGTTGGAACACCAAAAAAAACGAAAATCATCCCCAAATTTTAGAAAAATCTACAATTTCATGACTATCAAAATTACCAATCACAAAAATCGCCAACTTCAGCGTCAAAGTAATCACTACCTCGATCGAATTACCAATTCCCACCCTGAATCACAATACTAACCCGCAATCAGGAGCAGGACACCAGCGCGTATCCGGATCGACGGCCAATATTCTACGTAACGTAAAATCTTCGTATTTCTCAAACAGCACCGGATCATTGAGTACCATTCTAATATCTGCACATAAATCAAACCCCATCGAAATTAATCTCACGTTAAATTAGACAAAAAACTCCAACATACTCTCTCTCTTACTCCCTCGCAGCTTACGAATGACCCAAAATAAACCACCATTTCCGTGACTCGGTCGGCTCAAATAGGTCTATTCATCAATCAATACGTCATAATTCGGTAGACGTTTCGTGCTTTGATAATCATCGTAATCGAGCATTAATTAACGGTAAATATTTACACGTTGCTCGAGGCTTTGCTGGGTTTCGTGATTTTTTACTATTAATTCGCATTCGCCAGCAGCCTCGGTTTATTTAACGCACAGGTTCTAGGTAGTTGGAAACGTATTATTTATACGAGAACTACAATGTGCAAACATATCGTACGTACGCATAAAAACACACCTACATTTATCATCCTCGTATTCGTCAATAAAAACCATCGGTGTCGAGAATTCGTACCGTTTAATGGTTCAATCTACGTAAATGAAGTTTACGAAACACACCGAGCCAGCATTATTATTATACTTCGGTATCATAACATCAACCATAGGTACGATAAACGTTTACATATTGAACGTGTCATTCGCCTGGTCGTATTATAAATTCATTGACCGCAAGTACCCAACAAGCTGGCTCGAGTTGGCCATCTAGTCCCGGAGATTAGCTCGGGCATACTGCACTTTTTGAACAATGATTGAAATGTGGTTTTTATTTTAGTATGACCCAAAAGAAAATTTTCGAGAAGAGGAGACGTCAAAAATTTTTCTTGGGAGGAGAGAAAGGGGGAGTTTTAGGGGAGGTTTTACCCCTATTTTTTCACATGAAGGGGTTGGGGTAAATTTGTTGTCATTTTCATATAATTCGACCCTCCTGAACTCGAATCTGCGATTAGTTTTCCGATCTGAAGCGTAGAATTTTCAAAATCGTATGATTTGTGTCGCGAAAAGAGGCCAATTTTGTGAAAAAAGAGGTAAAATTGCAATTTTTTCATCTTGAGACGAGTGATGTGGTTCAAGTAAGGTTTTAAACCAGTTTTTCATATAATTCGAACCTTCTGAATTCGAATTTGTTATTGGTTTCCCCATAGGAAGTAAAGTAGCTTTTTGATCGTCGCTTTTTGGTGGTGAAAAACAGCTAATTTTCGCTAAAATCGACTCGAATTCGCAATTTTCCATCTTCTTCTTCTCAACCCAATACCTCGAACCAATCCTGGTATGAAACCTTTTTTAGACATGATTCGAACCTCCTAAACACGAATTTATGATTAGTTTTCCGATTGGAAGTAGAGAATTCTCTCAATCGTGAAATTAGTGGCCCAATTTTTGCCAAAACTGACATGAAATTGCGATTTTTAATTTTTCCAAACACTACACGTTCTCCCAATTGTGGGATAAAATCATTTTTTTGTCCAATTTGAACTTTTTGGACCCAAAGAAGGCACCAAAAAAATTTTTAGCTTCTTGGGACTCCGGGGGGCTGAGCCATGGCTTCTCAAAGTAGGGACTTCTTTTAAAAAAATTGATTTCGTCCCTTCAAGTCGCATGGAGCTAAAAAAATGTTTGGAAAATGCTCAACTAATTAGTTAAAACTTTCTTTAGTATTAACGGAAGTGGAGCTTTTTTTTTGTATTTTCCATGTGTAAAATCCATTGGCCCGTGAACGCCGTACTTTCCACGAGACCGCCGTGGAAAATTTGACGCATCTGCGCTGGTTTAATACGACGAGTGGTCAGTTTTAATTTTTTCTAACAATTCGGGAAAGTAATCAAAAAATCGTGTTCAGGAGGTTCGAATTACGTCTAAAAACGGTTTCATACCAGGATTGGTTCGAGGTATTGGGTTGAGAAGATGTGAAATAGCAAATTCGAGTCGATTTCAGCAAAAATTGGGCGTTTTACACTACACTAATTTCACGATTGAGAGAATTCTCTACTTCCAATCGGGAAACTAATCATAAATTCGTGTTTAGGAGGTTCGAATTATGTCTAAAAATGGTTTCATACCAGGATTGGTTCGAGGTATTGGGTTGAGAAGATGGGAAATTGCGAATTCGAGTCGATTTTAGCGAAAATTGGTTGTTTTTCACTACCAAAAAGCGACGAGCATGAAGCTATTTCACTTCATATGGGGAAACCAATAACAAATTCGAATTCAGAAGGTTCGAATTATATAAAAAACTGGTTTCAAACCTTACTTGAACCACATCACTCGTCTCAAGATGAAAAAATCGCAATTTTATCTCTTTTTTCTCAAAATTGGCCTCTTTTCGCGACACAAATCATACGATTTTGCAAATTCTGCGCTTCAGATTGAAAAACTAATCGCAGATTCGAGTTCAGGAGGGTCGAATTATATGAAAATGACAACAAATTTACCCCAACCCCTTCATGTGAAAAAATAGTAGTGAAACCTCCCCTAAAACTCCCCCTCCCTCCCCTCACAAGAAACATTTTTGACGTCTCCACTTCTCGAAAATTTTCTTTCGGGTCATACTAAAATGAAAACGACATTTCAACCCGTGTTCAAAAAGTGCAGTATGCCCCATTTTTTCATGCTAACTGCAGGGACTAATCTCCGAGAAAAATTAAGCTTACGATTATGTTTTACTAACCATTCGGGTGTAAGCTTTCCGGGCATTCTGGACACATTACGTTGACCCTAGATTCGGAAATCTCGATACGTAAATACTGCTGGTAGCAATCAATACAGGAACGATGCTGGCAACTAATCAATTTTGGAAAAAATTCTATAGGTAAATCGGCTAAACATAACGGACATTCTCGTAATTTACAGTCTTCGCTCTGTAACAAAAAAAAATCAAGGAAAAAAACTCGATTAATAAAATATACGCGTAATATGTTCGAGTATCAGGTAGGTATACTAGTTTACAGGCAGGTATCTAAATAAAGCTCGAAGGGATGACTTTCTTTCGCCTGTTTCCAAATATTAAGAAATATCTATACGAATATGTGCGAGAGTCAAACCGGTTACATGAGTCAAGCTTGTATTATGTAGTATTTAAAACTTGAGAGAATATTCCGCACAAATGCTAAATACGTTGATAATTTTCACTCTTAATTATCCTGTTTATTGTTCTAGCCGCGATGGCTGTGGAAGTGGATATGTATCACGCGGTTATGACGTTTACGAGGTTCCTCTCTGGGCCGTCGAGTTGCGCCGGATTCCTCCGAAATTCAGCCGCGAGAACGTATAACGGAAGACGAACCGAACTAATATTTGGGTAAACACATTCCTTTCGTGTATTTCCTCTCTCTTTCTTATTCTAACGAACTCGCCGAGATATTTAAATCACGTCTCTAAATAAGCTGTAGGTATACAATATACAGGGTGTTCTGAGCAGAATTACTGAGTTCTTTGGAAGTAGACGTGGAGTACTTCAAGCTGGAGAGATGAACTTTTAATTTATTGGTACGACTCATCAAAATCAATGCAATATTTTTTGCATTTTTCTGCATCACAGACACAATTTTGGGCACAACTATTACTTTGGTGAGGTCGTATCAAAAAAAAAGAATCTTTTTTTTTGTACTCAGATCCCAAAGCTAATGAAATGATATAGACCCCGGAAAAATATTATAAATTAAATGCATATTTTTCTGTATTTGAGATACTAGTGCATATTCAACATATCTTTCCGATTCATGAAATTCTGAGGTGAAGAAACTAAATTTCATTTTGCATATTTCGGCCAAAACGCATATTTTTGCATATTTCAGCATATTTCGACATTTTTTCTCTTTTTTTCTGCATATTCTGAGTATTTTTCCAACATTTCCACGAAAATTCCCATTTTTAGAATTTTTTTGGTTGAAATTACACAATTGTAAAAATGTCTCGGAAAAAAATTTGTAAAAATGTATTTTTTAGCCAAATGGTATGTGCTCTAGAGCAGTGAACTATGCACACATAATATGCACTCTAGACGTCTGAAATGTGCAAAAATATGCACCTTTAAACCCAAAATATGAGAAAATATGCTCTTTCAGACACCAAATATGCAAAATCTGCAAAATCGATTTGGGTATTATTGGAAAATTGAACTGTACTCTCTCATTCCGAATCAGTGAAAAATCACTGATAAACATTCAGAATTGCAGTAAAGGAAAAATCAGTGAAATTCACTGATATTCAGCGATTTTTCCCTGATTATCCAAAGAATTTCGAGATTTTTCAGTGAATTTCATAAATATCACAGATTTTTCAGTCAATTTCATAAATATTACTGGGTTTTCAGTGAATTTTCACTGATTTTCAGTGATTTTTCTTTCACCGACTTGCTTTTAGTGAGAAAAATTTCACTGATTTATTACTGTGCTGCAATTCTGCCTGTTTTTCAGTGATTTTTGATAAATTTCACTGATTCAGGAATGAGAGAATATTGACAATGTTACGTGTTGTAAAGGTGGAAAAATACTTTCCAATGATACCCAAATCGATTTTGCATATTTTGCATATTTGGGGTCTAAAAGCGCATATTTTTGTATATTTCACTGCTCTAAAGCGCATATTTTTCCGGGATCTAGTAATGAATGATACGTCATCAAGGCATTTCAATGCAAAAAATTCAAATGCGTGGCAGGAGAGGAGTGGAAGACGGTCAAAAACAAACAATAATTCAATTTTTGAACTGACTTGTCTCAAAAAATCTAAAAACGTCAAGCCACTTGAGTTTTTGGATTTTTTTTTACTAATTATGAACATTTTTGAGGGAATGGGGGGAGGGGGTGTCAGACAAAAAAATCATTAAATATTTAAACTTAACACACGATATGCTATACCACACACATATTTTCTTTTTTTTTTTAATATAGCTAAAATTGTAAAGAATAATGATTCTCCCCCACGTTCCCATTCCCAAATGAAAATCATTGGTCATTACTAATGAGCATAGTTAGATAGAATTGAATTTGTTATATTTCTTCAAATTTTTTTAGGACCCTTGAAATTTTTTCAAACGTTTATTCGTGAAGTTTTTCACGAAAAAGCTCAGAATTTAGCTTTAAGAAATGTTATGACTGATTTTGAATTTATTTTGGTTAAACTTTCCAACAGTGCAAACAGATAAACTACAAGTACTACGAGATTGGAGGTACAACACTCCAAAATTATATATCTTCGTAGCGAAAAATATAGTACTTTCTTCTCCACCCATGAGACATAAACTGGGCTTCAAATGATAATAATTTTTCAAATTCTGAAATAACCGCTTATAAATTTTTTTTGAGTGGAATTGAAGAGGACCCAAGGTCAAAATCCAGTTGAATTAATTTTACAATTGAAACCAAAAAAACACGATTTTCTAAAAAAAAGTAGAAAAAAGTATAAATTTTTTCCATAAATTTAAACCCATTGAAGTTTTAAGCTGGAAAAAAGTCTCAACGAAAATATTTCCATCGCCAATAACCACGAACTTCCCATAAAATTACATTACCTGTACATCGCACAGGTTTCAAAATATCTTCAAGATGGCAACTAATCCGAAAACGATTAGTTATGGAACACCCTATACACACGATATACTATGCACACGCGGCCACAAAAATGTCAACCTTTAGTTCGCAACACGATAAATTAAAACCACCGTGTGCTTTTTATTCGGGTCTCCCTGTTCCTACGCAGCATACAAAATCTCTCGCTTTGTTACCACCGCAGTCCACAGCGCCATGTTCGTTTCGTACTTAAAAGCTTTCTTCTCATTTTTTTTTTATTCTAAACATTGTTGCGAATTTATGGTTTTTTCTTTTTTTGAAATTTATTAAAAATTTGAAACTTTTTATCGGTTTGCGATATCTTGGAAATTCGTTGTCTAAATAAATTAAATTTAGGAAATTTTTTCAAAAAAATGTTACGAATAAAAAAAATGAGAATTTTAATTTCTTTCGTATAGTTTCGTAAACATTATTCAATCTGTTTTGAAAATTCACACAAGCTTCTTTCGTATCAAAGGTCAAAATTTATAAAGTTTTACAAAAGTTTTCATAGAATATGTTGTTTCAAAGAATGAAAGCGAAAGCTACAGCCATTCGAGGATGAATTTTGTAAAATTGAAAAAAAAAGTCGTCAGAAAAAGAACGAGCTTAGATAAAACGTCTACACGGTTCGTAGATTTTATCCATAAAAGTTAAGAATTCGAGAAATAAAGTAAATATGTATTTTTTGCCTTTATGTAAAATTGAACCATTTTAGAAATTTTTTCAATTGAAATTCAAGAAATAAAATTTTTAGGGATGAAAGAATAGAGCACTAGAGTTTCTTATGTACGAGCCTGGGTATAGAAACTACCCTAAGGGATCAGAAATCGGTTTTTAAGTTGATGTTTTCATCTGATTCTACTCGTTCTGAAAGGCCTATAATCAGTGTCAACTCAAAAATCAATTTTTGACCCCCAAGGATGGTTTCTATATCCAGACTCACATATTTAGAGGGGACAGGGGATGAAAAGGAACAATTTTATCGAATACCAAAATGAACAACAAACTGAGAAAAATTATCAAATACAATAATTTACGAAAAATAATGATTTTTTCAAATAGAAAATTATAATCAAATATTCCAAATATATTTTGACCAATTTCAAAACAGTAAAATGTATGACTCCTCCCTTCCTTGACCTCCTTCTCAAAATATTCGTTGAAAAATCTTCAGAAATTCAATGATTACTTTTCTCAAAGAACCGCAATTTTGTAATAACTCACCTGGAAAATTCAAAAAAAAATTGAAGAGGAAATCACAAACTTGAAAAATTGGTTAAAATCTCGGAATTTTGAGAATTTTCCCAACCCAGCAAAAAATTTTACCAATGTAAACATCCAAAAGCGAATTTTTCAATCGAATTTATAAATGGAATATTTTGAATTTCATAAATTTTGCAACAATGAGAAACCAATCCGAGATTTTCACAATTTTTCAAGCAGAAATGGTACTTTTTCAATCCAATTTCAAAATTTCAGAAAACGAGCTCGAATTTATATTGAAACTTGACGATATTCTCATTAACTTTTATTTAAAATTTTTGTCATCTTGAAATTTTTCACGAAAATTTTTTAAAAGCTCTACAGCTGAATTTGATAAAAAACAAACAAAATTTTATTCGCCAAAAAATCACACCTTTCGAAATCGTCCTTTTCACCGGGCAATTTTACAACACCCTGTGGAATAATTAAGTCCACGCGTAGTTTTCGATCCTTCGAAAACGTCGAACATTTCGACGAAATTCTCAATACGTACGGGGTATAAAAAAATCTCCAGCAATAAAGGTAAAAATTCCAAACGAGCCCAACACTTTTATAACTTTCTTAACTGGAATCGATTCATTGAAAATTCGTATCACTCTTCGAGGTAGAATTTTTACTAGTGTCCGGACTAAATTGAGGATTAGTCTGAAATACCTTTATACCAGCCCATATGCTCGTGTATTACAACCCTTATTTTTACAAGCTATAAAAAAAAAAAGACGAGGAGAAAAAAGAAGAAAATTTTTGGCATACGTAGGGTAGAGGTGCACGGTGTACCTTGTAAAGCCTCATGTAACAACGTTGCCAACTTACACCGCCTCATCATTCCAACTTCTGTTCGCCTCTTTAATACGCTTTTGATCGATTTTAAAATACCATTCGAAAGAAAAAGTACACGCCGCTAATGTCGAAAACGTTTTAAAAATAATTGAAAAATTTTTCACAAAATTGGCTAAAATTCTCTTTCTCTCTCTCCCCATTCCGTATTCCTTCCAAACGAGACTCCGTCGCGAATTAATGACGTAAAACAGAGCGTAGCACGCGTCACTCGCAGTCGACTGATGAGTTACCTGCTCCAGTTCGCCAGTTTGGAGAATTCTCATCGCTAGAAGTCTCCAGAGTATGCTTAAAATGTGACCGACTCGGCGTTATAAACCCGAATTATTCGTCGTTTTCTTATTTTAAAAAACTTCATTTTTATCCCCTCTGCTTACCACCTCTTCCAAATTATGACCATTGACCTATTTAGTAACAAGCTTACATGGTATTTTTTCCTCATTTCCAACTCGTTAAAAGATTTTTCTGAATGCTTTTTTCAAAATATACTCATTATTTTTATTATTCGGTATATTTTTTTCCCTCCATTTCATCGCCGGAACTGGAGAAAATGAATAATGATATCAACGATTCTTATAACTGTCGCTTTTTAATCTTTAAATAAGAAAAAATACGCATAATAAATAATAAATGAGCCCGCCTCACCGATTTTATTTTCAAAAGAATTACGCAATTTTGATTTATTATATTTCGATCGATTCCAGACGCTGTGTTTGGTTCCCAAAAGTAAAACAGGCAGAGTAAATTTACGGGCCAAGTAACTAATTCTTAATGAGTCTTTTTTTCGTCTCATTTTTAATTAAAATATTATACTCGGTTATGGTTTGATTAATTTTGTCTAATTCGATGAAGAAAAATACTCGAAATTTTTTCGTAACGAGTTATTTTCTCTCGTGAAATAATTTACTTTGAATCGGCTGAAAGAATTAGGTCATCAAATTTTATTAATTCGCCATCATTTTCGACAAATAATTAAATGAGTTTCAGTTAAAAGGTCGCCAAAATCAAATAAAAATGTTGTGAAGGTGAAATACATCATCAGTGTTGCCAAATTCGAACAATATTCTAAAATTTCTACCAAGAAGCCAATGATTCATTCACTCCCCCTCCTCATTCTCCACTCCAAGCACCAAACATGAAAAAATCGTAACGTTATGAAATGATTGATGCAAAAAATGCAATTTTTACAATTGTTTCATCAGTAAGAAAAACACCGCAAAATTTTGAAAATAAATAAATTTAAAGTTATTAACGACTTTACAAAAAACAAATTTCAAAACGTTTCAACTTGAACGAGATATTCACGAAGATTCTAAACGAGCTTCTACTACAGATTCTTGAACTTTTTTTTTGGAATTTTTCGAGCACGTTTTTCAGGTTCTTCAATTTCGATATCATTTTCGGTGTATGTGTTGATAGAAATCGAAAATAGTTTGAAAATCATCGATTGGGCAAGCATTTTTATCAAAATGAGCCCGGCTTACCCTTGCCATTTTTTTCTCAAAATTTTTGATGAATTTTTTTCATCCCAAAGGTATCAAAAACCCTTTTTCCAGCCCAGGTAACAATTTTTGGTAAAATCCGCCAAAGTCGCTATATTAATTTATTAATTTATAACCAAATTTAATGACGAAAATAAGGAAATTGTCTAGAAAGGAAAGGTTGAAGTCATTTCCAAGCGAAATTTTCTCCAAATTTTTTCCAAGTTCTATCATTTTCTCAAATTCACTAAAAAAAATTCCATGTAAAATTTTCTCCAATTTTTTTACAAGTTTTTTTTTCTCAAAATTACCTACTTACGGTAGGTACATATAATTTTGAAAAAATTTGAACTTCTGGCAAAAGTTCCAGAAAATCAAATTTCTAGAACTTAAAAAAAATGGTAAAGAAAATTTGAACTTGGAAATATTTTTAAACGAATTGTAAAAATTTCATAACTCGAAAAAAATGTTGGAGTTGAAAAATTTTTTAAATAAATGAAATAAAGACCAATAATTAATATCAGGTACCTAGATAACTATAAGTCCAAGAAATCTAATCAATATTAGCAGTATAAGTTTAAAACCTGTACATGAAAAATGGGACCTAGAAATAAATTTTTTCATTTTTTTCCTCACTGGAAGATGAGGATGAAACTTCTAACATGAAAAAAATTTTCACCTAGGTCAAGTGTTTCGGATTTATAATTATGCTTATTAATATTAATTTTGTCTTCACTAAAAATTTTTTTTCAAATTCTGAATTGGAAAAATTTTTGAGAAAATTCCTGGGTGGAAATTTCGAGAAAATTCGAAGTTGAAATAAATGTTAAGAAAATGCAAAATTGCATAAAATTAGATGTTGATACGTAATTTTTTTTCGAACTTGAACGAATAATCATTCACCCCCCTCCCTCCCTCCCTCCCTTCCTTCCTTCCTTCCAAGTTTTGGAACACTCTACGAAGAAGGTCCGGTGACGCTTACGCCTCTCTCCCGAACCTCGCCTAAATCAGTCTTCAATGCAAATTACCTTCTTTTTCGGGAATATTTTTCTGTTACGTTTACGTTTCGTCACTTGTTGACCACTCGAATTACAATTTTTACACATTTTTACTCAGATTTTTTTTTTCTCAAACTAAACAATTTGAAAAACTTAACAAAATCACAAATAGAAAAAAATACAAACACACGAGTAGCTTTTAGCTTTCTCCAACCACAATGATAGCAGACTACACGTACATCGAGTAAATATAAACATCATTCGGTGCAACATGAACATGATGCAAGTCAAGAACCCAATTGATCATCTACCAATACCCATTATGAATAGAGGGTTTCTTATCACCACAATCACAATTATGACTCATTTCAACCACACAGAGCGAAAAATATACCCAAAATCCAAATACAATAAAACAAAAACGATGTATAGGAAAATAGAAACGTCGGTCGGCGATCGAGTTGTGCTTAGTTTAAAAACATTTTACATTTAGCAATCCTTTTTTTTTTCTTTTCTTATAACACAAAACCGTCAATAAATTTGGTCGTTTTGGCCTCTTTTTTTATTATTTTTTCTTGCTATCGTCTCGAAATGGCGTCTCGACTCTCGAGTTGAAACTCACTCGCATACAGCTATTTTTTCCCGTCTCGTATATATTTATATACTTTTACGAATACAATTGTTCGTCGAAATTCGGAATTCAGTTCACGTAAAAAGTTTTACCCATTCGAGAACACCCCGGTTCGCTCCGTTCCCTCGTTCCAGTGTATAGCTCGCCCTGGTGTTGGAATTTCGATATAAAACATGCTAATAAGTTGTTTGTAGTATAAAAAGTTCGACCCGATGCCAACAATTGCCAATACATCGAACGTGGAAATACTAATCCTGCAAATAAGGCGCATAGGGCGAAAAAAAAATTACAAAAGGAGGTCAAGTCCGGCTCAGAATCTGTACCGTGACTTCCTAAATGAGGATTTGAAAAGTCATCGGGAATAGAATTTGTATTCGGGTGATTTTTTTGAATTAAAATGACGATGAATTTTAAGATTTTCTTCAAATGACTACTTAGAAATTAGAAAAATGATTTCCAATGCAGAGTATATAACGGATTTTTTTCTTAAGAAATCATCAATTTTTCACTATATTTTTGTCAAACTTTCAGAAACCTCAACTCGACACCCCCTCCCGCCCCAAAAAAATCATAAAGATCAAATTTAGCAACGAAAAATTTCAAATTAGAAGAAAATTTGTATTTTGAATCAAAATTATAAAAAAGGAGCATATGAGACGCAGCCAGGGATACCCGACCATATGTCGGAAAAATTTTTTTTCGTTTTTTTGACTTTTTAAATAGTACAGACTTGTACCTTTCGAATAGCGCAAACCACATTAAAAAAGGTTGAGAAATGAATTTTCTATGATTTTTCAAAGTTTACCAAAAAATGATTTTCAAAAATCAAAGTTTTGAGAAAAATGCAAAACAAAATTTGAAACTGTTTTCAATGAATAAAAAAAAAATTATGTTCTGTAAACGACTTTTCTCATTGGAAATGGTTTATTTACGTCCTCTTACATCACTTTAGGTCATTGACCCCTTCCAGAAGTTGCCGGCATCGAAAATCGAAACCATACCATATGTCGGGAATCATATTTTTTCAAGAAATAATGACATTTTTGGTACAAAATTTGTTTTCTTAATAATCGTACACCACTGTAGTTCATTAAAACGAACCTGAAATTACGTGCATTGAGAAATGAAACCATAGTGCAAGTCAAACAACTTTACAAACCAAACGGTGAAAATCATGCTTTGAAAATTAGTGTTCAACAAATATCCGGATAATCAAAATGAAGAGTTTCAACGAGAAAAAATTGAATTTTCGATTTCGATAATCGATTTTTCAATTTCGATTTTCGATTTCGATAATCGATTTTTCAATTTCGATTTTTCGATTTCGATAATCGACCTTTAAATTTTGTGAGGGTTTGTGAAAGAATTCGGGAACTCTTGGAAAAGTTTAACCGTTTTCGGGATGTTTTCGGAGCTGTTCGGCAATTTCCGTGTGATATCCGGATAATCCAAATAGTACATATTTGGTATTTGGATATTCGGATATTTGTTGAACATTACTACGTTTCAATAATATTGAAAGTTGTAAATTTTAACATATTTTTATAAAATTCCGACATATGGTATGGTTTCAATTTCTCAGAGGCCTTCAGCAAAATTCGTTTTTTAACCAAGAAGATGACACTTTTGGGACCTGAACCTATTCTCATATGAAAGTAGAGGGTTCATAGTATACAAATTGATAAAAAATTTTTTTTCCATATTTTTGGTCATTTTTTCTTAATTTGCGTTTTTCTCGAAATTTACTTTTCCGACATATGGTCGGGTATCCCTGGCTGCGTCTCATATTATAATTCTTGTACTTATGAAAAAAATTACGAATGATGGAGAAATAATGTTGAAAAAAACTCATTAAATGCTCAAGTATCATGAAAAAAATAGACTCAGGTTTTTTCATTTCTTCACTACTTTCAATAACCATTTTTAAAAAAACTAATTTTTCACTACTTATTGCAATGAGTGTAAGTATTTATCCTTTTCGTGAACGGTTTAAATTTCAATGTCACCCAGAGATCGAACGAATGTTAATTTTTTCAAAAATGTACAGATAAGGTTTTTTTGTCAGCAAACGATTTTTCATATTTTCAACTCGACAGTCGTTACTCGGGGAGAGGGGAACGTTTTTTACTTAGGGCTGAAAAAAGTTATAAGACTTTCAAAAATTTATAATTTTAAAATTTTGAATACCATGGAACATTACTTCGAAAATTCACGTTTATGTTTTTGATCCCATTTTTACCTTACATTACTCAAATTTTGGATTTTCCCCAAAAAATGAAAAAATTGTTCAGTTCAACATTGCAATCAATTTTTTGTGATTTTTTTTCGTTCTTACATGACCTCATCCCCTTTTCAAAACTTTTGAAAAAGGTTTAGAAATGTGAATAAATGCGAAATGTATTAGTTACAAGATTTTTTGCACGACTAAGCTAAATTATCAATAAATGACCAACCCCCCTCTCCTAGGCTCTGAAATAATTTCAGTATATTTTTAGTTTCAAGTTTCACCTTTTTTTTCGGTCCAGTTTCAAATTTTTTGATTTTTGAAAATGATGAGTGCTGAGTGAGAAATGTGAGAATGAAAGCTCAAATTTTCAAACGCTAATTAAGGTAACTATAAACAATGCTGAATGAAAAAAGGAATTTCGAAAGTAAAAAGAAACAAAAAAAGTGAAACTCATTGGAAAATTTTAAATTTTAAATTTCAGTATATTCCAAGCTCGGAGTAAATGAAGGCTTAAAAACCAAAAAACTGAAAAGCATAATTATACATAACTGAAATCATGTGAACTTTAGGGCAGGCATGAAACACAGATTTTGGGGGAAAATAATGACTTTATCGACTTTTTATGAGGCAAAAAGTGACCTAATTTTCGAAAAAAGTGACCAATTTTTCAATTTTTTTCATAAATAAATACACTCCCCCCCAAAAAAAAATCCCCAACTGTATTTCTCTCTGCGATAGTGCTGAAAATACTTTCTTTTCTGAAAATTTTTTTCATTAACTAATAAATCTTTACTTGAAGCTACGAGTTTAAGAATATGCTTCAAATAACTGAAAAAAATAATAAACTTTTTTTTATAATAATACATTTATAATAATTATTATAACTTCCGTCTAAAATAAGTTTTTACTGAAAAAAAATCGTAATATTCTGCATCTAAAAATTACGAGTTCTAAAAAATAAGCTAGGTAGTATTTTTTTTTATAAATTTAGTATTTTTTTAATTTTAAGCAAGAGCGGAAGGCCGTTTGAATGAAAAAAAATGACTTTAGAGTGAAAAAAGGGACCAATAGTGAACTTTTGGCCAAAAATGGGACTTTTAGTGACCAACCCTGAAAATAGGGGACAAGTCACTACAAAAGGTGACTGTTTCATGCCTGTTAGGGCAACTTCAGTCTTTGGTTTTGAGATTTATTAGCTTTGAATTCGATTTGAAATTTCACTTTCCATTTCATTTAAATTCAGTGTTATTTTTCAATTGCCCATTACTTACATACGTAAAGAATTATGACAACATTGCATTTCCAAGTGGAAAAATTAAGTGTACTAAATGGGAAAATTTGCAAAAATGATACGAATTTTTTTAAAGAAAATTTGGAATTTTGAAAAAAAATGCATATTCATGTTGGAAATTACAAAAAAAAACAGACAGCATTTTCAATCAAAAAATCAATACTTACCTAATTTTTAAAAAAAATAAAACCAAAACTGAAAATAAAAAAGTACTCATTTCAGTACCTATCAGTTTTCTATGTAGTTTTCAGTTCAGTTTTACTTCTTCCACTTCAGTTTCATGTTTTTTTAGATTTAGTTTCTAGGTTTTTTTTCAACAGTTATTATCAAATTTTTGAATTTAGAGTTGAATTTCAGTAATAATTTCAATAATTCTATTTCAGTTTCAGTTTTTAGCTTCTAATTTCCAATTTTTTTTGTTGTTTTTTTTCGTAATTTTAAGTTTTTATTCAAGTTATTTGAATTGTTCGTTTCCAAGAAAAGCTCTGTTGAAAAAGCTCAACTCGGAAGAAACCTAAGATACATTTTTCAAAAACGTGTTTTTCAATACAATTAACCCAATATTGTTCGAAAATCATCGAATTACACGTTTTTTGAAAAATGAACCTTTCAAAGTCCTTATAAGGGCGCAACTATTTGAGCAGACCACGTCTTGGAAACAAACAATTCATTTTCATACGAAAAAATTTTCAATTTAAAAAGAAATGAGATTGAAAAAACAATTAATTTTTCTCAGGGGCTCAGGTTTTATAGTTTTTTCATTTGATACGTGAACAGTTTTTTTTTACCAAATTTCAGTTTCTAACTTCGGTACTTTGAAACGAAACACCATTCAAATTTTTTTCAATTTTTTACTTTTCAGCTTTTTTATTTCAATTTCTTTTTTCCATGATTGAAGTTTGAAAAAATCGAAGCAATTGTACATTTATTTTGAGTAACTTTTGAATAAAGCAGAATCAAAGGTTGCCAAATAATCACCTTATGCAAAAACTGTTTTCCAAAATATTTCAATCTATTTTGAGCAAAATATCAAAAATCCAAGTCAATTAATATTCTCAACCTTTTTCACCATTTTTTTTTCAAATTCAATTTATTTGTATCAGAATTTTACGTTACTTTTGATAAAAATTTACTTGATACACCAATATTTTCTATGGTAAACATTTTCATTTTAGATAAAATTTCTATAAAATTGCTCAAACCGAGGGAAATTTTCCACTCAGCAGACTCCAATTCATCGTCCTTTACGAAACCCCCCGACCGAGCTAAAAATAATTCAAAATATAATCCAACTCCAACTTTCTCAACGATCTTTATCGATGACGATGAAGAAAGACCATAATTTCAAAAGGCAGGTGGTAGGTATCTAGGTATACCCAACAAAAACAAAAACACCAGCAGCATGTTACAGGTGTTTAAAAACACATTATACGAAAAATTTCTACTCGGTTGATCGTCGCAGGCCATAATTGTTCGGCATGTGTTTCCCATAATGTAATATAACCTACGTACGTCGTTGAAAAGCTGCATAGACGAGATAAAAATCTAGAATGTGCGACATTTCGCGAAACAATAAAACAATACTGGTTGCGACCGAGAAAGAGCCTGGTTAATAATACGTTACGAGAAGTTACGCGATCATCATACGATACATTATGGGACGAAGCGAGCAAAAATTTAGAAATAATCGCTTACGTCGAAGATACGTAGCATCCGACTTACGTACGTATCCCAGACGCAGACGACCATAGACATAAAGTGTATGAGAAATTTCCAACGACAATGGCAACTTAACGATTTGGAAAAGAGTAAAGTTTCGCAATAAATACAACGCTAATCGGTATATTCGCAGCCAAGACGAAGACGCCGAGATACCGAAACTTAGGTACGTACATCGACATAGACGACAATTTCGCGTCAATACCGATCGTCCATTTCTTATTTTTACACCGGTATTAAAAAGTTTTATGAAAGTATCAAAACGAGAGGAGAAAAAAACGTATAAAATTTTCGCAAGTATCGAATTCGCGTCACGTTCGAAAGTTATTTATAAAATAAATGGCGGTTGTTTTAATAAGACATGGCGGTCGTCGGCAAGCCCGGCCCAAGACACAATGGGTTTTTTAGTCGCGTGCTACTCGACAACGGTCTCGTACTCTCCGGATGAAATTTATTTTCGCGGTAGAAAAGCTCCCCGGTTCGTTGTCGTGTGTCGAGAATAAGAGCACTTTTTCTAGCCCAAAATATGGATAAATTAACTATTTTTGATGCATACTTTGGCGAGGATAATACGTCGAGGAAAACCCTACAGCGCCACGTATTTCGTAAATCTCTCTTAAAAAGCTCTCAAAGGTTCGTGCGATGGCCGAGCCAGCATTTACAACAAGGTTGAAAAATTGATCATCGTTTATAAACAACGACGCGTGGGATATGTTTAATGAATAAAATTATGTAAATTTTACTCCGGCACGAGGAGCCGAATTTAGAATTTACTATTCAAATTAGGCGAAAAGTATCTCGAATGCTGGGAGAAGGCGAGTAGAAGTGGAAGGTCTCAGCATCGGCGTCGTGTTTTTTTGATTCCCAACGAATGAGAACGCGACGTCGTGTATTGCAAAAGCCGAATAAATTTTGGGATTTGCGAATGGCTTTTACGTGATGTATTCGAATAAGGGTTGCGGAAAGGTGTAAAACAAGGATTACGTGGATATCTTCACCACGTGTAAGTATAGCTTACGTATACGAGAGAATTTGCTTTCAACCTCGACCAGAATTTCGTAAAAATTTGAAAAAAATTATAATAAAGGATGGATTTTTTTACAGTATGTAAAATTTCTTTCACAGTGGTAATCTTTTTCGTATATTTACTTACGAAATTTATAGTCCAGGCAAATAAGAGGAAAAATGTACCAAAAATTCAATCCTGATTTTTTTTCGCATTTTACGGTAGTAATGGTCCACTACGCAACATACTAAAATGGACACCCCACATAACCCTCCTCTACTCCCCAGGGAGGGGTAAATGTCTGTTGAAAACCGGTTTTTCGCGAATATCTCCTCAAATAAGCCTCAAAATTGAAAAATTGTTACGAACAATCTTGTTCTACGTGTAATTTCCTATCAGAAAGTTTTTGGTTTTGTTCAAAAACACTCACTTCCTTGACCAAAAATTAGGGGTAAAACACCTATTTTTCAACAATTTACAGCATTTTTTGAAAAAATCGAAACTTTTGTGAATATTTCCTCAAATAAGCCTCAAAATGGAAAAATGGTTATGAACAATCATATTCTACGTGTAATTTCTTATCAGACCAGTTCGTTTTTTTTTCAAAAACACCCACTTCGTTGCCCAAGAATGAAGGGTGAAAAAGTATATTTTCCCAATAATTTCAGTATTTTTGGAAGTGATGAAAATACGAAGCTGAAAGTACTTAAAATTATAACAATAAAGAGTAATTTTTTTTATACATGCTGGTAGGGTATTCCAAAAAAAGTCTCATGTATGGTGCCAAAAATTAGGTTTTTTGGTATGACAATTACGACTTTGATACTTATTGTTTCTTATGAAAAATCAAAAGGAGTTGTAAAGCCCAGAAGATATCGAATAACTTATTTTTAAAGGTTTAAAATGAATAAAAATATTGACGTTGAAGAAAAATTGAAGAAGTTGGAACAAAAAAATTATCAAAATTTTTAATTGTCCTCTCCGAGCCACCAAAAATTTTAAACCAAAATTATGCAAATCAAAATTATGACTTTTGCCTATGCCTTTCCGGAGCTCCTTTTGATTATTCATAAAAAACAATCTCAAAATTGTAATTGGCATGCCAAAAAACCAAATTTTTGACACCAAACATAAAAATTTTCAAAATTTCGAATTTCACCCCTCACCCCTTAACCACATTGACTGAGACATCGTTTTTTAATCCTTACGACGCAAAGAAAAGTTTCGTATCACCAATAATTAGCAATAACATCGGGTTTAAAGTACTTTTTCTTTCCGCAACCTCGATTTGTTAAATGCAGTATTCAATAACCTCCCTTATAATTAACGGTAGGGGTTGAAATTCTTGCGGTGACTTTTTTTGGAATGCCCTACCAGCGTGTATAAAAAAATTACTCTTCACTGGTATAATTTTAAGTACTTTCAGCTTCGTATTTCCATCATTTCCAAAAATACTGTGAATATTGGAAAAATAGGCGTTTTTCACCCTTCATTTTTCGGCAAAGAAGTGGATATTTTCGAAAAAAAAAACAAACGAATCTGTCTGATAGGAAATTACACGTAGAATATGATTGTTCATAACCATTTTTCCATTTTGAGACTAATTTGAGGAGATATTCACAAAAGTTTCAATTTTTTCAAAAAATACTGCAAATTGTTAAAAAATAGGTGTTTTTTACCCTTAATTTTTGGTCAAGGAAGTGAGTGTTTTTGAAAAAAAAAAACCTTCTGATAGGAAATTACACGTAGAATAAGATTGTTCATGAATATTTTTCAATTTTGAGGCTTACTTGAGGAGATATTCACGAAAAACTGGTTTTCAGCAGACATTTACCCCTCCCCCTGGGGGTAGATGGGAGTGTCCATTTTAGTATGTTGTGTAGTGGACCATTAAGAACGTAAGACGCGAAAAAAAATCAGGATTGAATTTTAGGGGGGTTAAATCCTAAAATGACTGGACTATTAATGCAACTTGGTATTCCAATCATACGACTTGAGATTTCGTATGCAGCGATAAAAATTTTTTCATCGTGGTTGAAACTGAATAAGTAAATAAAATGGGCCAAGATTCACTTTTTTTTGAAAAATTCCACGAGAAAGAAGAATTGGAAAAGTTGCCAGATGATGTGAAAAACCCCATGATACTGATTTTAAATTACCAAAATTTGCCTACGTTTCGAAAGTTGGAACATTTTTCATTCGCATAAAAAATTGAACACAATAAGTACGAGTATGTTTGGAAAATCCAAATAGTCGAAAAAATTTAAACATAGAAACTTTCGAAAAAAAGTTCCATGACATTAAAAATTCATCCATTGTTCAGAAATTTAATAAGATGAAGCTCAAGAGATTTGAAAACTACTTTTCAGTTTTTCGTCAGCCTAAAAAAAAATAAAATTCTACGACTCGAAATGAAAAAAAAATCCAATAAGAAATCCAAAGAAGAGGTCACGAAGAAGTCAAGGACTTGGGTGTGAAATTTCGTAAAAAATTTGATGAGTAAACAGTGCATACCCAAACACAGCATATTCTCAGTATAAATAATAATAATACCAGGTAAAGATGAGCATACGAGTGGGCGAGCGGGGAAAAGTGTGAAATAATACGAAAACAAACGAATCGATACGCAAATTTTTTCAACACTTGTTTCGAATTTCGCAGACAACACACAAAACCGTTGAAATTCCGCCGAAAACAAAACATCAATATAATTCATAGTTGATGATAAACATGAAATGTTAGGTTCGGGTGTGATACAATTACAATTTCACTACTGTCGGTAAATCCCCCTATTATTAGTCTGCTCGTCTGCCAGGCAGTCTGTTTGTATGTTTGTATTTGCTTCTCTACAGTGTTCGTTCAGATACCAGTACAGTTGATGGTAACTATGTGTTGGGTTCACCCAACCGTCCAATCAAGGTCGTTGGAAAATTTTCCTGGTATTTTCGACCAATACCCTCGGATTAGCAATTTTTTCAACGTGTGGAATCTAGACACACAATTTATCTACGGTGAATTTTAATAAGGGTCATTTTCAGGAAGAAAAATTTACAGTTTGTTTTTGTAAATCTACATATTTTTTTGTTTCACAAGAAAATTGATACGTTTAATGATTGTCCAGAACATGAGTATACGAGTACGTAGTAAATTTATAGACGATTTGGATTTTAAAAAGTTGGACCCAAAAATTAGTCGAAATTTAACGAAGTTCATTTCAAGATATCTTCTCTACTTGGCCTCAATCATTTCAATAAATGATCCTTAATCGTCAAATTTTTGACTTTTTTTTAGAAATGTCTTAAAAATACTAAAAATTACATCAAGGTTGTTTGAACTTTGAAGTATTGTAAATTTAGTTCTAACCATGAAATGAATTTATGGAATTGTGAAAAAATTTAGAGTTTCATATTCCTTGAAACTGTTTGAAAAAATACAAAAACTGTAGAAATTGATACCTACAAAAAATTAATAACATTGTAAAAATAGTTCAAATTATGAATAAAATTGTGAAAAATAATAAGAAAATTATAAGTAAAAATGGCTAAAATTTTGTTATCCTGGTTTAAAAAAAACAGAAAAATTTGCGAAATTGTAATAAAATTTGTTCAAACTTTGATAAAAAATTGGACTTCAACATCGAAAAATTGCCAAAATTGGTTAAAAAAAATATTCTTAAATACGTTTGAAATTTTCTTGTATTGATGCTCACGGAGTATAGTGGCTCAACTGCAGATTTGTCAAATTTTAGTTTTCATTTTAGATGTTGACCATTGAAATTATTCAAAAAGGGGGGAAAAACTAAGAAAATGTCTCAAAATCAGGCTGCAGGACGGTTCTTGTAGTTGAGTTGCGTTTGCTGAAAAAAAACACAGTTTTTGCAGTTGTAGCTGTTGTACCACTATTTTCTGTGAGCAGAGATATTTACTCAACATAATTATGATGAATTTTTTTATTAAAATACTTGGTTACTACGTTTTTAGTTTAAAAATTGAATTATTATTTTTCCAACATAAAATTATTTTTAGCACATTTTTAAGAACTTTTGCGAAAATGAACATCTTTTCCATGAATTTTTATTAATTTTCAAGTCAATTTTTACACTACTTTCAGCGAAATTGAACAATTTTTTTTTAATACCTCCTGAAAAATTTTCAACTTATTTCCAAAAGTTGGGAAGATATTGGAAGAAATTGTATTTCTGTCTGACCACTCGATAATTTTCAACAATTTTTTGCAATCTGAACATTTTTTTTTAAATTTCAACGAAATGACTCGAACAATTTTTCTTCCAATGTGAACAATTTTCTTCACGTTTTTATATAAAAAAAACGTTGCAAAAATATTAAGCTTTTTCATCATTTTTGAGTACTTTTCAACAATCATCAAAGAAAATTTCAATATTTTTTCATAATTTGGAGAATATTTAATAGATATTTGAGGCAAGGATTTAGTTTATATGAGGAGAACGCGTAACCGCTTCGCCCTCTTCCATCCAATATAAAAAAATTCGTTCTGGGTCAGACAGATGAAAAAACATCAATTTTTGAATTGGAAAAAAGTTTATCTTGGTTAAAAATTTCAACTCTACCTTTCCCACCGCCACCCTCCTCAAAATGCTATTTTGATTCCTCTCTGACGTTATGAAATTTGAATGCTATTTTGAACAATTTTATTATTAGGTACTTCATCGAGTTTATTTTAATAAAGTTTGCAACGTGCTTTAACAATATTATTCTCAGGTGAATTTTGAACGATTTTCATTAAATTTTCAAGAAATTCTGAGGTATTTTAAGCCATTTTCAATAATCTGGAGTATTTTTAATTTTTTTTAATTTGGTATTTTTCCATTTTTACAATTTGAAGAATTTTTATAATGCATAATTTACCTTTCATCATTGAAGCAATTCAGATTTCCTAAAAAAAAAGACTCATTTTAGAAAATTCCTCTCCCACATATACAATTGAAAAAAAAAAATTTCTCATTTCAATAGAGAAAAATTTCAGAACAAATTATAAGCGTTTTAAATTTCAATTTTTGAGTATACATTTTTCACCAACTTTGGCCCAGTATTTTTGAAACGGTTTTTTCCTAGTTTTAAAAAAAAACTAAAAAATATATGTGACCCGCGCCCTGAAAAGGGACCTTTGAGCGCAAAAAATAAATTTCGACTTTTTTGAATGGCGCAAACCCCAAGTTCCAATCTTTTTTACTTTCCTCAGAAATCTCGTTTGAAAATGAAGGCAAAGTCCAAAAAAGTTCAAAAAAAGTCAAAAAATTAGCGAAAATTGTTTTTCAAATTCAAAATGGTAAAAAGTACCACAGAGTCGAAAATTACCACCAAAAATGATGAGGTGAAAGAAAAGTTGCCTAACAACCCGCAGAACACAGAAAAACGAAGCGTTTTCTTAAAACACGTTATTGTCGAAATTTTGTTTTCTTCCCAGAGGTCCCTTTTCAGGACGCGGGTTACATATACAGATGAATTAAAACATTTAAAAACACTCAAGTACCTATTTCATCAATTAATCAGCAATTTTTTCGCATATGGGATCAATTTTAATTTTGATTTTTTTTAAATTTAAAAACGTAGTTTCTACGCATCAATTTTCCAACCATTTTTACGATGTCATGATCGTTCTCGAATTTGATTTTAAATTCATTATTCGATTCATTAGAAAATAGAGTATTCCAAGAGCCAAAAACTGATATCTACTTGAGAAGTTGTAATCAATCAAAACCAGTTCCCAGTTCGTTCATATTTCAGACGAAAACAACAACAAATTTTCCTATCCTTCCCAATTTTCGCACACCACCAGTACAAAAAACCAACGAAAACCAACCTCTTCGCATCCACCAGCCACCACCATCTCGAAAACAACTCGAACCATAGACCATTTAAAAAACACTCCTACGAGCCGCATCGAACACACGCGAAACAATCCGGCAATCGAAATTTATCTTCAAATTTCCTCGCCATCCAGCGAAGCAACATTAAACCAGCCAGTTGCACAGTCGATATGGCAATATGCCGGATTAAAATACCCATTTGGTCGCGAAATTATTACAATGTTAATCGAAACAATTCATCGTCATCGAGCACCCAGCCCAACACCATTACACATTGTAATCCTGGCTAAAATTCGGTTTAATCGAATTGCCTGCTGTAGTCGTATTTCGTTTATAACTCGGTCATTGGGGAATGGGAATCGGCAATGGGGGCGTGGATCGCATACTCTACGTATACTAAATTAAAACACTGCAGGTAATAGATATTAGAGGTAGATATCTACAGAAATTCTCAATGTACTTACTCTGCCCACTTTACCATCGGTCAGGAATTTATTAACGGCTGACTTTTCGGAATGATTCGAGGTATCTTTTTCTTCAGTCGGAATACCTTTTTCTAATTCGTTCAGTTCTGCTGTCGACGTACCTGTCGAATAAAAACACGTGTTCAGGTCGAGTTAAAAATCGTCTGTAATTATTTTTAATGCTTCATTGTGCCGGTTAAATGGCACAATTAGAAGCATACCGATCATAAACCGCGAAAAGTCCTTTAATCGTGGCTAAACATAAACATACGATATGAGCATGTGCGGTTACGGTATTACGTAACAATTAGGTACACACAACGACCTAGGTGAAGGTTGCCAATTTAGCGAGAATATTTTCCCCGAAAAAAAAAACATCTTGTAGTCCGTTGTTACCTTGAACAAATGGCAACATTTCATTTTTCAGTGTACACAAATCATACCCATGTAAAAGTCTAATTAGCGAGTCGACGAGAGAAAGAGACGAAAAAAACACCATTAGAAGCATCGTAATAATGTACTTACAAATAAGCATAAGCAAATGCAAAGATGCAACCTATTAATTATCGTACGTTAACATTCAACTTGAAAGGATGATTTTTATTATCGGTACAATACCAAGGGAGGGAAAAAAATCACGTTTCGAAATTCAATCAACGCGTTTTGTGGGTTCTTTTCAAGGCACCATTAATATCGTCCAAACGAGTTAATACATTTGAATGTAATTTTTTTATATTCCATTGTGTAATCGTATTTTCTCATCGATTATTGTTTCGATAATAAATAAACAAAGTCGAGGGCGAGAAAAATGATGGCAGCCTTCGTCATTAATCAGTTCATCATCGTTATCAATAGGTATAGGTACAGGTGGATTATTACGTTGCATTTTTGAATCGAAAATCGTCCATATTAAACTTGGAATAATCGAATGATGGTGTCTAACGAAATCGAAAAACTGAAATTATCATTTTTGATGACTTTTATACGACTGAAAACTCATCTTAGTATTATTTTTTTGAAATGAGTGTTGCAGCATTGAATTCAGACGATGATTTTTGGAGGGGGAGTGTTTTTCGAGTCATTTTTTGGAGTTTCCCAAGAAAGAGACGAAATATACTCAAATTCAAGTCTGAAAATTTTCAGACACCCTAACCCCTTCTCCACAAAAACTAGACAATTTGACTTTACTAAAGAAAAATTTTCAAATACTTTACATAAAAGAAAACTCTATTTTAAAGCAAAATACAAAATAATAATAAAATGATTTTTTTTCGATCTGATAATTTTTTTCAAAATTTACCTATTCCTCCCCTCCCCTGCAAAAAGAAAGCCATGTGCTTCAATTCAATATTTTCGTTCAAGACCTCAATTTTTGAGGCTTACCTCACTGAATAAAAAATCGAAGAGTAAGTTTTGAAAAACACAAATTACATATTTTGTTGTGATACTACATTAGTTAATTGAGCCTCAATTTCACAAGAAACGCATTCGTTTGACTGAGCTGTAAAAAGAAATTCTATTATTCATTGATGTTCAAGGCCTTCTTCCCCCCTTTTTTCGAGGGTCTGTCCCCATCTTAAAAACGCAGATAGCGCCTCTATTATAGGTTCAAAAAAAATTCCTACAGGAGCTGTTCTTCAACATCTCAGCTATACAAATTAAAT
Source organism: Pseudococcus viburni (assembly GCA_033439095.1). Lineage (NCBI taxonomy): Eukaryota > Metazoa > Arthropoda > Insecta > Hemiptera > Pseudococcidae > Pseudococcus > Pseudococcus viburni. Next base: position 316,113 of record JAVBJF010000320.1, on the reverse strand, counting down.
CCAATTTAGGGCCACCGGGCACCGATGCCTCTCAAATTGGGAAAAAAATGTTCCAAAAAATAATCAAAATCACGTTTTTTTTTATTTTTTAAAGAAAATTTAACAGATGAATAAAATTTTGAAACGACCAAAAGTATTTGGGATAAAATTTCCTATCCGGTGAGTTAAATCACGATTATATTTTCTCCCAGTTTCCCCTTACAAATAACGACCCCCCTCTCTTCAGAATTCTATACACAGATCCTACAAAAAAATTCAAATTCAAATTTCTTTTTACAGCTTACTAACGGGGAACCCCGTATGGGGGATTGCCTATAAGTGGATTTTCAAGGCGCAATACATACACGCACTGTACTTGAAATATCTGAAACGGAATTAGCTTGGAAGGTACAAAGTTGCCAACATATAAAAATTGATAAAAATAATTGAAAACTGATACGTGCATATGGTATGGGGTGGTGTGGAAACTAAAAATTGTTGCATGTATGTTTTGCCTAATTCGACATTTGAAAGGGCGAGGATTGAAAAAGTTGAACAAAAATTGATTTTCAAAATAATTATTTTTGACAGCTGATTGCCCTTCAAATGTCGAGCTACTCTCTCATTTCTGATTCAGTGAAATTTATCAAAAATCACTAAAAAAAAAACAGTCAGAATTGCAGCACAGTAATAAATCAGTGAAAGAAATTCACTGAAAACTCAGTCATATTTATGAAATTTACTGAAAAATCTGTGAAATTCTTTGAATAATCACTAATCAGTAAAAAATCGCTGAAAATCAGTGAATTTCACTAATTTTTCCTGTACTGCAATTCTGACTGTTGATCAGTGATTTTTTACTGATTCGGAATGAGAGAGTAGGCAAAACATAATATCACAACTTTTACTTTCTACACCACCCCTTTCCATGTGCAAATATTAGTTTTCAATTTTTTTTAATTTGATTAATTTTTAAATGTTAGCAATACTGCATTTTCCAAACCAACCCCATTTCAGATATTTCAAGCACAGTGCGTGTGATGCACCTTGAAAACCTACAAATATTCTCGCATTTCTAAATCAGTAAAATTCATCAAAAATCACTGAAAAACAGTCAGAATTGCAGCACAATAGTAAATCAGTGAAACAAATTTCACTGAAAGCAAGGCAGTGAAAGAAAACCACCGGTAATCAGTGAAAATTCACTGAAAACTCGGTAATATTTTTGAAATTTACTGAAAAATCAGCGAAATTCTTTGAAAAATCAGTGAAAAATCTCTGAAAATCAGTGATCATAACTGATTTTTCGTATGCTGCGATTCTGATTATTTATCAGTGTCTTTTTACTGAATCAGAATGAGAGAAAAGGATATATCCCCCCCCCCCCCATAAAGATCGGCATCAGTCAGTTGATAAAAGTCCTCGTAAGACCGAAACATTTTTCAAAAAATATCTTCAAAATTAAAAATGGAAAAAAAACATTTTTTGTAATTTTTCAGAAACGATGAAACGTTACTTTGTATTTTTTTTTTAAATTTTGACTACATTCACTACTTTTTTACTTATTAGACACCCTACGAAAAATGAAAAAAAACGACGTTTGAAAAATAACGTGGTCTTCGAAAGAATTTTCCAAAATTGGTATTTATATAAAAATTGAAAATCGTAAATTCGTACATATTCGTACTTTTCTAAAATTAATAATCCCACGACTTTATTCGCTGACCAGGGATAAAAAATTCTATAAAAAATGATTTTTGGGGTTTCCAAATTTTTAAACTGATTTTTTGAAAAAAATTTTACACCTTCAACGGAATGTCTTAAGAAATGGACAAAATAAGGTACGAGTTTCGGAGGTCAGCGCGGTTTTTATCATATCAAAAATATTCAGATTTTCAGTGGGACGTACATTTTTTGAAAATTCTACGTTTTAAATCATTCATTAAAATTTTTGAAAAAATTAATGAAGTTTGTAGCAAAAAAAAATCATATCTCGAGCTAAACGAGGGAGAATTTTTTTCGAAAAATCACGTTGAAAAAACCAAGGAAAATGTTTTTTTTGCCCTTTCTGAGTTTGCCACTTCATCAGCTCCATATTTCCGAGAGATGCGAAATCTAAAACTTGAAAAAATGTTTTCTCAAGACAAAATATTCGAAACTTTTTTTTCAATTCTGTATCCCAACTTGCAACATACTAAAAAATTTCTGAAACGTGCTTATCTGTAGTCAATTTTCAATTTAAACCAGCAATTAAAAAGTTGATTTTTGGAAACGTGGTGTTACTATGCAGTATGCACTGAAGGTGCGAACTTCAAACAAACAAAGAGCCATTTTCTATACAATTTTTTTGAAAAAGAAATAGTCTAATTTGAGCGAAGCAAAGACGAAAATTTTTTCAAAAAGTACGTTTAAAAAAAAATTGACCAAAAGTATAACTTTGTACGACTTGTACGACCTGTTAGACACCTCGACAGTGAAATCGCTGTATTCATTCCTCAGGTCGGCAGATTTCGCACCTTTATCGACCAGCGACGAGATACAATTTGACACGAGAAATTAGCCTGGGCCCCGGTTCATTTACATCCCCCGTTTATTTTCGACACTAATTAACTTTCGGCTCTATGCGGAGGTAATTTCGTTAATATGAAAACTTCGGACTGAGGAGAGCGAGGTAGTGGTATAAAATCTTGAAAAGCCCGCCCATTCGAATATTCTTCAAAATAGCTCGTCGTACCCGGAGCTTTAGACGAGAACGAAAAACTTGTGCAAGGAAAAAAGCTCCCCTTTATCCTTCGGTCTTCAAACTCGTGCTGTATGAATTTACTTCGTCCTCGAAACTTTCCACATCGGACGCCGCAACGCGACGCCGGACGAAGATGGTACGAGATGAGAACGAGTAACTAAAGCTCCTCTGACGTCAAACCCATTACGTCATTCAATCAATTAGAAATTAATTGTTATCAATGCACTAGGAAGGCAGGAGGGCACACTTTATCGTAATCTTCGCCGAGGTACAATTACGGTTTTTTTTTCGTTATCTCATCGATTCGTCTTTTACACAAAGGTACCTCGACTTGAAACTTTTCTAAAAGTTGTTTTCTTTTACTTTTTCGCGTGATGTTATTCGGTACCTAAAAACATTTTCTCTCGTTTTAATCAAGAACCCGCAGCAGCATACCAAACCGCAAATCCAAACGAATAATTAAACAGCAATTGAAACGCGATAAAGGCTCCGAGCATAGACTCAATTAAAATCCAACGCCGAGCATCCCCTTTTTTGCCTTACCTCACGGTGCGGCCTTTCTGTATTCTCTAAATACCGAAATTTATTCGCGACGATTATCTCTATACACAACTGCGTATTTTAGTATACAATTTATGTAGGTAGGTAAACCTACGTATAGGGCAAGAGAGCAAGCTACCTACAGCAAATCGTAGCACAATCCAGCAACCGACTACGACACCACACCCGAAGGCTTCATTTCTTCGTTATTGTGTCGTTTAGATTGTTTATCTTATTCCTTTCTCTCTATACACCTTCGAGGCCCTGTTTTTCCTACGCTGACTAATTCAAACGAATGGAAATTTTTAGCCTAAGGGGTCGAGGGTGGTGCTTTTATACCAAGTCGTATACCGCTGCCATGCTTATTTACGTTTTGGGTCAATTAAAGGGAATTACGTTTTTGTTGAGAAAAATACCATGAAAATGGTATTCTTTGGATCAAAATTGAAGAAGATATTTTTCCAAAGGCGTAAGTTTCGTATGAAATGAAAAGTATAAAATAACGAAGGACTCGGTTGGGTTTCATTTTTATGAATATCAGTTAATGAGACTCGATGCGAAAAAGTGTGGAAATTTCCATCGTATTTTAAATCTTAACGCGATGGGTTCAAATGTGACGTCAGAATCGTCAAACGGCCATCTTGATTCGATTGAAATAAATTGAGACATATCGAGCAACATTTGAATCATTGTCAAATTTCAATATTGCAAAAACGAATTTAATTTTAAACTTGAATTCGAAGAATTTGATTTAGGTGGATTCTCTTTTTGATCTTACTTCGATAGAAAAATAAAGAAAACTGATTTTTCTACGCAACTTCAAAATTCCGAACCTGAATTCAATTTCGATTTGAAAATGATAAAATTGTTTTCGTTTAAAGCAATTCAATCTCGAGTAAAAAAATGAAAAATCTGTTTTAGAATCAATTTTAATAATTCTTTCGACATTAGATTCGAAAATAAGTAAACAACTTTGGTTAAAGACTGCGATTGAAATACGTCAACTTTTCACAAATACGAATTCGATACCAGATTAGAAAAGAACGAAATCAATTCTAACGTTTTCATTTTTAAACGACTTGATCAAACAATTACCTAAATTGGAAAATTGAAAAACGTCCTTTTTTTGACTCAATTTAATTTTCATTTTAATATTCGAAGCCCAGGTGCGATTTAATTTTGCTGGGTGTCCACTAGATCTCAGAAATGATTTTCCCCAACTTTTCCGGGTTTTCCAGACCTTTTAAATATTTTATTTCTGAAGGATGGAGAAGGGATGGTTTTTTCGCGTGATGAAATTGTACAGAAGAATGATCTAAAATGCATAATGTCCAACAATTTTTTTTTTTCAAAAATCATTACTTCTTATGAGATTTTTAGATGGCTCCTTTTCCAGCCACAAAAACGACTAAAATTCAATTCTGAAAATTTTTGACGCCACCTCCCTCCCAACACGGCACCTTGAATTTATAACAGAAAAAATTTCAAATAAAACGGAAAAATTTTGGAGTCCATCAAATCGTGAGACTAAAAGTTCGGATATTTCTAGTCTGAAAATTCAAAAATTTCATCAAATTCAATACCCCCCCCCCCAACACATACCTCAACTTTATAAATTTTACGAACGTCCCTAATACAATCTTTTCGGCTTGGCCCAGTAAATAATAGGTCGATGATGAGTAAAATATCAATTATTTTGATGAAATATATGAATGCGATGAGCCCGAGCGAAGAGAGATCGAAAAATTTTTGCAAAAAAAACCCTTCAAAACTTGAAAATTCATCACTTCACACCCCAGTAAAGTTTCCCAAAATGCGACCAAAAAAAATACAAAATTCTCTTCCATTCCCTTCCCTTCTTTTTCAAAATCGTGATCACGGGCATCATGGTACTCCTTTCTCATTACATTTTATCAAAAAGTACGTGTTCAAAAAAAAACTCTGTACAAAGAAAAATTTTTTGAAAACTTAATGATTCAATAGACAAATAAAACTTGTGTTTAAATATCAATTTTCTTGTACATTATGGTCAGCAAAAAATGATACATGCAAAAATCAGTTAAAACAATTTGGCCCGAGCGGAGCGAGAAATTTTTTTGAAAAATTTATAATAAAATGAGTCCAGAAACTTCACTCTGGATTTTTGCGAAATTCCAGCGGAAATGTCGGAAATTTCAGAATTCCCTGACTTTTTCCCAACTTCTCCAGACGACCAAAATTCCCTGACTTTTCCCGGTTTTCCAGAAAATGAACACCCCGTAATTTGATCAAATTTCAATTAAAATTGAAGCTGAAAACGTTTTGAAATCAATTTATCAAAGCTCAAATGCGAATTCGATACCAAATTACAAATTGATGAACTCAACTCGAATGGTTCTAGTTATTATTCGACCAATTTCAATAGCCCAAACTGGAATTCGAAATCTAATTCAATTTTATCTCAAAATAATTCTATTGAAATGGTTCACGATCGAAAAATTGATATTATGACTAATTTTTATGCATTGAATCTGAATTTGATCTTAGATTCAAAAATCGTTAAATTCGATTTCAAACGATTCGATCAAATCTCGATTGAAATTATTCAGAATTGAAAAATTGAGAAATCCATTATAATTTGTTCTGATTTTGTTTTGAAACAAATTAATGAAATCAGTCAGAATTGAAAAAAACGATTTTTTGTCATTTTTGATAACTCAAACTCGAATTAGATAACAGGTTTGAGATCGAGGAACTCATTTCTTCAAAATTTGTCCTGTAAATGATTCAATAAAATCACAATTAAATTTTTCACAATTAAAAAAAAATTTGAAAATTGAAATTTCGTCCAATTTTGACATTTTGAACAATACTTTTGATACCTGCTACCAGATTCGAAATCGACACACGATTTGGTTCAATTTCATTAAGAAACGATTCGATCAAAATAATCTTTACTGAAATTATTCAAGATTGAAAAATTTAGAAAATTGATTTTTCGAGCTATTTTAATAAACTCGAACTCGAATATGATATCGAATTCAAAATTGACAAATTCGATTTTCGATTCGATGAAATTTATCAAGATTAAAAGCTCGAAAAAATCGATTTTTCGATTATTTAATAAATGAACTCGATTTCGATATCAGATTCCAATCACTCGATTTGGTTCAATTTAGTTTAAAACGATTACCTGAAATATTGATTGAAATTACTCAAAATCGAAAAATTGTGAAAACTGATTTTTCGAACAATTTTCATAACTTGATCCTAAATTCGATATAAAATTTAAAATCGACAAATTTGTTTTCCAAGTGATTCGATAAAATTACAATTAAAATTCTACCAGACTGAAAAATTGGGAAAATCGATTTTTCAACCAATTTAAAAATATCGAACTCGTCTCTGAAATTACATTATCTAATTTTAATTAAAATCATCTACGAGTAAGATCGAAAAATCGAGAAAATAGTCGATTAATTTCGACGACTCGAAATCAAATCACAAATCGACAAATTCAATTTAGTCTAAAACGATTCGATAAACTGCAACTGAAATTCAATAAGACTGGGAAATTGAGAAAATCGTTTTTTCGACCAATTTTGACACATCGAATTCAAACTTGATATCAGATTATAAATCGTCATACTCGATTTGGCACTGATTCGTGAATATAAGTAGATTCACTGAAAATCAATCAAAAGACGAGATGAAAAATAAATCACAAAAAATCAATTTCATCTTTAAACCACTTGACTTCAATTCGATTGAAATTCGTCAAAAATAAATGATTTCAGAAAATGGCAAAAAAATAATTTTTCGTCTCCTTTCGATTCGCTGAGTCCGAATCTCACATCAGATTTCGCAATCGTTGACCTAAATTTTAACCAGTACATTATATGAAAAAAATAAAGAAAAAGCATCGTTCTATCCCTAGAGGCTGAAACCTTTGACATTCCATACCCACACTCACTAGCTGTTCTTCAGAGACCGATAAAAACTTGGAAAGAAGGACGAAGAGCTAAGAGACCTATGTTTCTCCTTGATCTAGTGGTACATTTTGGTGTTCCTATAGTCAATTTTCGGCGAAATACGTGAGAGGTGAAACAATCAGTATAAAATCTCGACACAATCGTACAATAAAATTTCACCATTTTACAATTTTTTTTAGAAAATTCTTTCATTTTTCCATTAGCTAATTTTCTCTCGACGAAGATCCTTCCAGCCACCCACCCAATCCCTTCCCCAATTTTCTCAGCTCATCATCAAATCATACAAATTTCCATACAAAAATTTCCCAACGAGAAAGAAATTCACAGCCTTGTAATATAAATTCATATCACGTCGTCGACCAGAATCAGCATCAGGAACACCGTCTCTACATCGTTGATTTCTGGTCTGAGGATCGATACCGAGCCAGCCATATTTATATACCAACAATTCTATATAAATAAGAGTACTAACGTTACATGTACTTACCGACGGATTTGCGATTTCTAAATCTAAATCTTTGCGGATACAGCGGATTATTATAAAGCAGATATCGGAACGAGAACCGGCCGCTGGTATGATCTCCGTCATTTCCTCCTTTTTTGGAGCGTTTTTTCTTAACCGGTTTGTGAGTTATTTGAGCTTGGTTTTCCGTCGCTGCCTCCGAACTACTTCCCGCGCTTTCTGGTCTGCTGTGCTTCGTTCTACGCGATTTGTGCTTATCCATCTTGCAATCCATCATCTGTAACAATGTAAAAATCGTACATAAGTAAACACGCGAGTACAGCATTAACACGACATCAAAAATCACCGTCTACAGTTCACTCTCCAGTCTCCACCGATGCTTGTTCTTTCAAAGACAACGAAAAATCGTCGACAATAAATACAAGACTTTGGACTCAGCGGTCCAAGTTCAAGTATATTATCTCATTACTGAGCATGTACACTGGCGATAGCGTAAGTCTACATTTTATTGTCATGGTGGCCTGCCTGTGTAATCTCAATTGTCTATGTAACATTATGACTATTCGACATCTGGGTCAAGTTTAATTACCTTGTAGACATATCAGAATGTTTTTATAGTTTACAAAGTTACATTAGACACAGTAGGTCACATCACCTCCATCGCAAAGGTCAACTTAGGTACCTACAATGTATTAGGAAAATTCTCAGCTTCGAGCCATCTCACAGGTAATCTGGCACACGCGAAAACTGCTCGAAACTCCTACACGAACTCCTATCAAACGAAAACTTTTACTTTTCCGAGACTCGAGTCTCGAACATCTAATCTCGTTCGTTTCGTGCTACAGGGAAATTCGCATCCCGTAATTTACCGCCTTTTAACTACACTCTGGTAATTTCATTTTAGATAACAGCCGAACCGAGAGAATACTGGGTTACCGCACAGCATCCCGGCCAGGATACCATTACGTGTACTCGGCGATGGCAATCCGCCTTTCATGCGTGTAGTATTAATTCGACGAGATTTAATAATCGAGAAAAGCCTATTAGTAATCATCGAGTTCTCGATTGCGTTGCTCGAGCTCTTGAAACCCTTGAAAAACCTTCCTACTTGTTGAGATTATCGGTGGCGGCGACCGAATGTTCGACGTTTACTCGTGTATACCTGTGTAAGTGCTGTGTTGTCGACGTAAAAGTGGATTTAAATTTGTACTCGTCGACGAATTAGTGGAACGAGATCGCAGGGTCGTCGTGAATTAACGTATAGTCGAATCTTCGCATCAGGTATTATCTGATTAGGTCGAAAAAATTAACGAAAACCAGTTTTTCAGAGGTAAATGGAGTGAAATACGTGAAATTAGGGTAAAAATTGGAAATAATTGAGAGAACAGGTTCAATTTTCATTTAAAAAGAGGAATAAACTCAAAAATCCACTACAATCAAACTTCTATCAAAAATATTTTTTCGATTCACAAATCAAATGTTTTTCCAAAAATTGGAGAACTCAATTCATTTCATGAAATTTTCAATGAAAAAGACATTGATTTTTATCAGACAAACGATGAAAACGATTTTGAACAGAAATAAATTTTGCAAAACGATAATTCTTACAGTTGATAATCAAGTTTAAAAAATGACAAATGAAGTTGGAAAATCCGAATGAATAAAACGAAAAATGAACAATTTCACATTTGTGTCAATTTATACAGATAAAAAATGACAAAAGGAGGGTTTTACGAATTTTTCATAAGTTTAATCACATTGAATTCAGAAATATTCGAATAAAATTTTCGCGTGGTTTCGTTAAATTATTTTGTAAGCTTAACTTCAATGAAATTGAATGGAAATTTAATAAAATTTAACAATGTTTCATCTGAGACATTATGGTTAGATAGATAAGTAAATTTGGATGGGTAAATATAGATAATTTTTTCAAACATGCCATCAATTCTTATGCATATTACATAAAAAGAGAAATTGAGTAATGAGAATCTGAAAGCTGTGCAATTGTTGTTTATCAAAATGTTTTCCACTTACTATGCATCATATTGTAGAAACCTCTTAAAATAAAAAATGCCAAAATGAAATGAATACTAAATTTTATTTTTAAAAATTGATTTTTTGAAAGAAAATAGACTCAAAAAAATACAAAAGTAATCATTTCATCATAAAACAGCCTTTGAATAAAAATTGTACAAAGCAAAATAGATATTTTTCACTCTATCCAGGAACGAATTGAAATAGGCTTATTTCTGGGACAAAAAATTGAATATTTTCGACTGAAACCGAATTTTATAATTTTTCCGATTCAAAGTAAGACTTCTCTTATTTTTTCCTATCCACAACAAAAATTTTCTTTAAAAAGGTTGTCACTTTTGAACCCCCCACCCATTTTTTTGATTAAAAATGCAATTTCTTCATTATATGTGACAAACTGTCTCTTCTGCCCCATTCCTTCGTTTAGTCCAGTCCTGACTTTATACTTGTAGAAAGCATCTGTATATTGCCTTTGAAGACTATTACGTTCATACTTTCACTAATTCATACTTTTGCAGGGTTTCTTCATCTCTTAGTAAGTGAAAAATTATAAAATTAGTGACAACTGTATTAAAAGTAGGTACTCAGAATGAAATTCAAAAATTCACTTTTTCTCCGAAAAATTTCGATTATATTGATAATTTATTTCACCTCATTAATCGTGAAATTATTTTCTCAATTATAAAATAAAAAAATAATTTTGAGGACTGAACCAAAAAGAAGAAAGAGGATAAATTGCCCTTCACAATTTATTCAATTCGATATTCAGCAGTAAAAACAAAACTCCAATAGGAAAATGTAAGTTTTTTTTAAAAATTTGCACTTCATCTCAGAAAAAAATTTTAAAGTTACATTTGGAGAAAAAAATGGAAAAATTGACACTTCTATGATTTTTTTTTCATGAAATTAAAAAAAAAAATCTCAAGTGCGTAATTTTACACTGATTTATCCCACAGAACAGTGACGTGGCCAGAGAGGCATTCAAGAAGGGGGGAAGGGGATTGCTAGAAACAAAATTTTGAACAAAAACTGAAACTTTCTATTGAAATTGAGAAATTTATCGAGACTGAGTAAAAATTGTTTGAGAAAAAATTGCATTTAAAAGCTTGAATATTTCACCAACTAACATTATAGTCTTCAGTGAAAAGTCGAAATTTCGTACCAAAAAAAAAAAAAAAAAAAAAAAGGAAAATTGAGACGACAAGCTAAATTTTGGTATACTGGTCTATTTTCATATCCCAAACACGAATCCAGCCACCTTTGCCCCCAAATCAGGTTTTTGGCCCATATCTGCTAAAATGTTAGTGCTAGAACAAAAATGACGTCTATGAAACTTATTCTACGCCAAATTTCCTACCAGATGACTTTTGAACGGTATTCAAAAACCCAATGAGGCTGGAGCTATAGTTGTACGTATCTGCTCAAATATTGATCCTAGTCCAAAAATTAGACTCTATAAAACTTAATCTACATAAATTTTCTTTCAGACGACTTATGAATACTCTGCACAAACCCAAGGGGACTGGAGCTGCAACTGAGCACAGAGAAGGACCATACTTCATGGTTCAAGAAGCCCAAAGCCAAAACTTTGGCCGTCGGTTTTGAGTTTCAGCTCGTCAGCGAAATTTCGAAGCTCGAAAATAATTAAAATGGAAATTGACATTTTTTTTTCAACAAAAAATTTGATTACATCACTGGATGTCCCAGGGTTAAGGTCGAAACAAATGAAAAATTTGCAGGCACTTCTTGCTCATGAATTTTGATAGCTTTTTTAAAAATAGAAACAAAAATGATTACTTATTTTCTCGCGAATCTCATCAAATTTTAATGTAGTCAGCAATACACTTGGGAAAAAATGAAAAAGCAGAATTCAGATGAAATTAATGCAATAATAGCAAACCCAGATTCGATGCAATTCCACGGAGAGATTAACAGATTAATTTTTTTTGAAAAAACAATCATATTGATGACAGGCAAAAAATGCATAAAATTAATTGGGTTTGTTTCGACTCAAGGGAGCCAAGGACGCAATCAAATTATTTCATTTGAAAAATTTTCAATTGTAATTTTCCCAATTTTGAACCAATAATTTTCAGCAGTTGACTCAAACTGAACCCTGATAGCCAACATTTTACTACTTTGGCTACTTTTGATCTAAATCTTTTTAGAGGACAGTTCATGAATATGTCCAATAAAATTAATCACACTGGGAGTCAGTTCTATGTTCACAAACGAAGACAATTTTCCCATCTGAAATTCTCTTAGCCAAAATTTCACCACTTTGGCCACTTCTAATCTAGATCCTTGGGGGGAGGGGGAGGCCGGTTCATAAAAATATCCCCAAAAAAAACATTCACACTGGGAGTTCTCTGCTCCCAGACGAAGCCAATTTCTCCATCGATCAACTCCTTCACAAAATCGAACACTCGCACGCGTGGAAAATTACACGAATCGTCGAATAATTCGCTTCATCGCACATCTAACACATGGACTCGGTAAATACCGCAGAAAATGGAAAAAAACTCTTAGGTAAACCGCACCGGGCACAATGGGCGAGCCAATCCATCAGAAACGAGAGCGCCGCATTCTAAAATTATACGAGAACGAGTACCTATCTGTCTTACGACTTCGTTGCACGTATACTTTCTACCATGCATTGATCTTGACATCCATACACAATAAGTGCACTTTCACTGATCTGGGTTATGGTAAAATTACATTTTTATATACGGGACGACCTTGAAGATATATTTATCGCTCATTCGATAAAAATAATTGAAAATTCGAATACCATCAGAGGCGACTAGGTACTCAACCAGATCATCGAGTTCGTCAATCCATCTCACAATATCACTCATTCGTATCGATATGAACGCGAATAATCCACGAAGCGATAACGATTCGCGATCGTAAAACCATAATTGTTTACAACGCCGACACACGTCCTAAAATATTTTCATTTTTTTTATCATTCGTAATTCGAATGATATGGGTTGTTTTTCGTACACTCTTACACACGTGTGAAGGCGTACGTACTCCAAGAAATACATACAATGTGTAGATATTGGCGAAAATTCCACTCCTCGAGCTTTATTCGCGTTGAAAAAAATAATATTATTTTGCCACTTTAAAATGCATCGAATTTCGAGTACTCGTACTTTTCCTCTTAAAACGCGTACCACCAAATGTTTCCCAAACGACGAATAAGAATGAGTTTTCGACGAGTGGCTCGTTGCTATTTGGGAAAGCTCGAAGTGTAACAGACAAAACGTGCAAAAATACAGTTTGACACAAAAGTCTTGGTAAATTGAAACATTTCTCAATATCTCAGAAGTGAAAAGAGATATCAAGACGGTTCAAACGGCAATGTGTTCCTGGCGTCGAAGACATTGAAGATTGGTAATCAAACTTTTAGCCCGACCTATAGGATGCTCACAAATTGAGAAACCGGTTTGGGTCAAAAAATGAGGGTCCGGTTTTTTTTTTATTGAAATGAAGTCTACTCTCTCAATTATAAATCAGTGAAAATTACCGAAAATCACTGAGAAACAGTCAGAATTGCAGCACAGGAGAAAATCAGTGAAATTTTTTTCACTGAAAAGAAATCAGTGAAAGAAAATTACTGGCAATCAGTGAAAATTCGCTGAAAACTCAGTGATATTTATGAAATTCACTGACAAATCTGTGAAATTCTTTGAATAATCAGTGAAAAATCACTGAAAATTAGTGAATTTCACTGATTTTTCCTGTGCTGCAATTCTGACTGTTTATCAGTGATTTTTCACTGATTCGGAATGAGAGAGTACACATTGACGCGATTAAAATGTGTTTTTTTTGAAACCGGTTCAGCAGTTTCGAACCAGTTGTCAATAATATCCAAAAAAGTGGAGATATGAAAAAAAGTTTAAAACAAAAGTTGTAGAGAAGTAAAAAATGAACATTTTTTGTTTCATCATGGTGTCTACTGGATCTGGAAAATGAAAATTCGTGCTATTTTCGTGTTTTCCGTGCCATTTTAATACAATTTTTCATGCTCCAAATTTGCCTAAAAAGACAGCCCCCTTGCGTATACTCATTTTAAAGGAAATTTCAAGCACTTTTTCAGCACCCCCTTGCGTATACTCGTTTTGAAGGTAATTTCAAGCACTTTTTTGGCACAGCATCCCCTCCCCCCTGCGTATACTCATTTTATAGGAAATTTCAAGCACTGTTTCATTTTGATGAAATATTTTAAGGAATAATAACAGAGTGTCCACTATATTTCAGAAATGATTTTCCCTGACTTTTCCAGGTTTTCCAGACTAATTTTTCGAATTTTTCCAGACCTTTTAAATATGATATTCGTAAACCGACGGGGGGGGGGAGGGATTTTTCTTCGAATTTTGCATAAGAATGATACAAATTGCATGGGGTCGTAACGATTTTTTTCAAAATCACCAGATACTTTTTTTAGATGCTCCTCTTCGGGGTAAAAAAAGATTCAAATTCAATTCTGAAAATTTTTGAACCCATCCAACTCCCCCTCACCACAACAATTTGACAATTCGAATTCATTACCTACAGAAAAAATTTAAAATAAAAAGGAAAAACAAAGTATTCCAACGCAAAATTAATTTTTGAAAAATGAAATAAATAATGCCAGGGTGTCTACCAAATCAAGCAAATAAAAATTCAGATTTTCCGGACTGAAAATTCAAAAATTTCTTCACCACCACCCCCTCCCCCCAAGTGAAACACATGCCTCAAATTTATAAATTCAAATAATCCCCTGCATTTTTTTTTGTATCAATAAATAAAAAAGTCAATGAGAAGGTAAAATATAAATCATTTTATGAAAACATGGAAATCGTGTTGAGCCCGAGCAAAGCGAGGGCGAAAATTTTTGTAAAAAAAGATCTTCAAAAGATACAAATTCACCACTTTTCCCTCATTCATGTTTTTCAAAACATGGTTAATAATTTCGAATTCTTTTTCATTCCCTTCCTTTTTTTTTCAACATTGTGGTCAAGGGCATCATGGCATTTCTTTCTCATCACAGTTCATTAAAAAGTAAGTTTCCAAAAACTTAAGATTTTACATAAATTCTGTAGAAAGAGTGTAAATTACCCTGAGCGTAGCGAGGTAAATTTTTATTTGAATAATTCATAATTTAATGGACGAAGAATTTTATTGTACATTACGATCAACAAAAAATGATGAATAAAAAATCAGATAAAAGATGTAACAATTTAGCCCACAAAACTTTTTGAAAAATTTATAGTAAAATAAACCAAAAAACACTTTTCTAAATGATTCAGAAAAATGTTGAAAATTCGTGCTCTTGAAGTAAAATCATCAAAATTCGTGCTAGTTACGTGTTTTGCGTGTTTTTCGTGATCAGTAAATACCTTGTTCATAACTTTTTTAAAGAAGTTGTCGTAGAAAAGGTTTGAGTATAACTTTTATAAAATTCTTCTCCATCGCTAGATGAAAAAAAAAATTACAGAACGTAAAATGTTCAGTTTTCAATTCTTTACAACTTTTATTTCGCACATTTTTTGATATTTCCAATTTTTTTGAATAATTTTTTTTTCAAGTCGATAACCGGTTATCGAAAAGTGGAGATATCAAAAAAAGTTTGAAACAAGAGTCGTAGAGAATTAAAGACTGAATATTTTACGTTCTGTAATTTTTTTTTTCATCTTGCAAGGGAAAGAAGTTATGGTATAAAGGACTCGAGTATAATTTTTTCTTTTCAAGTCCTAACTCTCCTTCATTGCTAGAAGAAAAAATAATTAAAGAACGTAAATGTTTCAGTCTTTAATTCTCTACAACTCTTGTTTCAAACTTTTTTTGATACCTCCACTTTTCGATAACCGGTTATCGACTTGGAAAAAAAAATCATACAAAAAACTACCGGTTTTAAAAAATCGGAGATATCAAAAAAAGTGTGAAATAAAAGTTGTACAGAATTGAAAACTGAATATTTTACGTTCTGTAATTTTTTTTTCATCTGGCGATGGAGAAGGGTTATGACTTGAAAAACAAAAAATTATACTCAAACCTTTTCTACGACAACTTCTTTCCATTTCAAGATGGAAAAAAATTATGAAACAAAAAATGCTCATTTTTTACTTCTCTACAACTTTTGTTTCAAACTTTTTTTCATATCTCCACTTTTTTGGATATTATTGATAACTGGTTCGAAACTGCTGAACCGGTTTCAAAAAAAAAACACATTTTAATCGCGTTAGTTAATGTGTAGACTTCATTTCAATAAAAAAACCGGACCCCCATTTTTTGACCCAAACCGGTTTCTCAATTTGTGGGCATCCTATAGGTCGGGCTAAAAGTTTGATTACCAATCTTCAATGTCTTCGATGCCAGGAACACATTGCCGTTTGAACCGTCTTGACATCTCTTTTCACTTCCGAGATATTGAGAAATGTTTAAATTTACCAAGACTTTTGTGTCATACTGTACATGCTATTCGACGAGCATCGATGAATTCGTCAATCGACGAGGGAAAAAAATCACGTACCCGGTTAGGAAGACGAGATAATCAACGGAATCTCCCATATTCCCACATTTAATTAAAATCTCGCCGTAATACTCGAATTTCTCCGAAACTTCTCGAGATTAAAATTTCCATACGATTTCATTCCATATTTCCACAGAGTACGAATAAACAACTACGTATAATTCGAAATATCAAATTTCCAAAACACCGAGATCGAGACGCAGGAGGGTGAAAAAAATCCACACACGATTTTCCTCTTGCTTGGCAAACTGAGCACCAAAGGCACCGAAACATAAACCAAAAACGTCTGAATGAACGATAAACGCACCGTCGAGAGAGATGTTTTATTAAGGAGAATTTTCCATCGAGGAAAACTTTTCCATTCGTCATTCGAAGCACATTGCTCCGAGCATCGGACGGTGCGGCGGTAACCATTAACAATGGAAAATTGTGTTGTGCGTCGAATTTCAGACTATGAAAATAAATATGTAAAATTACGGGCGAGGCGCGCGAATACTTTATACTCTCGAATGTACCAAAGAGTTTCCTGGTTGAGAAAAAATTTACAAATATGTTGGTATAAAATGGATACGGGCTGGTGACGGTGCGGTGTCGAGTTTTCTATACATCGAATAACTTATTCCTTTGTATTTTCGTGCTACGTAACGCGATTACATTGTGTTTTACGACATTTTTTCCTCCTCGTCGTACTTATTTGAATTCAAATCCGCGCGACAAATTTTATAGCATGCTCGTTTATCAAGCAGACGAAATATCGCGTATTATTTCATCAAATTGTGCACAATACGTTTGTATTATCAGATATCAACCGTTCGCAAGTACGAGCGTTGAGAGAAAATCGGATGCATACGTAAGCAAGATAATACAAAACTGGCAATTGGACCTGGGCCAAGAAACCATAACGCTCCTGTCTTCGTACGATACTTTCAGCTCGAAGCAGACTGAATTCCTTAAAACGTAGTAAAGTCTATACCATAACAAATAAATTTTACCAATTTTACGTATCTAATTATTATCAGATGTACTGTTGAACAACCACACGTCACTAATTTCAACGTGAATCTAACCCATACGTTGATTTTATTGTGCGTTTAAAAAATACGCAATTAAATAAAAACAAAAAACTTGTAATATTTTTTCAATGACGTTGAAATACCAGTGAATTTTCTTTATTAAAGTCGTTGTCTCGAGAAAATAAAAATATAATCACTCTAATGGTAATTTGATATTTTAAGTTAATGAATCCTCGAAAAAAATTTCAGAAACACGAGCTAAGTTTATTTTTGTAAACTTTCACCAAAGTTTTGGTTAATTTTCGTTGGAAAAAAAGAGAAAAATTCAGCCGAATTAATCATCGTTGGCTGTCGACGACGGCGTCAAAAAGTCACCAAACTTGCACGAGCTCGAATCAGTCGATAAATTATTACGATGTTAATCGAGTAAGACGAAAATTTATCAGGACGGGGCGAATTAGGTTTTGAAATTTTGATACAAATGCTAATTCCAATGGGAAAGGTAATGGCTGATTGGCTGATTCAGCGATTCGTCATTTTTTCGATGGTTGTGGGGAGAAGTGAGCAGAAAATGCTTGAAATTTTTGAGATTTTCTAAGGATAAATTTCTCAAATCTTGAAAATTTTTACAAAAATATGATTTCAAAAAGAACTGAGAAAAAAATTGATCGGAGGTTTTATATTATAACAATTGATCACATTCAGCGAACTTGAAACAGTGAAAATCGAATTTTCATACTTCACAAGTATGGAAGCTGGGGAAAAACAAAACCTGTACAGTTTTGAGTGGGAAACAGAAGAATAGTCTTAATGCTAGTTCAAAATAGTTGTCTGAAAAATAAAATGGTTCAAAATGAAGCGTAATATAAAACGTAGAAATATCACAAAAATTTTCTTTTTTGCCTCGAAAATTAATCGAAATACAATAATAAATCCATCAGTATTAAAATCGTGTCAACAACGGAAAAACTGAGTTAATTTTTTTTGAAAAAATTATAAAAATTATTCAAAAATTCATATGAATTACTATTGAAATTATGAAAAAAATTTCTGAAATGCTTCTAAAAAGATCAATATTAGATAAGTACAAAAAATTTGATACAAGCTTTCAAACATGTTATTTGAAATATGTACACTGAAAAAAATGAGAAATGAAAAATAAATAAAAAGTGTTTAAAATTTTATCCAAAAAGATATAAATTTTATTCAAAAAAATAAATTTCATTCAAAAAAAAAATAAATTTCATCCAAAAAAATAATAACGGAACGCCATTTACAAAATTGGCAAAAATTATTTTTTCAGAATAAATTTTGCCAATTTTGTGAATGGTATTCCGTTATTATTTTTTTGAATAAAATTTATTTATTTGTTTTTTGAGCGTAGGTAGTACATACACAAGCTGCTAAAACGTCATTGAAATCATGTAGAAAAACTTATTAAAAGAATTTCAAATTGTTTGAAAATTTTATAAAAATCGTCAATATTGCTTCAAATTTGTAAAATGTTGTAATAATTTCTCAAAAATAAAAACGAAACATTCCAACATTTTTCACGTATCCAATTTTTAAAGAAAGTCGTAATTTAAAAATGTTTTAAAATTTCAATCAATTTTTCAAATATCAATATTATTTTTACGTTTTTTAAACTATTAAAATTTTTTTATAACATAACAAATTTTTTTTTAGATCTTGACAGAATGTTAAAGCAATTTAAAAAAATTCAATGTCATACCTTGAAAAAAAGTAATTGAAATGCCATTGAAATAATAATGAAATATCACAAAACTTGTTGAAAGTAGCAAAAATTGTTTTAAAGTATTAAAAAAAGACATTCAAATTTTTGGAAATTGGTTCAAAATTTCGTAAAAATGACCAACATTACTTCAAATTCTTTTTTTTCAATGTTGCGAAAATCTCCTCCCCTCCCCTCCCCCCAAGAAAGAGAAAAATGTATTTGTTCAAAATTTGACTTTTACTTTACGATCAGAGCCTTACACCCGTGTTCTAAATTGACCCTCTCCCCAATTTGTTTTTTTCGTAATTTGGAAAAGGGCAATTGCATGGAGCGCGGAAAAAGATCGGATCAAAGAATTAAGTCGATATTTGAACATAATGACCTCAAATTGGTAAGAATCGATGGGTCATACGCGATTTTCACTTTTTAGCATACCTTTTTTTAAAACTGAGAGTGGAGAGGGGTATTGAATCCAAAAAATAAGGAAATATTCGAACTCGGTACCTTCAAAAACAGAAACGATAAGTCGCACGTTGTTTTTCATTTTTTTGAATTCTGACCGGACTGATTGGGGAAGGGGAGTGAGGGATCAAATGAAAAAACTGAGTAGGTACATATTCCAACTCAGCGCTACCCAATTACCGGAAATCGAGGTGTTATTTACTTCTTTTTTTTTTGAATTTTAGTCAAAAGTGAAAACCTCTGTACCCCTCCCACCTCACAGGGTTGCCAAGAAGTCGAGATCCCATTTTAAGAATTTTTTAGTTGAAAAAAAGATAAAAAGGGTTCTTTATTGTAATTTTTTCAGATTTTTTAATGGCAGCCTTCATCTTTTGCACTTATCATGAAAGTTGAGCTTTCACCATAAAGTCCAACTTTGAGCTTTTCAAAATGCAATCATCAATTTAGCATTTCTTATAAATTTTCTTTAAAATCGCGCAAACAGTTTTCCTTGAAGTACAACCGATTTCAAGCAAGGTGTCTACGGGGTCTGAAAAATTATAATTTTGCTATTTCTCGGATTTTCTGACCATTTTCATAGCACTTTTCCTGCTTAAAATTTACCCCAAAAAGAACCCTCCATTTTCATCCTTCAATTAAAAAGTTCAAGGAAGAGCAAAATGTTGAAAATTTTTGCTTTTCAAAGTAAAATTATTAAAATTCTTGCAATTTTCTGGTTTTCTTGCTATAAAAGCAAATTTCTTGCTAATTAATGTGGTTTTTTTTTCGTCAGTAAATATGTATAAGATTCGGAAAAAAATCGAAATTTCTCAAAAATTCTGAGGTCCAGCCCCTCCCAGCCCCTTCCAGGGTTAGGATGAAAATAATAGCGGTTATATTTCATTATACCATTAAGGGAAACTCATAAAAAAATTGATTAAAACCAGAAGACCAGACTTCATTTTTGGTTCAGTGTTCAATGGAATGGGTCTTTTAAAGAAGCAGACGAATTATCATAAAAAAATGAACCAAAATCAATATAAAATCCCCCAAACTGACAAATCACTATTTACTCACCACTCCCTCACTCGTACTCAAAACAACTCCGAGATTAATTCAAATTCACATCCAAGACCATTTCACCCCTCTAATTCTCCCCTTTCAACCCCATTTCACAATAAATCTGCACCGTCGACACTTTCGTCCAAACATGGCAACAATTTCAAAACCTCCTCCAGCTGCATTTCACATCAAAAAACTCGTAATACTTTTTCTACACGTTACCATCGTGTAAAAAATTTCAATCCACCTTTTCATTTCCCTATTCCATGTTTTCCGAATACATTTCATTTTCCAGCACCACCGTCGAGTCGCTGCTGGGGTAAAAAACAGCGCAGAAAAAATACAAAACCTCGCACGTAATTAAAATATCGCGTGTTTTTGCACCGTTTCCTGGTACTCTTTATAGAGATACGCATGACCTAGTGTTCGCCTTTACGGGTAAAAATTCCATATATGAAGGAAAGAAAGAAAGAGATAAAAAAAAACAACCATTCGGCTAATTTTATACCTTTTACAGATCGACCGCTACCATTTGCCATTCGAGTCGATTTACAACGTATTGTTTACTCGGCTCCAAGATATGGCTGCGTTGTGTCGCATATTACACAGGTGCCTAACAAGGTAGGTGTATTTTTAATCGAAATTGTATAATTAGCACTTTTTCCTTAACGCTGAAATTATACAAATTCGGATTAAGTATGAGAAATTGAGCGATAATCGCTCGTTATCGTGGGCTGTATTTTTCCTAATCTGTTTTTAGCCGGAAATAATGTGGCTGGTGCTTCGACGGTTCGAAAATAGGTAGGTAATTTTATCAACGAGACGTAATTTCGGAACACAATACAGAATATTTCGAGTATACTAAAAAAGTACAAGTGAAAAATTTACGTATTATGTATGACGATGCGAATGTTTGTCTCAGTGCACAATACATATGTAGATTTGCACTACACTATGCAGTTCTTTCTCTTCGAGGACACGTATTTTATATAGAGCTAATTGGCTCATTAGTGTTAGACGAGATGATTTGTCGTAAGGTATGGTAATCTAGCGACGTATTCAAGGTTAACACATAATATTTTTGTAGCACGTTATTGGAATACCAATAATACACCATATAGAAATGTGTTTTTCCAGCACCAGCCATAATACTCCTTTATACAGCTCAGTCCATTGTAAAAAAAAAAGTCGACAAAATGTAATTACTCGAAGGCGGCGGATAAATTGCCACATCGTCATAATAAGGGATTACAATTTTATCCTGGGTATTTTTTTGCTGGCTTTTTCTTATTTGTCGTCTCGCGTAGAATACCAGAGTAGTTTTTCACTCGACCTCATTTTTCCGTAAACAAATCTGATGACCATAACCCAGTTCCGGTCAATCGACGTGTTTTATAAATATTTTTTCCACTTCGACATCTTCGAGTTTTTTTTTCCTATCACGAGACCGGAGTAAATATAACCTACGCCAATTTGTATAATTTTAATCCCGATGCGAAAAATGTTCGAGATGAAAGGTCACCGTAGATACAAATATTGGAATGTCGTCGTCGCAGTTGTAGTCGAATCCATATCATCTGTATTGAATTATTGAAATTGACGTGTAGTTTGATTATTATTCGAATGGTATATTTCGATTTTACCAATATTACATTTTCTGGTGCTAAGGTCAGCGATGAAATGCCAAACATACAAACTATCGTCGAGGTGGTATTTTTCATTTTCACACCGATGCGCTTATTCGTGGATCTATTTGCGCTTCGGATGACATTGCCGATGCTGCGAGATATTTAGAATAGGTGGTAAAAATTCTTGCTTCGAGAACAAGGTCAAGATTAACAAATTTCGAGAAAATGAGAATTCGAGAAAAAAATTAGGATTTATGATGCTACTGGATTGGAGATAGGGAGGAAGAGGGGTGTTTTTTCTGGCTGCGAGAAATTAAAATAATGCTAGAGGTGATACATGTACGTAATAGTCCAAAAGCAAATACGATGACAAGATTTTTGGTTACCTAAGATAATTGTTAAACTTTTTTCAAAGCCACAAAAATTGAAAAAATTTTAGGAAAAAAATAAATTTGACAAGTTGAGAAAAATAATCGCAAAAGAAAAATCTTAAGTGAAATATAAATGAATTTTTGAGCCTTTGGGTAAAATAATTGATGAAATAAGGTATAAATGGGTAATTGTACTTTCTGAACACAAATCTGACGTTAATTTCTCATTTGCAAGGTGTCCAATAAAACTTCCAGGCATCATAGCGAAATTTTTGAAGAAAAAAGTAACTTTCAGAAACTTTTTTTGAGCAAAAAGTGAGCAAAAAATGACCAAAAAGTAACCAAAAATTCAATTTTTTCGGAGGCAATTTTTTTTACAGTTTTCTGGGGGGGAGGGGGTGATTTTTTGTAGGTTTCTGCAAACATTTCAAAGATAAATCAACTGAAAAGAGGTGCATAATTTCATTTATTAAATTCCTTCGTCAAAACAACAAACAAACCAGCAAAAATCAATTTTTTAATTTTTTTCTTGAAGAATTTTGAAAAAATAGCAATTTTTACATGATAATTTGAATTTTTGCCTGAAAGTGTGAAGAAAAAGTGACTTTTGAGGGGGAAAAAGTAACCGAAGTGACCTTTTAAACGTGAAAAGTAACCAAAAGTGACTGAAGTCGAAAAAAGTGACAAACACCCTAAAAAAGTGACCCGCTATGATGCCTGAACTTCCAAATCGAAATCAAAATGCAAGGCTTTCGAAAGTGCTTTAGCAAGATACACCCCCCCCCCCAATCAACCGGAAAAATTCAAGTTTGTAGAAAACTAAAATAGTTTTGAAATTTTACAGACCTTGGACCTAAAATTTAAAAAAAAAATCGTAAACCAAAATGGAGGACTTTTGCAATATTTTCTTTTAAAAAGAATTCTTCTACACCTTTGGCGAGATATTTCCACTTCCAAAAAAATTCACCCTTATTTCGAACCGAAATTAGGATTTTCACAGGATTTTTTCGGGTAGAATTTTCGCAGACTCCTGCGAGATATTTTCACTCCTTTCCCTTCTCATTCCCATTCACCCACCCAAAATATTGAGATAATATCCATATTTTGTCAGTGCGTGTAACTGTATATAGGGTTCACTGGATTATATTTTCGAATTTTCATGACACTTTATGTTTTTTTTCATAAACTTTGTTTTTGTTCATTTCATGACTCTCGTCGCGATGAAAAAATCTGTGTTATAACTGCCGAAAGAACGAAAAAAATCTGAAAATTTTTCCAAAGTATAAAAAAATTAATTCATGAAATTTTTTTAATAGAACTTAACTGAAGGGAAAATTATGAAAATTTTCAATCTTTCATTAAAAATCATGACCTTTTTTTTATGACTTTCTTGACTTTTTTCTCTTTTTTTTTTTTGGGGGGGGGGGTGCTCTATTCTGAACATATCAGTGGGGAAAGTCAATTGTCATTATCCTAGACAAGGGGAGACTAAAAATTCAACTAGTTCTTAACGTATAAGTCTTCTAACACGATCAACTTTTCCATGTTTTCCACATTTCTTTACGTAAAGTACTTGATATGAAGAGACAAAAGTCTTCCATAAGGTCCTGGCGACATGGGGGGAGGGGGCAGAATGAAGTATATTATGCTCTAAAATATTCAAACGTTCTGAGAAGGGACAGAGAAGGAGGGCAGCAGTGTTCATACAATATTGTTTGAGAATCTTCTTCTTTCAAATTTGTAAAATAATTAGTCCAAAATTCCATAACTTTTCCAGGTTACACAAATTTTCCAGAAAATGATAACCATGATCAATATAAAAAATGAAGAATGAAGAGGTAAATTGGGGGAAAATGAAATTTTAATGAAAAGTGCAAAACTTTTGACTCAAATGCAAAACTTTCTCAGAACTTTTTTCATTTTCAACACTATTTCGTCAATTTCAAGATTTTTCCTCACTTCTATATCACTCGCAAGACATTATTAAACACCTTACTTTGGTCATTCTTTCTCTCGAAATTCGTAGTTTTGAGACGTAAATTAGGTGTCATGAGTAAGGAAATCATTTAGGACAAGAATGCCAGATCTTAAAATTATTCAAATTTTGACATTTTTTCAAAGTTTTCAATTTTTCAATCAAATTTTGTACGGATACATGAAGTATTCTACTTTGAGAAGCCACAATACCTCTCCGTATATTTTTTGCTTCAAATAAAGTTGAAGTGTTTCAATTTTGCTCAACCAGAACTCAAGAATTTTTTGAAATTTCATCGAGAAATTACGACTTTTATACGTTTATGGCAATATTTCTATTCGTAGGTACCCATACTGGTTTAAGAAAATGATTTAATCAAAAAGCCAAGCACATCATCAGACACAATTATTTTTTATTCAAGGAAGTGACATTTTGCTAAATAGGTGTGTGCCAAGGTTGCTGAAAAATTATTAAAATTAGTGAATGGCAAATTTTAAATATTAGGAAGCTTGCGAGAGAAAGATTCAAACGTCAAAATGGTGGTTCTAGATCGAAAAAATCTTTACGGAAAAAAATGGCACGATGCTGGGTATTTTATGGAGTTTTTTTAAAACATACTCTTAATGAATAAAATATTACTCTTAAGATGTAAAATTATCAACACATCTCAGCATTCACCTCATCAAAATTCAATTTCTGTAGAGAATTAGTCATTATTTTTCAAAAAAAAAAAAGAAAAAGAAAAAAAGAAAGAAGAAACATAAATACATCGTTGAGCTGTTATCGGACGATAAAGTTTTAGGTATGTACTTGTTCATGAATTAATGTTTCGTCAATTTTTTTGACCACGTTTCAATTATTTCTCAAACGAGCTGTAATTACAAAAAATACTCTAGCGAAATATTCTACAAAAAAGATGATCATCGATTTTTGCCAAGAATTTATTATCAAATTACAAGAATATGGAGAAAGATTCGTCACAGAGGGCATTCCGTTCACACGAATCAACCAGATATGGCATTAAACAGAAAAATCGTGAGAAATGCAATAATTACCTTATCTATGTCGAAAATTCCCGGAAAACATTTTCTATCGCGACTATTACCTCGAAAAAATCATATAACCGAGCGAAAAACACCTCTAAAAGTTGAGATTCGTCCATGCTGCCTCTTTCCATCACACGAAACACTTCAACACACCCTCGTATGCGTTAAAGGAAACATGAAAAAATTCATAGCCCGCTTGAACAGCCAAACTTTTAATTTTGTTCCCAGAAGGGTCCCTCTTTATCAAAATAAACTGCCATAAAAACCATCGAATCGGCAGATATACTCGAGAAAGCATCATCGGGGGTAAAATCGAACGATACATTTTCCTCCCTCGCAATATACTTATATTCGACCAACACATGGCAACGCAGGGATATGTATATCTCTTCACAATACTGACCCTTTACTTAATGGAGCAGATAAAAAGAGAGAAAAAAGGTCAATAGATACAATGTCCATCCTCTCGAAACAATATTCAATTCGATTTAGGTCTCGATCAAAAACCCATACATATTTGCCCTTGTAACTTCGCACCGGTACGGTATACTCGTATATTTCTCAATCTTTATTAAATAAATGTAACGAACAACATTCAGAATGGAATTCGTCACAAGGTGGAACGCAATATTATTGAGAATTTGTTCAACTTTTCGTCATTATTTATTACCTCAATTTGTCGTAAAAATTTATTCCAACTCCCAACTCGGCGTATCGGCGAGCTCGAGAGTTTGAAGAAAAATTTACACCGCGTAGGTAATTTTAATCGATTACAGACATCGAAAAAAGCTCGAGGAAAATTTCATACGCGAGTTTATTTTGGCAGTCGAACAAGTTCGCCAATAAAATTCGAAGTAATAACCAAAATGTATAAAATGTAAATTAAATTTCGTTTCTATGCGCAAAATCGTCCAAAAACAAAAATATTCATCAACGAAAAAAACTACTCGTTTAGAGAATTTATTCCGAGTAAAAATTCAAATAAATTTTATCAAATTCTTAGAATCGAAGAACTATCGATAGTTTATTAAATAGATTAACAGAGGGTAAAAGACCGTCAAAATTATTCGAGATTGTGTAACATACGTACGCGTCAATCTCACCTCTTCGCTCTGCTCTCCAATCTCATCTTGAAACGTACTCGACATTAAACAGGAAACATACTTGTAATAATGATTCAAACAGGTCGAAATGTTCCATTATCTCATTATTAAATTGAAAAGCTGGTCGAAGATAATGAAGATGTAAATCACGCGAGCATTTTTCGTCATTAATAGAAAATAATACGTAAAGAAACGCAATAAAGAAGTGTTTCGAAAACACCAACAACACCTAAGTACATTAAAGATACTCTTTTTTTTGGATGAATGAATTTTTCAACACGGATGGAGGAAATTATTAGTGGAATTTTCTTCTCTGGTAAGGAAAATCAAACAGCTATTGCTGAAAATAGCTGTTTACACGAGAGATTTTATTTCTCAACGAAATTACAAATTAAACGTGACTTTAATTAAAATACACGAAATGATATTAAATTACGACTTCTGAGTCAAATTCCATCTCCTGTCACCTTCGAAATAGAAAATACACCAGATTACGTATTACGAGAGTAGAACGAAGTGACTCATTAGGAGTAATACACATATCATCGGTGTTTCATAACCTTAGAAACCTATTTCTGTCACATAAAACCAAGCCTTTGGGTATTATTATGCGCATACATTCACTTATTTATTTTCGTATTTTACCATCGAGTAGAGTTTTTAGCCCAATGGTGATTAAATGAGCTAAAATTGGCGTCGAATCGACGGATAAAGTCAAATTGGAATAATTTTCGTATAAAATTCGAATCCCTCCGGAATTATGATTAAAAAAAAAGAGAGGAAAATTTGAATTTCAAACAAAACTTCCTACGCGGTTGTGACTATGAACCCAAAATAACTACTTTTAGCAATTTAATAAGTTTTTTTAATGATGAGGTGCACATCTTGTGCACGTAGGTAAAAAAAATGAAAATTTTACAGTCAATGTTCCCACCAGCCACCACTTCGAAATTGAATAGGTAGTTAGGTAGGTTGCATTTAATATAGTTTTTCAAACCCAGCGAAACGCCGGCGCGGCGCCGTGTCAGCTGGTTTGAGTTTCCTTCTTTTTTTTGTGATCTTCATTTCTTTATGAGCTAATTTATTTAGATTGGCCAGCTCCTTTGCAATATTTGCAAAGTGTGATGAAATACGTAAGGGAAGGTGGGGGCAGGATGCACCAGGGGACAAGATGCAAATTGGCTTATTGTCGTCAGTGATGTGATTGAAAATTTTTTTCTGGGCAATTGGTGGATGGGTATCTATTCGATACAAAACTGAAAAAAATTACAGACCTGACGGATTGATTGTCTATGAGTTATTATCAATAATGCGATTTTACGTGATTTTTGTAAAATTCTTGAAACTTGATTTTTGTGAAATATCACGTTTTCAAGCTTTGAAAAAAAAATTCAGGTAATTTTTTTTGTAATCTACATCCAATTACCTATCGAATGATGTATTTGGTTGGCACTTTCCCCTATATTTTCTTCCCGGTACATTGCGTTAAAGAAAGATAGTGCCAGTGGAACAAGATGTAAATTGAAAATGGGGCAGGATGCAAACATTGTTTTTAAATACGAATTTTTCGAAAAAATCACATATGGTACTAAAGATGGTCAAATTGATATTTTTGTGATATTTATTCCAGGATATCACATTTTTGCTTCAATTTTTAGATAGAATATCAGAAATATCAAAAGTTTGCTCAACAAATCAGAAAATCAACTAAGGCAGCATAAATTATGGATACAAAAGTTTTAGAACTCCTATTTTCAAAAATTACGCTTCTATTTATATCTGTAGTATCCTTTTCGAATGTACTTGAGTAAATTTTACAAAAAAAAATTACGATTTTTCATCATATCTTCACTGTTTGCATCTTGCCCCATGGCATTTTGCATCCTGTCCCATGGCATTAGGTATCCTGCCCCATGAATGGGGCAGGATGCAAAAAAGTGAAAAAAATTCAAAAAATTCTGTGAGGTTGAGGTATGCACCAAAATGGAATTTTCTTCAGCGAAATGAAAGGTAAATGTTTGAACTTTAATTTGTTGCAAGAATCAGACAATTTGGCCAATTTGAATAGATTTGGCAGAACATTTGGCCTAAGTTGGTGCATCCTGCCCCTTCCTTCCCTTAATTGTAAATGCAAATTGAAAATGTGAAATCGTATGTATTTGCTGTTAATGTAATCATCTCGTTCCGGATTGTTATTTTATAAAAAATCCAGGTTTTAAAATGTCGGATTTTGTTCAAATCAAGCCGAAAGAGTTGGTCATTTAATAGATGCCAATCACGAGTTGGGTATCGTCAAGCAAAAACTGGTGGGTACGTTTAATGATTTTCATTGTTTGTCTCAAAAACTGGGAAATTACTTCCTAGTGACAACAAATCAAAGTCTTTTGATGATTTTGATTCCGGAGCCATAAAAAAGATC
Source organism: Pseudococcus viburni (assembly GCA_033439095.1). NCBI lineage: Eukaryota > Metazoa > Arthropoda > Insecta > Hemiptera > Pseudococcidae > Pseudococcus > Pseudococcus viburni. The sequence goes on along the minus strand of JAVBJF010000320.1, from coordinate 287,070 downwards.
AATTTTATTTTCTCCTAGACTTCGAAAAAGTATAACGAATTTGATCTAAAAATTGGGGAAAATAGGTGTCTTGGGATTTATTTTGAATTAAATCTCAGGATTTTTTTTACTCGGGAGAAAATGAAATAAGAGCAGCTGCCTCTAAATAATGACGAAATTGTATTTCTAGTTGAATAAATTAGGTTCGAGTCGAAAATTCAGTAAAATAGATGACCTTTTCAGAGAAAAAATTCGGCCTAGTTGAAAAAATTGTATGGAAAAAATTACACGTAGAGTCGAAAAAAATTGATAAGAATGAATCGTCAGCAATTTTTGATACTTTACTTTCCCTTTCAATAATGCCAACTTCATTTCGTTTCTGCTTCGATTCAAATCCACGAATATTTTTACGAAGTGAAAATGGTATCACCAAAGCAAATAAGTTCAAAAAATGTTGGCCTCTCCAAAAAATTGCTATAAAGACAAAATTTCCAGTCTTAAATACTTCAATTCTCGAAAAAAAAGTAATATCCTATTTCGAACTTGCACGTTATTTGAATTCAAAAGTTCAATATTCTGATGAATGACGTTTCTGAAGAGAAGCTTGGAAATGTTTCACCTCCACAAAAATCCCTATTTTTCGTCTGGAAGCTTCAGCCCCTCTCTAAAGTTTGGCCTCCTTTGTGTTTCTTCAGTTCTCAAATTTTAAATCTAGCAAAGACTACTCCATATCAAAGGTCAAATGTCAATTTTTTTAATTTTCAAACAAAAGTCATGATTTTTCAGTACAAAAGTCATGGAGAAACCCACACTGGGAAATTGGAATGCCTGCTTCAGTGGTCATGAAAATTTCCTATAATTTCTATTCTAAAGTCATATGAGTAAAAAAAATAATTCTGATAAAATTAGGCGAAATTCAGAAGACAATATTCTAGGAGAGGACAGACTTGAAATTTTTTATGAAAACTTTTTTGGAATTTTTCGAAAAGGGATCAAAGTACACGGTAATAACGTTTTTTTTTTGAAAAATCATTACTTCATCACTGAATTAAAAAAAAAAATAAGAAACCTCTCAACTCAATCCCCTAATTTTTTTTAAATGAAAAACTGGCGATGAAATTTTTTCTGTGATGAATTTGATCTCATTTTGGAGGAGATTTTTATTTGTTTTACAGTTTTTGTTTTTGACTACTTTTGCTACATCATTTCAATTTCCTGGGTAGGTAAAGAACCTCCTGCAAAAAAATGAAAAATCCCCTCCAAAATGAAATCAAATTTATCACAGAAAAAATTTCATTGCCAGTTTTTCATTTAAAAAAAAAACAATTTTTCTGTAATTTTTTCAAAAACATTCCCAGACATCCCAGCCAAATTTTAAAAAAAAGTAACTTATTTAGGAACCTCTGACAGTCGGAAAAGTAACCAAAAAAGTAGCATTTTGTTAAAAATTTTAATTCATGATTTCCCCTAGAAAATGTAAAAAAGTCATTCGAATTTTTACTAGGAGGGTTCGTAATACTAAAATGCCATGGTATACTTTTCTCAAATCAGTTTTTTAAACCAATTTTTGATTTTTTTCAAAGTAAAATTTTTTAAAACAATTTTTTTAAAACAAAAACCAAAAAAATGATTTTTTGCTCAAATTTTTGAAAAAAGTAACTTTTTTGAATGAAAAGTAACCAATAGTAACTTTTGAGTACAAAAAGTAACTAATAGTGACTTTCCTTGAAAAAAGTAACAAAGTTACTTTAAAAGTAACCTTCATTCATTTTTTCACTATACTTTTTCTTGAAATTTTGACTGAAATCATTAGGTACTTTTTCACTACCTACTTTTACTACCCATCTGTAAAATCACTACTTTTTCACTACTTTCACCACACAATTTTAAAATCACTACTTTTTCACTATTTTCACTACCTGTTAGATATTTCGAAGCGAGTAAATTAAAAAATAGGAAAAAAAGAGGTTCGTACGATAAAAAAATAACGGAAAATGACACGGTTTTTGGAAGAATTTTCTACCAAATACAAAGATATTTTACAAAAGCCAAGTTGAAGGAGAAATTTTTTGAAAAATTATTTATGAAAAACGAAAATATTCACTTTTCCCACTATTGAGCTCAATCTCACACTTCCTCCTCTCCTCCTCCGTTCTAGATCTACTCATAGACTAATTAACTTCAAAAATCATACGTCGATTCGAAGGTCGTAAAATCCACAATGATGTAATACTCGAAAAAATCTCCAATTTTCCAGCTAAAAATTAAGTAAAAATCATCAGCTTTGACGAAAACTAATGAAAATTCGGCTCATCACGCCAACGTCTTTCGATGTTGAAATTTCCCCCATTTTCACGCCGTATTCTTGCCATAGAAAAATTTAATGTCAACTATTTCTTTTTCGCACGCAAAAAAAACATCTTCGACTTTATACTTCGAACAAATACCCTGTTAAATGACACGTTAAACGACCAAATAAAAATGAAGGGAAAAAAATTAAGATAAATTTAGCCGGGGAAAAGCTGAACGCTTCGCATAACACTTCAGCACATCTGCACTTCCTTTAGCTTGTCAACCGTATCCTTTTTCGCTAGCACCCTTCCATCGGGGTAAAAATTCGTTCGCATAAATTCGATTTCTCCTTTTTTTCACGTTCGTTCATCAATACCATACGAATTGCAAACCTTGGTCGTTTATTCGCTATCAATCCAGGAAACCTGCGCAAGCGGCGCAAAATCAACGACCTCATCTAACGAGTTCGTTCGATTATAAACCTCGGCGGCTTACTTTATGTACATCATTGTCTAGTTCGTCAGAATTATCTATAAAAACCAACGTACGGTACACTTATATTATACATTTTCCATACACCATATAGCAGCATACTTAGGTGCAATTTTAAATTTCAAGGTCGACGACGCAATCGCCATTAGCACCGAGACCCGTTACATCCTACGCACATCGCGTGTGCTCTTATCTAGGTACTAAATACTCGTACAAACTACAAACAGCTCATATGGCTCAACAGCCAATAAGGCAGCTTCAAAAAAAACTGAAAAGGCCGCAGCATTGGGTCTTCGTCAGTCGTATCCTTCAAGGTGACAAAGCAGTATATTTGACAGACGACGGCGACATTTTGGCTTAATTGTAATTCTGTATTATTTTAAAAATTTAATTAAGTCGTATTAATTAGTATTTCATCTGTTCGAGTTCGGGAATAAGAGCACGCGTAGCTCGCAGACGAAAACGAGGACAAAATTTTAAACGAAAGCAAAACTCGCACTCGGTCTCTCGTTTAATTAGCTACCTCTTTTTTTGCTCTGCTCTCGAGACGTCATCTCGGGATGTTCCAGATGTTGTCCTTGATCGGGCATATCTGCTGAAAAGATCGTATATACCCGAACTAGTTCTCTCGTACGGTTTTTTTCGATCAGTTTAATAATCGATATGGCATACTCGTGTACGACTTACTTATAAATAATCGATCGTCTCTTATCTTCGAATTGGATCTCGCTTACCTGCAACAAACCAAGAAAAATACATTAAAATGACATAAACCGGGTAAGAGAGTGAGAAAAAAAAAGGCAGTCGGTAAATTCACCGCGTGAAAAAACCTGGCAATTAATCTAATTATAAATACATCGAAGCTGATTTCGATTAACGCGTAAATAACATTTTTATAATCTAATATTATCAGCAGCATTTTCGCAACATATTAATCAATATGTAACGTAACATTTATGGTGTGATTCAGAAATAAATGAAGCTGTACCGAAGCCCTCTATCGTGAATGCTGTTGCTGTGTTTACCATAACAAAAGGGAAAAAATTCTCGTGTTTTGTCAAACATCTCGTATCTACGTATAAGTATGTATACGTAGCTACGTACTGAAGTTTACATAACTCTAACACGTCAAGAATTTTTTTCATTGGTGAACTCTACCTTTCCCGTACGGTGTACTATATTTTAAACGAAAAAATAAATACAGATGGATTAGATCGATAAACGCAGATGTTTTGTACGTACAAATTGATGGAATCGAAGAAAATACGAGGTGTTAGATGAAGGACAATCGATAAGCGAATTTTTCGCGTAGAATTTACGATCACACGCTTTTGAGGTTATTAAACCAATTAGAATTTCGAACAGATACGATCGAAAAGCAGTACAATTTATTATGCGATTTGGGTCGATTTTTCAGTAAAAAAATGATAGAAACAAACGGAAGAGAAAAAAACGAAATGAAATTATGAATTTCAGCTTTTGATGGGAATTTTCATAAAGTTCTTATTTTAATCCTTCATTCAAAAAGAATGACTTGAAAATCACTAAAGATGAATAATAAAAAGCAGGTTGGTGATGAAATGAGTCACAGTGTAAAATGGCAAGGAAAAATCAGAAAATATCAAGAATTTCACCTTTGTGGCAAAGAAACCCAGAAAATAGAAATTTTTTAATAATTTTACTGTGAAAAGCAAGATTTTCTAACAATTTCCTATAAATTTTGGAAAGAAGCGAAAAAAATGTATGAAAATTGAAGAAAATAAACAAAGAAAATTTTATCAGGAAAATAAACTTATGATTTCTTTGAAATTTAAAGTTTCGAAGACAATATTTGCCCCCTTCATTAACGTTAAGCATACTCCCTGATTATGCAGACAGAGATCTTGAAGAAATAAAGTATGCAACATTTTTTTTTTCAAAGTCGAGGTACCTATATTTCTGTTCTTTTCTAATTTTTTTGAATTTAGAATCAAGTAAGTACATAGAGTGGCACTGCCCGAGCGAAGCGAGGACGAAAATTTTTTTAAAAATCGAAGATGTGCTTTCCAAAGTGGCCTGAGTACATTTCTGAAAAAAGTTACTTAGTCAATTTTGAAGGGTCATAGCTCGTTAAGATCAAATTTTTGAGATCGAGACTTTCGCCACATTTTTGGTATACCACTGCACAATACATTTAGTTTGATAGCATAAAAAATGCTTCAAAGGCATACAGTACATACGTATTTTTCGTTTTCTGAAAAAAATTTCTATTGTTTGTACTTAGGCCACTTTGGAAAGCACATCTTCAATCATACTTTTCTTTGACATTTTTATGATAAAAAAATCTCCTTGACGAGCTTAAGGAGAGGGGGAGGGGCTCGACCCCCCCGTGCTCCCTGTAGAATGATTAATTTTTTTCTCTCTCATAAACTGAAGAACAACAAACTAAAGTTGAAATATTTGCACAGAAGAAAGGATCAAAGTGAAAATTTCCAATTTAGATGGAATTATTTTCAATTTTTTCAAATCAAAATGCCAATTTTTGTATTCAAAATGCAGTTTTCCTCAATTTTTCCGACTTTGAATAAATTTTTCATTTTCCTAGAAAAAATATCTTAATAAGATAATAATGACTTCTTCCCATCCAAAAAAAATCATTTTTCCATTTTTTCTGAACTGAAATCAATCAAAATTATTCTTGGGAAAAGAGGAAAAAGGAGGCCAAAAAATGACAATTTTCCACTTTAGATACTTTTCCCCCATTTTTACAAAACAAGACGTAAACTTTCACCTTCCAAACTCGATTTTATCAATTTTTCGAAAATACGTTCGATTTATTTTTTTAACTTGAACTGCGAATTTCAAAACATTTCTCAAATCTTTTTTAAAACCACCGTTAAAAATATTCCAAAAAAAATTTCGTTAAAAATAATGTGATCAAAATGGCCATGGGAAATTTTTTTTATAGAAATGCATAAAAATCATTTCGAAACTGTACAAACAGATTTTCGGCGACTTTCAAATTTACTTGCCTTATTTTGTCATTTTTATAATGATTCCTGATGAAAATTCGATTAGTGTTTACATATTTGGTAATTTTTATGAATTTTTAGACCACTTTTGTCATATTTTAAGGAGTTTACTGAATTTGAAAAATGAAAAATCTTACAATTTCATCCCCTTCCCCTATCAGGTTTGCATCGTAAAAGGTTCGAAATTTACAAACAAATTTCCAGACTGGAAAATGAACGAGCAATTCTAGTTTTTCAATCAGAAAATTCAAAAAGAATAATAATGCAAATAATTTTTTTCTTTTGTATCAAAATTTTTAAATATCTTGCTCCTTTTATTATTACTTTTTTTTCGTAAACATCTTGTGTTTTTATTAATTATTGAGAAAATGTTTATATTCTTTAAGTTATTTAAGCCATTTTTTAGAAAAATTTTGATGAATTTTATGAAAACTTCAATTTTTAAACATTGTTTATCATATCTCAACCATATTTACAATACATTGAATGAAAAAAATGTCTAGATTTTTAAACAATATTTCTGACAATTTTCATGATTTATGGGCCATTTTTATCATGCCCGGCCTAATCGAGAGGGGTAAGGAGAATAATTTTCTCCCTAACTATGGAAAAGTTGTATTTTCACTCAGAAAAAATAAGTTCAAGTAGAAAATTTCTCATAAGTTATACCCTTCTTCCGAAAATGTGTTTTTGTGGGTAGGAAAACTTGAGAACAATTGTACTTGGAAATTTTTCATTTTTTCGGTACCTTCAATTATCCAGAAATTTATTTTTCGATTTATGCGGAAAAACTTAAAAATTGCGTAAATTAATGGTGCCTATTCGAATTCGATGCAATTTCATTTCCTAAACCTACGATTTCATTTCATACGAGGGTTGTAGCAAAAGTAAGTCACGTTTTGCTCTCATGCGGCGAAAAATGTAACTACACCGGTCATTGATACATCCCTGGAAAGGTTGTTACCTTGGCTACAATTTGGTATATCAGCGGTTTTGATACCACTAATAGTTTTCTGATAACAGGGAGTTGAAATGCCTGCTAAAAGTTCTTCGGCTCAAGCTCGAAATTTGGAGCAACGTTCTTACAGAAATAGGTCGAAGTCACAGGGACTCATGTCTGGGCTGTAGGGAGGATGTTCCAGTGTTTCCCATCCCTAAGACTCCAATAAGAGGCGTACAGGCGCGGTGATATGCGGGCGCGCATTATCGTGCAAGATGATCACACCGTTCCTGAGTAGCGCTGGTCGCAGATTTCAAATTTGAGGCCATAAAACTGTTCGAAGGAAATCCATATAAAATTTACCTGTTACTGAGGTACCTGTAGGAACTTTTTGAGTACCAATAACACCCGTTTTTGTCATATGCCATGATCATCATCAACTTTGTTTTCAATTGCTGAAGGAATAACTTTTTTCGGGCGAGATGTTTTGCTTCTCCACTCATTGCTCTGGCTTTTCAACTCAGGCTCAAAATCATGGATCCAAGTTTCGTCTACAGCGCCTGTACGCCTCTTATTGGAGTCTTACGGATGGAAAACGCTGGAACATCCTCCCTACAGCCCAGACATGAGTCCCTGTGACTTCGACCTATTTCTGTAAGAACGTTGCTCCAAATTTCGAGCTTGAGCCGAAGAACTTTTAGCAGGCATTTCAACTCCCTGTTATCAGAAAACTATTAGTGGTATCAAAACCGCTGATATACCAAATTGTAGCCAAGGTAACAACCTTTCCAGGGATGTATCAATGACCGGTGTAGTTACATTTTTCGCCGCATGAGAGCAAAACGTGACTTACTTTTGCTACAACCCTCGTAAAACAACTTTTACAGACGAATCCACATCCTAAAAATTACAAAAAAAAATCTCCAGGCATAAGGCAGTATTTTTGCTTTATTCCTGATTTTCAATAATTATTATTCGTATAAAAATTGGTTTATTTTTTACGATAAATATCACGAAAAAATTAATACATAATTTTATTGGTAACGTTGTTCATTCAAATAAATTTCATGAATTATTTAGATTTTCCGTGATTTTTTCGAAAAAATTAATAACATTCCACGAGTCGAATCTATAGCTCTAATTCAATGTAAATCAGAACACCCTGAAATACGAAAAAAATTCCTCTCATCTCCTTTTCAAAACCACATAAATATACGTACCTGAAAATAAATAGACCCTCTTCTTCTCACCTTTCACCCTCTAAATTCGCAAATATTCCGACTTCATTCAATAATCGACAATTTCTCCATTCCAGGTAATTCGCAATACCACCAAAAAACCGAACTTTTCATTTTCCACCCGCAGCTTCCCGACGAATAAGACATTCGCGTCGTAGATAATCCGACTCGGTAAAGCTTCGCTCTCGGCCTTGGAAAAATCTCGCATATTCGACCTCAAAACGTAATAATTTTCCATTTCTTATTTTTTGCCTCGAGATCTCGTTGATTAAATTTTCCAAATCATATCGATTTCAGCTCTTTTTTTGTTTCTGAACGAAATAAATTCAATTTCGATACGACATCTCGTTACGCGAAAAATTTAGAAATTCCATCTCTCAGCCCTGCGATCAGATATTTCAGCAATGAAAAGTCACACGACGAATATGGAGAAAAAAATTACCAACGCCCTGCGACGAAAAAAAAAACACATGCACGTGCCACGCAGAATGAAAATCCGACACGAGCAACATTTCGAGTCGAGTTTTTCACGCGTAATTTACTCGTGGTGAGAAAATGCATAAAACGATACCCACCGCTGTAAATTACATAATCCCATCGAGGGGATAAAATGGGGTGGAAAAAAAACTTGGCCAAAAATTCGCACTAACCAGCTTGGTGTTAATTAATAATTGATATTAAATATCGATTTAATCACCATTTAGACCGCTTTTTATACCCAACTGTGTTATTTCGCCTTAGGAAAAAGAATTTTCGCTAATTAGAATTTCGACTTTGAAAAAAAAATCGAACTAAGAAAAAAGAAACCCCGAGTAAAAAAGAAACACGTTTTGTATAACCCCATTATTATTACAGATCCGAAGACAAAACCCAATTAACATCTCGAAAAAGATAACGACTCTAGATGAAAAATTCACCACGATCGCGTCTCGAAAATACGTATCAACACCGGCTAAAGTACTGCTGCGGTTATAAAAGAGGCGACCCTTGTCAAAAATCAGCCTTTAGGATGCGCAACGAGGGAGGATAAAGTAAATGAGAATTTCTACGCTCATATGGAGAAAAATATAATAATGTACCAACTAATGCTGTGCCGAGAGTAACTCTCTCGATGATAAATCGATTTAATACGACCTTCACCCGGTCACGACAATCGGAGAGACTCGGCGTCCCATTTTTTTTTCTGCTTAAATTTCCACTTCGGTTTGCCCTTTTTGTTCGTATATGATATCGATGCCGGTGGCAATGGCGGATTACTGCGATACGCGATAAAAACTACGACTATATTTCAATGTCGTTAAAATTTATACAAACTGAGAACATCGAATAGGGAGTTGCCCTTTGCCATAGAAAATTTCTATCTCGTGTCGAAACGATTCGAATTTCGTAGGGCTGCTTATTATTCCAAAATGGGTTGAAAATTTGGGAGAAAAAAGTATTTACCCGAAATACGCGAAACCTCGCAATCGTAACCGCAACCCCGAACAAGCTGCGAGAGGATATTTTAGTCTATATATGAAATAATCTTGTAAGTTTTCCAATACTCTCGAGAATTAATTACCTGCTCTCGTTTGAAAGGAGCCGGCTGGCGGAGACGTCTGCGTCACTTTTTCGCATATTTGTAAACTCATTCGTCGCACGAAGGTAAAAAAAAAGGGAGCTTACATAAGGTGAACGAACGCTGGTTTATAAATACCTTAGTCAGCGAGTCTCCATTCGTATAGATCGTCGACTTGACATGACAATGTGGAAGAAAAAAGGCCTAGGAATTTTATCATATGTCGTTGTCGAACTCATTTTACTTTCAAACCTTTCTGTGCACTGATCATCTCCACGAAGCCAGAATCTTTCATTAAGTTAATTTTGTTTATCACCGTTAAATAATACGTGCTCTTTATCGCAGGTATGTAGGTGAAGGTAACGTCAAATTATACACGTTGGTTGTTGCGGTAATGCCTACGTTGTTTTTTTCGTTTATACTCCACCCGATACAAATTGCTCCCAAGATGAAACCATATTCGGCTAATACGTGCGATGTTCGCGTTTATTAAGTCGTACATTTCTACTTTTTTCTCGTATTCTTTCCATTTTCTTGAAATTGTATTTGGCCTGGACGAAATTACACGCGATGGAATTTTCTCGTATTTTTCCCCCTTATATTAAAACACGAAAATTTTCTGGTTACAAACGTGCCCATTAATGCGTACGTAGGTAGATCTGCAATCGTATTAGGGTATTATTAAATTATTATTTCTGCCTAAAACGGTAATCACGATTTTTTTTCTTATCAATGCATCATCGCAGGAATACCGCGGCCTTCCGATGACGAAAAGTAAATTCCCATATCTTTCCTCTTCACATGCTCAGCTTCCATAATGATTCAATTTTTAACTATCGGAATGAGATATTGTTACAGCAGGCCGAATAACAGGTATAAAATAATAATACACATCGATCCGATATTTCCTTTTCATTTATCATAACTTCATGAGAGTTGATGTATTTTTTATAAATATGGAAAACACCGACGATGGCTAAATGAATGGGAGTTGGTGAGTTGATTCCATGAGGAGGGGGGGGGGATATATATGTATGAGTTGATTCCGAACATATTTCAGCCTTTTAGAGTTACCCAGGAGATACCACGAGAAGATATTTTTAATATTTTTTTCAATCTCAAGATTTTTTATCAATTTTTTTTAACTTACAATTAGAATTTTTTTCTCAGACTTCAATCCGTTATATTTTCTACAAAATTTTATTTTACCTAAAATTCTCTCAGAATTGTTTTAATTTTACATTTTTTTCAAAATTATTTGTTTCAACTTTAAAATTGTTTCTCAAAAAGTCAGAATTTGTTTCAACTTCAATTTCTTTCTCAAAACATTTTGCAGTTTCAACACCAAAATGTTTTTAAACTAAAACATTCTTGCAATTTTTTAATTCGATATTTTTTTTTTTTCAATTCCATATTTTTATCTAATTGAAAATCGTCCAAAATCTTCAAGTTCCAACTTTAAATTCTAAAAAGCTGTTTTGAAATTCCATGGAAATCATTTTTAAAGTTAAGAGAAATTTGGAAAAAAATGTCGGAACGAGTTCGAAAAAACTAGAAAGAAATTTAAAGGAGAAAAAATTTTAGAGATGGAAAAAACTTCAAGAAAAATTTCAAAATTGAAAACAATCTCGAGAAAAAATTCAGAAAAGTATAAACATGAAATAATCTGAGAAAATTTTAGATTAAAAAAAATTTCGTGCAGAAAATACTTGAGAAAAAAACAGGGTCTCTACCGATTTCTCAAAATCAATTTCGCAACTTTTTCGCGACTTTTTTCCTAGGTATGTAGTATCTACCTATAATTTGACACCCCCCCCCCCCCTCAAAAAAATCAACGAGATCAAATTTATTACAGAAAATAATTCATACAAAAAAGGAAATACGTCTTTAATTTTGCTTTTTTTAAAAAAACAATTTTTCACAAAAAATTTTCTAAAAGTGAGTTATTTTATTTTAAAGTTGAAGATGAAGAGTTATACTTTCCGAGCGAAGCGAGGGAAATTTTTTTACGAAAAATCATGTTAGAACCGATAAAAATAATTAGTTGTTTATTGAGCATTTACCTAATAAGGTATTTTTAACACAATGGAAAGTTGGCATGACATGGGCTGATATGGATTTCGCGGAATTTGGCCCTAAAATTGAAAAATAAATTCATGGGAAGTCTGAAACAGTGGCAGATTACCAATATAATGATGAGATTATTTGGCCCAAGCGAAGCGAGGACGAAATTTTTTGGAAGAATTTATTTAAAAAATAGAAAAAAAGAGACATATTTCCAAATGATTTCTCCTTTCAAATTTTTAAAACATCCCACTGAAAATTCCAAAATTCTCCGATTTTGTTTTTACATTTTCCCGAGAATTGACACGATACTCCCTTTGAAAATCCCAATCGTGATCGCTACCAAAGTCTCCCACAAGAACATATTTTTTCCGCTTCAAAATATTCAATTGTCTGAAATAGAAAGGAAGAAGGTTTATAATTTAAGAATGGGTTTTGAAAATTTATGAGCCTGAGCGAAGCGAGATCGAAGCGAGGGCGAAAATTTTTAGAAAAAATGTTCAAAAAGATGGAATTTTCTACTTCTTTTGTTTTGTACAAAGCGAAAAAAAATCAAGTAATTTCAGAAAAATTCGCGACTTTTGATGAATTTTGGGTCAATTTTGCGACTTTTTCGCGACTTTCGCGACCGGTAAACACCCTGAAAAATTAAGAGTAGAAAACAATTCAAAAAAAATTGAGTCGAAATGTATAAAAAAATCTTGAAAAAATTTTTAAACCAAAAATTCAGAGTTGAAAAAAAATGAGAATCAATTCGTATATACCCCGAAAAAAAAAATGAATTCAATTCGCCTATTATCTTTTCACATGAATATTTCGTTGGGAATCATTTCACCTACAGCCAAATGAATATTTTAATTTTTATTAATACGATGACGATGACTATAATAAGGAAGTAGAATAATAATAATCGAGCTCATAGTCGTACAGTCAATCAACATTACATTGATTTTCTTTTGTAATCGGAAAATTACCCAGATGTAAAATATATTACCATTTCAATACATTTCAACATATTATTATGAAATAACTATCGCAAAAGCCCATAAAATTTCTTAGAATAATTTTTTATTAGCTTTTATTTCATGTAGGTACATATGTTTAAATTATACTGAAACCTGTTTCAGGTAAAATTGATTTACGAGCTACCTAAATAAACCGGCTGTGTAGTTTTTTTTCCTGATGAAATTTTTTTGCAAATTCGAATTTATAATACCGAATGAATACGCCATAATTCTACTTAATTTTATTATGAATACGTGAATTATCGATTAATTTTTGATTCTCGAATAGTGAGAAAATGACCACGGTCGACGAATAAAAAACATGAATGGAATAAACGTTTCATTGATACAGCAAATGAGTAATTGATTACATCAGCATGCTTTTAAAAAATATCGAAATGAATATAAATAGATGAAAATCGGTATTTCCAAAAATAATAATGAATTTTAATGGGGCAAAAAAAGAAAAAACGAGTAATTTCCCACTCGAGAAAAAAATACGAAGTCGTTATATCTGAATATTTGTAGATTGTAGGTTTCGAGAAAATTTATGTCCCTAATAATTATACAAATATGTTTCCGAACGATTCGGAAAAATAGTATGAAAATCAATACACAAAAATATGTTTAAAATGGTTAAAATTCCAAGTATTTCAAAACTTCAAAATTTCTGTTGAATTGCTCAAAACTTCAAAAGTTGAATATTAAAAATCGTTTTAAGTGCTCGCATTGTAGACAAATTGGGGAGACGAAAGCGAGTACAAAAGTTATATTTGCCATCGGTTCTTTATTTTTTCAATGAACCATAACTGAGTCTGCAAAACATTGGGACCCCCTTGAAAACTAATTTCAATATATTTATTTTAATCAACGCCAAAGTACCCATCAGTTCATGGAGGGGGGGGGATGTAACGCAATAAAGGAACTGAAAATTGGCAACTCAAACTCCGGGCAATAAAACAAGAAAAATTCCATTATGGTTTCGGTTTTGATTGTAGTTTTTAGAAAATATAGGTTCTAGTTTAAAAATATTGGTGGCAGTTTTAAAATTTCTGGCTTCGGTTTTTCAAACTGAATTTTTTTCCAAAAAATCAATGATTTATTGTTTCGACGAACTATTTTCAAGAATCTCAACTAGGTAATCTGTAAGGGAGATGAGATTAAATCCGACACTGAAACCAAAAACCGTAGTATCAATATTTTTAAAAATGGTAAACGTGGAAAAAATAAGACAAAATTATCTAAACATTTTCAATCAATTATGGATTCTGGAAAATATCAGTTTTGATGAATTTAAAAAAAAAAAAATCAGTTTGGGTAACGATATGTTGTCAATTTTAACTGGTATTTATCGGTTTCTAGTTTCAAGTTCAGTTTCATGTTAAATTAGGGCTAGACCAAATGAAAAGTAGCTCCCTCTCCCAGATCCGAAAAATTACAATTTCAGACTAAAATTTCTGTTCAAATCGAAAAAATTGAAGCTTTGCGTCGAAAAAAGAAGAAATTAGAGTGGAAAAATTGTAAATCGACAAGATTACTAGTATATTATGCAACAAGCGTAGAAAAGTGCGAGATTATAAACGTGTGCGGAATTACAGCGCGAGCCGAAGGCGAGAGCTGTAAGCATACGTTTTTATTATCGAGCACTTTTTTGCGAGTTGCATATACTATTTTTCATACTATATACCTGTAATACGTATCATTACACCTTTTTTTATTGAATACAAAAGTAGTCTTTAATGGTAACCATAAGACGAAAGAAAATTGAAGTATAACGTTATCAGTACTGAAAATGGGATAGCGCATGCGCAATGTAGAAAATGTACGTAAACAAACACATAATGAGCGTCACTTTACCTCCCTAGGGAGTAAAAAGTTACTTTTTCTCACAGTTACGCGTTCACTCGTTGGTTGCCAGTAAAGACTTACTTTTGCATTCAATAGAAAGAGGTGTAATGATGTGTATTACAGGTATTAGTATGAAAAATTATTTTTCAAATGGCAATATCAACTTGAATTGTAATTCTTCCACCAGAATAAGAATAGTTTCAGTTTGAAAATTGAATTTCGAGTTTAAAAAAACCTTCAGTAACCTTTCTTTTAATAAAAAAATAACAAATATTTCAATTTTTTTCTCAAAAATAAATCCCCCTCCTATTATTATTATTTTTTCATAGCTGTATTTCTTCCTGTTATAGTTCTAGAATAAGCTTCAAGCTTCAACTGAAAAAAAATTGTAAATTTCTTCTTTTTTTTTAATAATTTAATTTATTTAACTGATTGGAAAATTACGAGGAAAAAATAAGAAATACTTCTTTTGCTCGATGGTTTTCTGAGTCGACGTTTTTTCAAAAATTCTAATAAAAAATTTCTGAATTCTCGCGCTCTCTCTCTCTCAATTCAAACTTTAGCTGAAAACTGACCATTAGAATGGGAAATATTCAACGTTAATGGCCAAAAATCTAATAAAAATTTCATCCATCGAGCTGAAATTTCGATCACGTATTTTCAAAGGATGGATGAAGTGCTGATAAAAATTTGATCTCGAAAAATGCAATCGAACAATTCCAAAGTCGAAAAATTATCATTTTTTCCACAAATCACTCTGAAGCAATAACTGAACCAAAATTAGATCATTTTTCCCAATGAAAATTCCAATTTAATTTTTTTGGTTTCCATTTCCAATTTTTTTTTGCGAGTGGATATATTATTTACGTCAACCCAATCTATGATTAATACCAACTTTAATGTTTCTCGTCTTCTTATCAACCATGTGACTAATTTTCAACGAGGTGTGCACTTTTTGTACGCAGAAAATGCATTAAAATCATACCTCGTATTAAACTTTTCTTCTTCAATTATCACACGTAAAATAAACATCGCGTATTTATCGTAATTAATAATTAGATCGTTAGCGACAATCTAACAACGATTACTTGACCTCCACTCCATATTTCTAGTAAAATCATTAAAAGCCTCGATTTTTCATCTTTTTTGACACATCTACGATACAAAGAATTCTAAATTATTACATCGAGTACCTACGTATGTCAAATCCATAAATTTTTTCGAGTTCGAGGAAAAATACATCGTTTACATTAGCATCATTAAAATGGGTGACTGCGTTGATCATCCGAACGCAAAAAATGATATAATTATCGCCGAATAAATCCTTCATGCTGTGTGAACTCGAGCCAATGAACTTCGGGATCTTTCACCTTTGCTGGATGAACCATTCGCACAACACCGTTCGCAATTCGGCTCATCGTATTTGAAAACAATTTATCAGGTATTTAAAAAATGCCAACGATTTAACGCAATCTACATCTTGATTATAAACATCAAACGGAGAATACGTAAACGTTACACAAATAAAATACACTTCCTTGTACCGGTATTTATTCGTTTCCTATACACCTTCGCCGACGACGAATAAAACCGAGTAATTATTCATCTCGACGCTCCATGTATTTGTATTTTTCCTCCATAGTCGTGCGCCAAGTCCGAGCAAAAAAACGATATGGCACGAGGAAATACGAATTACATATTAAAAAACTCCCTACAATGTCATATTACTTCGCGGTTGCAATTACACGCTCAATTACAAGAACACAACGAGCGTAACAATATTAAGGACAAATTAACCATACGATGCGATGTAATAAGTAAGATATCCAGTGAAAATACCTCTAGCCAGTTAAAAACATAATCTTGCACAGCCACAGCGTAAAATCGAGTTCGCCTCACTAGTGTTCGCAAAGCTGCATCCCAGATATACATATCTGCATCGTAGTAAAATAGTTTATAAATATTTTACAGACGTGTGTATGATAAATGGTCGACGATCACGCGTCATTTTCAACACTCCGGGTACGCTTATCAGTCATAAACGAAAAATCCTACCATATCGAGCACGTTTTTAGTACCCATACAATTCCATATCGTCGCTGGCTCAATAAACAATGAGCGTTTCGTCCGATGAAATTTGGTCACGAATACGTAAATTTATCAAATCGTTCGTATGTGACGCTGGCGTCGTTTTAAACTTGAATTTTTTTCTCAATACGTCTTACGAAAGTTATAGCTCGACGTCGAATTCATAATGCGCGCGAAATTATGCAACATGAACCTCTATATGCGAAGAACGAAAAAAACAATATTTATTGCTGAGCTCTATAACGAGATTAGGTATTTTTTTTCTCTTCCCATTCCCAGTGATTGCGAATGCCTGCTATACAACTACCACCTGCCCAACTGGAACATTACTTGAATATATGGTGCTGCAGATCGAGTTGCGAAATATGCAAAACAGCATTGGCTGATACATAGGTGTACCATAATGGGGATTAAACAAAAAGAGAGTAATATTAGGATGGTTGTTTTTGAAGAAACGACGAGGAACGGCCATTTTTCAATGCTGCAAATGATCGTTCTTCTTTGGTTTTCGTCGTTTTTTGAAAAGAAACGACAATTTTAGAAAAAAGGAATATTAGCATTTTTTAATCGTTTTTGAATACAAGATCAGAAACGATCATTTTTCTGTACTTGAATAGAGATGTTTTTTGAAGAAACGACAATTTTACAATATTTAAATATGATTGTTTTTGTCGTTTTTTTAAAAAACGATAAGAAGCGATTATTTTTCAATATTTTGATAATGGCCGTTATTATTTTCTCTACACCTCAATATGGTCGTTTTTCGTCGTTTTTCGAAGAAACGACGATTTTAATATCCGAATGTGGTCGTTTTTTGAAAAAATGATCAGAAACGACCATTTTACAATACTTAAATATGGTTGTTTTTTGTTATTTTTTCTAGGTATTAGAAAAGATCATATTTTAGAATGAAAAGATATCAATATCGTTCTCGTCGTTTTTGAAACAACGATGAGAAACAACCATTTTTTAATACTTAAATATGGTCGTTTCATGAATAAGCAATAAAAAACCTCAATTTTTCTACATCTTAATATAGGTATGACCGTTTTCTGTAGTTTTTAGAAGAAACGACCATTTTTCAATATCTCAATATCATCAATTTTTTGTCGTTTTTTGAGAAAAGGGACAAGGAGCGACCATTTTACAATATTTGAAATGAGTCGTTTTTGTCGTTTTCTGAAAAAGGGGACAAAGGAACGACCAATTTACAATATCTGAATATGGCTGTTTTTGTCGTTTTTTGAGGAAACGACAACAGGGTGTCCACTATATTTCAGAAATGATTTTCTTTGACTTTTCCAGGTTTTCCAGATTAATTTTTCTAATTTTTCCAGGCCCTTTTAAATATGATATTCGTAAAACGGGGGGGGGGGGGGGTAATTTTTCACGTTAAGTACTTACATCCCGAAATTTTGCATAAGTATGATATAAAATTCATGGGGTGTAACAATTTTTTTTTCAAAATCACTAGATACTTTTTACGAGATCTTTCGATGCTCCTCTTGGGAGAAAAAAATATTCAAATTCAATTCTGAAAATTTTTGAACCCACTTAACTCTCCTTCACCGCAAAAATTTGAAAATTTGAATTTAGTACCTACAGAGAAAATTTCAAATAAAAAGGAAAAATCAAGAATTCCAACGTAAAATGAAGTTTTGAAAAATGAAACAAATTATGCCAGGGTGTCTACCAAATCAAGCGAATAAAAATTCGGATTTTCCGGGCTGAAAATTCAAAAAAAATTTCACATCCACCCCCCCTCCTCCTAATGAAAAACACTTGCCTCAAATTTATAAATTTACGTAATACCCTGCAATTTTTTAGTTTGTACCACCAATAAATAAAAAAGTCAATGAGGAGGTAAAATATAAATCATATTTTGGAAATATATAAACGTGTTGAGCCCGAGCAAAGCGAAGGCAAAAATTTTTGCGAAAAAAGATCTTCAATTCACTACTTTTCTCTCATTCATGTTTTCCAAAACATGGCCAATAATTTCGAATTCTGTTCCATTTAGTCAGGTTTCAATCGTACAAAAAAAGGCTTCCGCGCGAAATTCCTGTTAAAATTGATTTTATGATTGATTCTTGTTTTGGACACTAAAACAAAGAAATCAAGCCCCTTGCCCTTTTTCCCCCTCCCTTTCCCCAGGATCCACCCCCAACATTTCAAAAGCGTGTATTGCCTTATCTATGGGTCGTAATGAAAAAATTTTCAAACAAAAGTTGTTCCTCAGCAGCTAATATACTGTTTCATTTCTCATCAAAATCTATTTTGGAGCAACTCCTACTTCCCAAATTTGAAAATAAAACAGTTTTCAGAAAACTTCAAAATCACGTTTTCTTCATTTTAAGCGAAAAGTTTCACAGATACGGCGAAATTTGTAACCTCAAAAAGTATTCAAAATTGAATTTCCTTTCCAATCAGCTTCATCACGAAGATTTTCACCAACTTTTCCCGACAGGGTGGATCTCTCCCCTCCCCCTTATCCCAAAAGTTGGTTCCACGAAAAAAAATTGAACGATTTTTGTTCTTCGATATCTAATGCATAATTTCATTTATTATTAGAACTCATTTTGGAGCAAATTTTGTTCGTGGGCCCAACTTTTGTGAAAACGAGGAAGGGGAGAGGTCCACTGTGTCGCAAACAGTTGATGAAAATAGTCGTGATAGAGCTCATTGGAAAGGAAATTCAATTCTGAATATACTTTTTGTGATTACAAATTTTGTCGTATCTCCGAAACTATTTGTTTAAAATGCAGAAAACGTGATTTTGAGGTTTTCTCAAAAAACATGTTTTGTTTCCAAATTTGGAGAGCAGGAGTTGCTCCAAAATGGATTTTGATAAGAAATGAAAATGTACATTAGGCGCTGAGGAACAATTTTTGTTTGAAAATTTTTTCATTACGATCCATAGATAAGACGATACACACATTTGAAATTTTGGGTGGTGGACCCTGAAAAAAAAATAAGAATAGACTATTTTTCAATTTTTGAATATTATATAATCGTTTTTCGTAACAAAACGATCACCCTTCACCCCTCAATCAGTACCTCCTCAAATCCTTCCTGAAATATACCTCTGATTAGAATTTGTGCCAAGCTAGGATTCGATTAATTTGATCTGTACTCAGAAATTCTATCATAAATTCAAATAGGATCACAATTTCCATCTTATGATAGGTTAGTATTGGTTCATCAACTTCCACCGCCTGTGCTCATTCGAGCACACTTCCCGAAATTCTGCAATTCGTCATTTATCCAGCTTCGTGCATCATTCAACCATAAAATGAAAAACAATTAAAAATGAAATCAGTTGATAAAAATAAATCGCCGATGCCATGACGTAATTTGAATTTCCCGCTTAATACTCGTACATCGCCTTCCACCGCTTCAAAGAATACCCGTCCGATGTAGACGTACTCCACGTAAAACTAGATAAAACGGGTAATCAAGGACTATTCGCGACCACAATCGCCTTAATTTTCCATTACAAAATTCACAATCAGCTATAGCGAACGTACCCTTTCGTATATATAAATACATTATCACAACTCTCAACTTCAATGACACTATCACCCTCGAAAGAAGACACATCAGCGTCAAACACCACAGCACAGAGACATTACAGAAATAGAGATAGAGAGAGAGTGCATGCGTTAAACACACCGTATCATTATTAAAGGACATTTCACCGTCTCAAAAGGTCGTGACTGTGTACCCATGAATAACTATTATTATAGCTGAGATATCCTGTTATGCATTCTTGGTCGCAGCGGCCTTCTCAAATAAGGTAGCCCGCCTATAAGGTAAAATATTGCAAACGAGAAAAGCTCCCAACGAAATTGCCATCCCGATATGTCGCATACGATGCGATAAATGATAAAAAGTTGCTACACATATGTTCATATGCATCCGAGATACATATGTTGGTCATTCGAGGAAATAAAGATGTCACGCCTGTCGGATGTGCTGGCAAACATAATGTTATTTTGTGATCTCGTTCTCGTACTGAAATTTTCTCTATCTGCGAGTCTATTTATCTTTAATGAGATATTAAAAATAACGTCGCCGTATTGATTTCTTGGTTGTTTCGAATTATTTTCTGCTCGTCAAGAAGCGAAACGTTGCGTTGGCTTTGAATTATATTCATTTTTCTCACATCCTGGCATAATACGAGAAAAAAATTACGTTCGAGAAAAAATTTCGACGTTAACGAATAAATAAGTGACAGGCGCGGATCTTTTGGGAAATCACAGGAATTATGGCTGTTCCATTAAATTCTGGTATCGAGGAAAATTGTGTTGTAAAAAACACCTACACGTAGATTTCAGGCTTATAGCCATTTACAACAATGTAATAGGAGGCAGATGATTTTTCTAAATAAGTTTGGTAATAATGCGGAATTTCTTCGAGTAGGAGGAAAGATGTTGCATTATTCATCAACGACCGTGACTATACGATACATGCACAATGTACATAGAAATGCAGTTTAGCGTTTAATTGATGACATTGAAAAATACGTGTACAGCTGCAGATGATGCGAATTTTTTTGGGGATAATGTTTTTTCGTGGAAATGAAACGTATTTTTAGTTTTATTTTCTGCTGAAGAATGACTTTTTAGAATCAATTTTTGTTCTCTTGATTGGAATCAGTGAAATTGGGCGCGATTTTGACTATTTTTGAGTCAATGGCGTAAATTTTTACTGGAAATCAGCGACTTTTTCCGATTAAATTTGTGAATTTGATTGGAAAATTGATCGAAAATCATTCATTTCTAGTGAAAATTCATTTCGCTGATTGAAATAGCCAGATATGAACCAGATTTCAGTGATTTTGCTGATTTAGATGATTGGAATGATCTTGATTTTTAGTGGTTTTTTCGACAAATATTCAATTTCAAAAAATTCGTGGGTAATTAAAATTAGGTATACAATTCAACTTTTTAAAATTAGAAATTGTATTTCCATTGGATTTTGAAGAGAGCTGGTTGAGGAATCACAATCTTAACCAGATGAATTAGGAGAAAAATAGATATTTAGATTACATGTACAGTCGCATTCTGCAAATTGAAAAACTTTAAGTAGAAACAATCAAAATGTCAACAATTTCTAAAATACAAACATCACACATGGGAAAAGCTTTTCAAATGAATTTTCATAAATTAGAAAAAATGTTGAAAAATCAATTTAGAACAATTTTTTTCTTTTATCGAGTGATCTAGCATGGGGAAAAATTAATGTTGTAATAGATGAAAATGTCAAATAGAACTAAATATGATTTTTTATCAAATGGCAGTGATGTCAGATTCGATTTATCGCAATTTAGGTGATTTGAAATGTCCATTTGCAATATAAAATTGCATTGTGTGACTTTTAGGAGTTTGGAGAGATTGAGATATTCTCTCAAATTGACTGGTACGTTTTTTAAACAGTTTTCCACTGAACATGATTTTCTGGAAACGTTTTTACCATTTCTTCCTCCGGACCTATTTTCTTCTGTCATAAAATATGAACAAAATATATCAAAATGGCCTCATTTTTCGATTTTTGATCCCTTATTTCATATTTAAAAAACTTCAATTTAAAGTGTATACTTCATACCAAAAGAGTTTGCCAAAAACAACAAGACCCCCGAACAATAACAAACAAAACAGAGCAACAATATTCATTGGCTATTCAAAAAATCACGAAATTTTATTGACGCACAGTGTGAATAGCTACCTCTCCATCACCCCGCACCGCCTACTATAAATCAGCCATTTTGGCAAACTCTTTTGGTATGAAGTATAGTCAAAATTTACCTAAGAAGGGAGCTGGTAGCAAAACATTTAGCTGAATAAACAAAAGTGTTCGAAAATTTTAAGGATTAGGTTTAAAAAAATAAAAATTCAGCATGATTTTTAAGAGAATGTTTCAACATACAGAAATGTTTTAGGCAAATAAAGTCATTAAGAGCAAACAAATTTCAGAGCAATTATCCTGGAAAGACAGGAAATTTCCAATGATATATATATTTTTTTTAAAGTATCGAGGAATTTAGAATCAATTAGGTATTCTGGTTCTATTTTCTATAATATATATTTTTGAATCTTGGTTTTTAAAACGAATACAGGTTTGATAGGTGTGCATTTAAACAGATGAATGTTCAGCATTTTATAGTTTACATTTTACATTACAATAGAATCTGCGGATATGGTAATTACCCCTTCACCCTTTCTACAGAAGAATCGTTGAATAATTTACAAAAAATTTCTGTTATGGCAAAGGGTATGGACGGATAAGGGGTGAATTTGGCCCCCGGCGCTTTTGGGCTCCTAAACACCTCAAGTCGTGCATATTGACTAGAAATAATTTTTCACAAAATTTTGGACCCCTACTCCCCTCTCTTTCGGAGCTATGGCCATTTTATTGCATCATTTTCAAGAATTTTTAATTTCAACGGAAGTGAAGGAAATTTTCTGTTCTTTGGCACAAAGTTACATCTGGTAGAGGTGTATTCATGATAATTTTTTCAACAATTTTGGTGCACTCCTTCACGTTTTTTCGGTCATTTGAAGTTTTCAATCGTAAAAAATACCATATAAGCGAAGAGCGACCACCCTGGAAAAATTCCTAAAAAATGTGTTTTTTTATGTAGAATTTTACTATGTATTTGGTTTTGGCGATTTCTTTGAACTAAGGGCCGAAAATTGCGAAAAACCGTACAAAAATGTTGTAATTTTAGCAGATTTTTCAAATTTTGAGCTTTTTATACAGAAAGAAATAACCAAATAAGGAAATCAATTTCAAATTCGTGTTCAGCAGGTCAAAATACCCCGGTAAACACCCTTTTCGTAATAGTTTTGATTAAAATTTCAAAATTCACCTTTCTCACTGATTTTTAATAATAAAAAAAGTGAATTTCGAGACTTCGGTAAAACGATCGCGAAAAACGTATTTTTCGGGGTATTTTGACCTGCTGAACACGAATATGGATTTGGTTTTTTCATTTCGTCATTTTTCCGTAAAACGTCCTCATTTTCCAGTTTGAATCGGGTCTCTCGAGCAAGAAAATTATTATACACAATAATTAATGTCATATTTGTGTTCTACGACCCAAAATTAATCGGAAACTAAAATATTTCCATTTCAAATTTTTTGAGTCACATTTCACGTCTTAGCAGATGGATTTCGGCGAAGACGTTGAAATATACATAAATCAGAGGAAAAGTGTGTGAATGGGGGCTTGGGGATGAAGAAAGAGGTAGTACACATGAGAAAATGACGAAATGAAAAAAAAAAATCCATATTCGTGTTCAGCAGGTCAAAATACCTCGAAAAATACGTTTTTCGCGATCGTTTTACTCGAAGTCTCGAAATTCACTTTTTTTTTTATTAAAAATCAGTGAGAAAGGTGAATTTTGAAATTTTAATCAAAACTATTACGAAAAGGGTGTATACCGGGGTATTTTGACCTGCTGAACACGAATTTGAAATTGGTTTCCTTATTTGGCTATTTCTTTCTGTATAAAGCGCTCAAAATTTGAAAAATCTGCTAAAATTACAACATTTCTGTACGGTTTTTCACGATTTTCGGCCCTTAGTTCAAAGAAATCGCCAAAACCAAATACACAGTAAAATTCTACATAAAAAAACGTATTTTTTAGGAATTTTTCCAGGGTGGTCGCTCTTCGCTTATATGGTATTTTTTACGATTGAAAACTTCAAATGACCGAAAAAACGCGAAGGAGTGCACCAAAATTGTTGAAAAAATTATCATGAATACACCTTTACCAGATGTAACTTTGTGCCAAAGAACAGAAAATTTCCTTCACTTCCGTTGAAATTAAAAATTCTTGAAAATGATGCAATAAAATGGCCATAGCTCCGAAAGAGAGGGGGGTAGGGGTCCAAAATTTTGTGAAAAATTATTTCTAGTCAATATACACGACTTGAGGTGTTTAGGAGCCCAAAAGCGCCGGGGGCCAAATTCACCCCTTATCCGTCCATACCCTTTAGACGATTTAAAATTGAGAAATTGGCAATTATTTTTTTTCAAAAATCATGATGGCTACCTTATCTAAAGAGGTATAAAGTAAGTATTATACAAAAAGCAGTATGGTCAAAATAATTATGGATTCAAAGAAGCTAGCGGGATGAATTAAATAACGTCCAATATCCCATTATGACTGAGGTCTTGAACTAGTGAGATCAATAATTTTGGACCCATAACAGTCAAGGCATCTAACGAAATTTCAAAATCAAAATACAGCATTTTTGCAAAATTTTCTCCAAAGTTTCGTTTGTTAAAAAAAAAACCCTCTCCCCCTCTTCAATAAAAAAATGAATCCCTATTTTTGCGCAAATGTTTAATTTCTGAAAAATAACCATCGATACGCAGAAATTGAACGAGATCACCGAAAAAATTCATAAAATCGATTTTTGTGAATTTTTTCACGTAGGGTATGCATTAAACTTAGCAAGATAACTATAGTCTGTTTTTTTTAACGTGAGCCCTGAAAATTTTCAGATGTTGCCAAATATGTAGCGTTGATATGATGTTTTGTTGGTGAACTATTGTTTTTTTTAAGAAAATCACAACCGCGTACGTTTTTCAAGGCTTCCCATTGGCCAGTTTTGTTTTGTTTATTAAATCTCAGGGCTCACGTTAAAAAAAAAACAGACTATAGGAACAAAATTAATTTTTAATGGAAAATGTAAGCCTTTTGAATCAAGCGATATGGACTTTTTCAGCAATTTCAATACGTACCTATTAAAAAACAATCATCCATGATAATTTTTCTTCTGCTTTGCAAAGGAAAAAAATTATGGTACCTATCAAAGAAATTAAAACATAATTCACTTCCTCAAAGTCTACCTTCTAGCTTGTAAATTAAGTACAAAAATGAGCACACTATTTTTTTCGCAGATTTAAAAAAAATGACACAGAATATAAGTGTCATTCCCTGGAAATAAACGAATTTGCACAAAGTCAACTGCTGAAATCATAAGCGCACCCAATGAGGAGAAGCTCTCGAGGATCGAACTCCCCGCCCCTTAAGCTCGACAAGGAGATTTTCTATCACACAAATTCCAAAGAAGGAATTTTTTTTGCTTCTCAAACATAATTTTTCAAAAAAATGTCAATGAAATTCCGTCATTTTGAATTAGTGAAGTAATTTTCATTGAAAATTAGCGATTTTTTTCACGAATCTTTTAGTCAGAAATCACTGATTTCTCAGTTAATTCCCAATTTATCAGAAAAAACCAGTAATTTCGACTCAAATATCAGTGAAAAACACTGATTTTCAGTCAGATTTATTTCACTGATTCAAAACGGTAGAATCTTACTAAAGAGTGGTTCAGATTTAGAGAATAATTATATTGATTATGTTTGTCCCAAAAATCCCTCAATTTTTCTGTGATCCATCTCCTGAATATACACCAACTATGCCAGCGTCACAGCAGTGAGAAAAATGGAGAATGAAAAATGAATAGAAAGCGTTGCAAAAAATTATAAATTTTATTCAAAAAAAATAAATTTTATCAAAAAAAAATAAAGTTTATCAAAAAAAAATAATAACGGGGCACCATTCGCAAAATTAGCAATTTTTATCAAAAAAAAATAATAAAATTTATCACGAAATTTGGTAAAGTTTATTGCATAGAAAATAAAGTTTGTCAATTTTGCGATAAATATTATTATTTTGCGATAAATATTATTATTTTTTGAATAAATTTTACAAGTTTTGTGAATGGTGCCTTTTTATTATTTATTACGTGTAATGAAATTTATTTTTTATTTTTTTGAGTGTGAAATAGGTTATTCAATTTTTCCATTGAATTTTGACCCCCTCCCTCATTTTCCCTCGAATCTCAGCCCCTTCCTTACATAATTTCTGGGTGTGCTTATGAGTTGTTAAACTAACAACGAAATTATATGAAAATGTACGATTTATACCTTAACATGACTGAAATAAGTTATGTAATTGAAAAATTTCACAAAAATTTGAAAGCATTTAGTCAGTTGAAATACAAATCAGTATCCTCTCATTCAGAATCAGTGAAAAATCACTGATAAACAGTCATAATTGCAGCCCAGGAAAAATCAGTGAAATTCATTGATTTTCAGAGATTTTTTACTGATTATTCAAAGAGTTTCACAGATTTTTCAGTAAATTTCATAAATATTACTGCGCTTTCAGTGAATTTTCACTAATTTCCACTGATTTTCTTTCACTGAGTTCCTTTTAGTGAATTTTTTTTACTGATTTATTACTGTGCTGCAATTCTGACTGTTTTTCAGTGATTTTTGATAAATTTCACTGATTCAGAAATGAGAGAATAAGTCACGATCAAATTCCAGACGAAATCCAACAGAAGCTGGACTCTTATAATTTCTCAAGCCAATCAAATCACCAAAAAATCTCAAAATTCATCCCACGTCTCTTCCGAATAAACCACTTCAAATACCAGAATCCACATACAATTCCAAAACAGGCCACTCATGTAAAAATTTCACCGCAGCCTTCTCCCACACACGTCTAATTGAAACCCCTACACTACACTTCACACCTTTTAGAAACGGCTCGGTCACATACGAAAATAAATCATTAAAAAGGAAAGTAGAAAGCCGAATTGCGTGCGACAATTGGACGAGACGAATAAAAGAACGAAAGTAGTTATAAATACGGTACCATACATAATACATTGTCATCGTAAACCTATGGAATATCAACCGTGTCGTCTAAATATGCAAAAATAATACATTGCCTTCTTACTCTCGGTCGTACCAGAATCGTAATCGTAACACATAAAATACCGCTTACGAGCTCACAGCCACAGCCGACAGCCGGTGCAGTCTTTTCAAAACATTCGCACAGCCGATAACATAATTTCCCATTTCAAGTGCCCTAGCTTTCGTACTACCAACGCAACGAAACAGACACACCTCACATTTTCCTAAAACTGCTCGCAAAATGTAGAAAAATTAACGCTACGAAAGTGAAACTGCAAAGTACAAATAGGTTTTAAAAAAAACAAACCTAAATACGGACACAGTTGATGATTTCATCAACGTGTAGCCGTCATTCATTTTGACAATTACTCGAATATAAATAAAAAATTACGAAAATATTCGTCGAACGAATTTCAACTGCAAACAGTTACCCGAGTCCAAGGTCTGTCGCAGCCAAAATAAACACATTCGGATACCCGAAGCTAGAAAATAAAACCATATGGTTACCCAATCATTTACAATAAAAAGTCATCGAAATGGGCGATCAATTCACCACGCAGACATCGGATTACAGATATTCACATCGAAACCCCTCGGAGTTTTTTTTTCAATACATTAACCTTGCCGATAAAAACCACATCGAATTTGAAAGGATTTTAGGAACGAAAAGCAAAGCCGCACCGGTCTTCAAATGCTCCTAAGGTGCGTATCTCATCCGAAAAGATATTTCCTGTCGGTTGCAAACTGGTTTCTCGAATAGATGCGGCGAGTTCGCCATTTGGCAGGGCTTCGATGCCATCTTCGCAGCGCTTCGGAGTCAAATATTAATCAGCTTTCGAGTGACGAATCGTGAGAAACGCCACGTTCCAGCCGAAGCAGGTATCGCTGGTGCTGGCACATTGGATCGAGAATTTCGTACGTAGATCGTATTTCACTTTCGTCTAAATTCCGTACGGGTCACGTACGTAGCTCGAGGCTAGATTTCGGCCACTCAACCGTCTGTAAATTTAGGTACCGGTCAGCAGCAGCAAGAGGAAAAAAACTACCATCTGTAGTAAATTTTAACGAGGCCACGTCTAGTGAAAAATTTAGGTCGGCGGTTTCCGGGAACTAACCAGTTAACATGGGTTTTATTGCAGCGGCGCAGTCGTGTGTACTCGACGGTCTAAGTACAGTACGTCGGCTATACGGGTATATGCCTACCGCTGTATCATTATCTTGGCTTCATTCATTCGAGCCATCCATTAATAAAACCCAACGCAGTGCGAATCTCTTCCATTTCATTGGCGAATTATGTAGCAGCACGTCCACAAGATGCCAGAACGCGATTCGAGCTTGGAGTATTTATAATGCCAGACGTCGGCGTGAATTTGCGGTAATCCATCCTGCCAAGGTTATTCAACTTCCGTTTGATTATTTTCCAAAACAAAAACATCGATCGGCCGCAATAACGGTAAAAATTTTCTAATTATCGATAACCCAACAGAGATCGACAAACCGATCAACCTAAATTAACAGGCGATCGTAAAACGTCGAGTAAGCGGAACAACGCACAGATTAGCAAAACAATGCCCCATCGATTGCTTCTTCTTTCTAAGCCGACCGAGTAGATTAACCAGTTCGCCGAGAAGTATTTGCACAAATTACAAAGCTAATCGACGTTTTTATTTTTATAATAATTTAAACTCGCGAACGACTTGGTAACTAGCAAGGCGAGTTTTTCCTTCGGTTGAGGCTAAATATAGATGTTCATGTTAGGTGACATCATAATATGCATGCAAGACTACACGCAGAATTCTCATTCGAGGAAGAATTACCACAGAGGCTACTACAGTTCATCGATAGAATTGTAGGGACTGGGAACCAATATTAAAAAAAAAAAAAAAAGGCTAGTTGTGCACAATCTTAAAATCTACGAGCGCTTCGATACACAACTTCAGGTGGTGACTTCGGGTGCTTAGACCATATAGTATTAACATAGACCGCGCTACGGTCCATAAGACGTATGTTATTACCGTGTTCCAACATATTAAATTGGGTCCTCCGCGGAAAACGCGGAAAATGATCTAAAAACGAACTCGCGTTATTTGATTTCACTCTAATTGTTTCTATGAGTCTCAATTGATAGTGGAAATTGTTTGACTACCAATTTTCCGAATTTTGTTTGCAGCAATGGTCCCAATTCACGCGAATAAATATTGGGTCCACCGCGGAAAATGCGATCAAAGCACCGAACTCGAACCAAAAATGAAGTCGTATCCTCTGATTTCGCTCCAATTTTTTTTTATGATTGGTGCAAATTGTTTGACTGCTGATGTGGTATAATTTCTCTTGATTTCTCCCGCAGAAATGGGCCCAATTCATTCAAAATAATGTTAGAACTCGCCGCTTATCAGTAGCGCGGTCTATGTTAATACTATATGGTCTAAGTTCGGGTGCTGTCGCAGGGGTGGCAACCTTTGTATAGCAGATGTACAGGCATCGTGGCGAAATTTCGAAGAAAAAAAGTGACTTTTAGTGATCTTTTTTTGAGCAAAAGTGACCAAAAAGTGACCAAAAAGTAACCAAAAGTAACCAAAAATTCGATTTCTTCGGGGGAATTTTTTTACAGTTTTTTTTTGGGAGGGAGAATTTTTTTTGTAGTTCTCTGCAAAAATTTCAAAGATAAATCAACTGAAACGGCGTAAATAATTTCATTCCAGGTATCATAACGAAATTTTATTAAAATTAAGTAACTTTTAGTAACTTTTTTCGAACAAGAAGTAACCAAAAAGTAATCAAAAAATGAGCAAAATGTAACCAAAAATTCAATTTTTTAGATGGGGGGGGGGGGGCAATTTTTTTTTGAAGTGTCCTGCAATCATTTTAAAGATAAACTGAAACGACGTGAATAAGTTTATTAAATTCCTTCGTCAAAACTATAAACAAATAATAATTTCATTACAGTTGTAACACACAGTGTTGCCGAATTCTGATGTTGAAAAGTTTCCAAAAATGTTCCGGAATTCGTAAAAAGTTCTAGTTTTTTATTTCACCACCACTAGCTAAAAAAAAAGAAGGCTGAGAATTCAAGAAAAAATATGGGGAGGGGGTCAAAATTCAATGAAAAAATTAGGTAATTTAAAAATCTCATTTTTTTGTGGCACTTTATAGGAGGCAGATATACATAATTAATTTAATTATACAGATTTGAGCAAAGAAAACTTGAAAAATGACAACATTTTTGGAACAAACAATTAATATTATGACCTATATAGGTATTAGGTATCTACTCTCTAAATCTAAATCAGTCAATTTTCGTAAAACTGTGCCTTTTTGAATCAGTGAAATGAATTTATTTGAAATTCTGTGATATTTAAATTGTTTAACTGATTTATTTTAGTCAAAATTACTGATTTATTCTGGCAAATGGGGAATTGACTCAAAAATCAATTACTTTACTGATTTAAAAAAACAGAATTTTTTCGAATTTATAAATATAATTATTGAAATGCTGCCCGACTGAGCGAAGCGAGGGTAAAATTTTTTCTAAAAATCATTATCAACTTTTAATTTTTTTCTTCAAGAATTTTTAAAAATAACAATTTTTACCTAAAATTTTGAATTTTTGCTTGAAAATGCGAAAAAAAGTGACTTGGAAAATTTTCAATTTCTTACAATTCACACGCAATTTTTTTTCAAATATATATAATACTATAAAAACATTTTTCTACGCAAAGTTGATAATACAGTTTTTCTACTTTTTTTTTGATAACTTTGACACTTAAAGGGCCGGTTGTACAATCAATAGTTAACCAACAGTTGGTAGTTAACTGATGGTTTCTACCAATGAGAATTCGTCATCAACCGTTCGTTAACTATTGAACGTACAACTAGCCCAAAGTCGATTTTCTAAGAAAAGAAAGGGGTGGACGAAAAAAATGAATGGAACATAAAGTGAAAAACGTAAAATTTCTTTCTGTAGGGTCCATTTATTTTTCTCTTAGGAGGCTTAGTTTTCGAGGTGTTTTAGTTCAAAGTTCGAAGTTCAATTTTTTTTTAGATTGAAAATATCTCAAAAACTAAGCCTCCTAAGAAAAAACTAATTCAACGTTACAGAAATGAAACTTTAAGCTCTACAATTTATGCTTCATTCATTTTTTTCGTAGGACCCTTTCTTTTCCCAAAAATCGACTTTAAGAGTCAAAATTCACTTTGAAAAAATGTAAATCAAATTTTTAACAAAAAATTCCAATACTATGAAAAATCCTGACGTTCTGGAATTTTTTATATTATTTTTCTCGTGATCAGCGTGAAAAATACTATAACAATTACTCATTAAATTGCAAACAGCATTTTCTTTTTTTCGTTTTGATCATTGTTCTTTGTAGTCTTAATCTTAAATTTAGTGCAATGGAGAAATTGAAATCAGCAATCAGTTAAACGCTTTTTAAGAAGTTTTTTTTACATTACTGACCGTTTTTGGTAAGGTTACTAAATCTTGGAAATTTTTGCTACACCCGGAAAAATTCCAGGTTTTTTTCCTCCAAAAATCTTGGTTTTGCTACACCCGGGAAAAATTTAGGATGCCACCACTGCGCTGTCGTGTTGTGTCGGAATGTGTCGAGAAGTCGAGATATGCATTTAGAGAGTGAAATGAGTATTTAAGGCTGCGGCTAGGCTCAAGATCGTTAATATTTGACTGAAATTTATTTTATTTATTTATTTTTATGTGACACTTCTGGGGGAAAAATTGTACAGAATTCGTAGGGTAAATTGCCACTTTTGTCAAAAATATCTTCCTGATTTTTTTTTATTATGAAGTTTCATTTTTGGTTATCATTAGAGAAATGTCAAGTTCTCACATTTTAATCTTAAAATTTCAAATTCTTCGTATTTTCAACTTTTGTGATGATATCAAACTGAAAAATTACTCATTTTGCTACCAATACCAATGTTCAGTCCTCATGCTTTCATCGAAAAAAATTTGAATTTTTTTAAAATGAATTTTGATCTTGAAATGTCATTCTTTGACCTTGACAATCGCCAAACTATCATAATTTTCCATTTTGATATCAATACGCTCATTTTCAATTTATTTTACCAAAAAATTCATTTTTCGCTCTTGAAAAAGCGTCAGTTTAAATTAAAAAGGGCCAATTTTGATGATGAAACATCAACTTTTGACGAAAAATGTAAAGTTAGGACTTTTTCGGTCATAAAAGTCAAAATTTTTATTTTTGATAAGAAAACGTCGACTTCTGATTTTTTGATCAAAAAATGTCAGGTTGTCCAATTATTATTGCAAAACGACAATTTTAAACTTTTTGAACGTAAAATGTCAAAATTTCCACCTTTAACTTTGCGATCAAAAAATATCAGTTTATCAAATTCTGATTATAAAATAACAATTTTTGATTTTTTGGTCATAGAAAAACATACGAATATGGCCGAAAACGAACATGAAAGCACCCGAAGTCACAACCTGAAGTTATGTACCGAAGCGCTCGTTAAAATGCCATGCACATCAATTGCCCTTTTTCTTTCCTTTTACTGTATTTACTTTATCTACAGCACCAGGTCGTTTTTTCTTTGAACCAAGCGCCGATATCGACTCTACACTTCCCTTCAATCCATTAACTATTGATATTTTTCTAAAATCAGTACACAAACATTTATTTTTCACTTCTCCATATTATATTATGTAGATTCTTCTCAAAATTCACAAAGTATAATGGCTCGTCTCTTTCATATTTGAACACTCATTACATAGATAAGTAAATCCAACATTGCTGTATGGGTCGTGAGCTCGCGCAGAGTACATAAGCTTAATCTATTCTTAATGAATGAATTTCCGCACACCGATCTAGACCTACTATACCTTTCGGTGTATTCTTTATTACAAACAATGCACTCATGCATAAGGTATTTCGAAATTAACGCTGTTTTAGGTTTCCCACGATTAACATCGACGAACATGTTTAATTGTTGAAAAACAAAAAACAGCTCATTTCCGTAGATTTTGTACTCGTTGTGGGATCTGTGTTTTGGGGTGTCTTTGAATCGGTTTCGTAGGTTTCGTAGGTTTTGTAGAGTTATGATTTCCTCAATTTGTAGAATCTTTCAGGATAGAAGTAAATGGGTCAGGGACATTGTGTCCTTTGAAAGTGATGAAATTGAATTTTTAGTTGGGGAATTGGGTTTGAACTGGAAATTTGACAGAAATTCATTTCGAAATAGAAAAATCGTATTTTGAGTTGAAATTGAAATGGAAGTCTCAATTTCATGTTTTTTAATACAGAAGCTGACAAAAAAATCGTGAATTAGAGGCCAGAAAATACGACTATATTACGGTGTTCAAAAACAGGATTTCAAAAAGAATTCATGTAATGCCCATTCTAAGACAAGTACCAGAAATTAGCTAGAAGAATTGTAAAAAATCCATCTATGTGCTGATTTTTTTTCCAAATTTGGACATTTTGATTTACATCTTCTATATACTCAATCATTTTTTCCGAATTTGAACATTTTGATTTAAAAATTGACTGTGAAAAACGTCAAAAATGGAGGGCTTTTGAAAAATTCCTATGAGTAAATGGAAAGGAAAGAAACGATAACAAATTTATTAAGATATGGCCCAGATCTTAATTTTTCACATGCCCTGTTTAGATTTACTCCAATCTCCAATTTTGAGTAATTTTTGGAGTGTTGGAAACGTGAATCATGACTAGTATTTCACCTCGAGCAAAATTTCAATACCTATCTAATGAAATGGGTGGAAATTAATTTCCTACCACCCATATCGACCTCCCGAAACCGAATTTTCCAATTTCAGACTAATCTAGAGCCTCTAGTAAAATTTTGATGTTTTTAAACCAAATTGATGAAAATTGATTTCAAAATGGAGTTTAATTTATTTCACTGCAAAATTATACAGCTAATTTTTTCGAAAATGGCATGTAGTTTTGTTAGAAAATTATGATGTGCAACACTTAAAATCAAAAAATCACTTTGACAGCTGGAAATTTGATAGGTATTGAAAATGCAGAATTCCCTTTTCCTATATCAAATCATATGTAAAACTTGGCCAAAATCTTTCAAAAAATTTTCAAGAAATGTATAGGTGTATTTTCTGAGTTGAAAGAAAATTGATAATCAAAATCAAAATCAAAATCTTTATTGAAACCTATAAAGTTGCTTTGATCGCAAAAAACTGAATAGATACTTGATTTTTCTAGAAAAGTATCAATTTTTTGAAAATTTTCTTCAAAAAATTCAAAATGAGTAGATATGTTTGAAATTTTTTTTCAAAAAGTTCAAAATGAGTAGATATGTTGTAGAAAACCCGAATATTCGCATTTTCAAGCAATTAGAGTAAAACATGCAAAAATATACTAAAATTTTTTACATTCCACTCAGAATTCTCAAAAGAGGGTCGCGTCCTCTTTTTCTTTTTATGAACGGAAGAGTAGAAAAAATACTAAAATTCAAACTTTCAGATGTATTTTTAGTCCTGGGGCTCAATAAATTTGTTCATTTAAATAAAATAATAAATTGTTTGAAATTTCACAAAAAATTGATTTTCTTTCACGAAAAATCCCTTCTGAAATGCCTGTCTGGCTACACGTCATTGACTATCCCTAATGATCGTGGCATGCATTATATTTGAAAAAAATGTCTGTTATTTTCACTTATTTTGATCATTAAAGCCTGTGCATTTTTTATGGTTGCTCTTCTGAAAAATATTACCGTCTAGTTGGGCTGATGGACCTCGCAATCCAAACTCATTAGTAATAATAATTTTTAAAAAAATAAAATACATCAGAATTCACTCTAAAACTAGTAAGAACGAAAAAAAAGGTCGTCAAGGATATCCTCAATTTAATTTCACGATCAATTACGTACAAAACATCTCAATAGTTCCAAAAAGGAAGAACACTCGGGTAGGAATTTAAAAAACACGAATTTCCTGGGCAGACTCTTTATTTCTTCAGAAAGTAGATTTACGATAGGAACCGCAGATCATTCTGTAGCACTTTCAACAATCCAAGCAACAATTTTCATTTTCGTTAATACTTCAATTTTGATGATAATTATGGAAAATGTAATAATTTTTCATCGCTCATGTATGGTTACGTTCCAATTATAAAGCACGTTTTCTTAGCAGAAATCTGAGGTTCTATTTCAATCACCTGGATCAAAATTTTGCGATTTTCTCAATTTATGAAATTTTCATTAGAAAATAAATTTCTCAATTTTTTCTATCACTGTCCAAAACGAATAATGTACATACCATTCGTCTTTCAAAAAAAACAGCAAAGATGTTTTGGAATTGCACTGAAAAATTTACGACTCACCTGAAACAAGCAAATAAAAAAACACATAAATTAATGTTTATGGTAAAACATTCGAATAAAATACAAGTATAATATCATAAATTCATAATTAATAAAAATATACATGTCACGTACTTCTCTTTGACTCATTCCCCCTTTAAAAAATACTCAATTCTTTGAAATGGAGAAGGAATGAGACAAAGAGTATATTCTAAAAAAATTTCATAACTCCTGAAACACATGAAAGCCTTTAAGAGTGCTTGAAGTTGGGAGAATAATTCTTGTTAGTAGATATATTAATTTTCATATTTCTTTCCATCTTTCAACTACATTATTTGACTGTTCGAAAACACCCCAAAATTCTCAGCAGTGCCTATCAACGCGAGAACTCGTCTCTCCCCAAATATCCCTACCCAGGACAGAAAAAACTTCACGTCTATCGAAGGTCAAATTCCAACGCCAGTCTTCAACCTTGTAAATTTGCAACTTTGTAAAAACCCTTCAATAAATTGGCCCAAACTTTCACATCGACGTAAAATCCACCGTCGCGTCGGACACGTTCGCAGTAAAATGAAAATTTTCCATTAACTCGTTTACAGCGCAGCGAGATCGTTTAAATGCGAACCACCGACCTTTGTAGGCTTTGAAGTTCCGCTAGCGATTGTCAATTTCAAAGCACCAGCGAAAAGAACCCCCATCAAACGTCATTGTCGCAAAATGTGTTCGAATTCCGCCAACTGTAAGACCACACAGACAGGCAGAGCGTCGAGCGAGTATCATTACGTAATACAACAAAACGATCCGAGCTCGACGCGACGCTTGGGCATCGCTCGTACATAAATAGCTTCTCTAAATGGAGCGTTGATGAGCTTTAAAAAAAAAAGGCGGAAAAATAAATAATAAATAGCGATAAAATAGACATTAAACGACGCGACAAGCGTGTATTTAATCGACAATTTCAATCGCTTAAATACTCGTCGAACACATACCTATGCACATACTTGTCCCTTTTTACCCGATATTGATTGGTTTTCGATGTTTTTAAATAACCCTACGATAAGGTGGTTCGAAAATCTGCGCTGAAAATTAAAAAAAAAATGTTTTTTACTTTCTATAGTTATTTTTGGAGAAAAATCTGTTTTAAAATTTTTTCAAAAAAAGTGTTTTAAATTTTTTCTAACAAAAATGTGTTTTTTAAAATTTTTAACGAAAATGTGTTTTAAATTTTTTTTTAAAAATGTGTTCTAAAAATTTTTTACTAAAAAAATGTGTTTGAACTTTTTTTTAAAAAAAAATGTGTTTTAAAAAATTTTACAACAAAAATGTATTTTAAAAAAATGTGTTTTAAAAAATTTTTCAACAAAAATGTATTTTGAGAAAATGCGTTTTAAAAAATTTTACAACAAAAATGTATTTTAAAAAATGTGTTTTAAAAAATTTTACAACAAAAATGTATTTTAAAAAAAGTGTTTTAAAAAATTTTTCAACAAAAATGTATTTTGAAAAAATGCGTTTCAAATTTTTTTTCTAAAAAATGTGTTTCAAATTTTTTTCTAAAAAATGTGTTTCAATTTTTTAAAAATGTGTTTCAAATTTAAAAAAAAAATGACTGCGTTTTAAATTTTTTTAAAAAAATGTTTTAAAAATGTTTTTGAAAAAAATGTTTGAAACACATATTTTCGCCAAAAGGAACAAAATTAGAAGTTGAAGAACTCGAAATTCAAAAAAAAATTCGAACCACCCTACGTACGTAATTCATATCGCCGTAGCGAATGGAGAGATTAAATTTTATAGAGGTTCGATTATTCGACTGCCTACCCCTTCGCGAGAACGTATTCACCCAAATACTTATGCGAAGGGGCGATACACAAAGCATACCCTTTTTACGTCATCGCTATACGTCGCGAGGAGGAAATTTTGGTACGCGAGAGAAGGACGCGTTGGGCAAAATTTCTCGCCAGATCGACCTCGACTTTCGCGAAGTAACATTTAAACAATACTTATTCGCCGCAAACAACCAAGCGAACGGATTTTTTATCTTAAGACAGGTAAATTTTGGTAAAGTCGACTTAGTGCGCAAGTTCGACCCAAGTCCGCGCCTCGGTTCAAGTCGATAGTTATCATTTGATTGGGAGAAACGCGCAACGGTGACCGGAGGACCGGAGCAGAGAAAGTCTTAATGCGTAGGATGTTAAGTCAAGATACAATTTAAACTTCGTCAACGTAGGTATACCCAACTTAGATAGGTGTATACGCGAAACACGAAAGTTTATTTGGAAATTTTATCCTCTACCTAACGGTGCGTTTCGGAATCATATTACATGGTTTATGCCATGGAGTGTAAACCTAGAACCTACCTACCTATAAGCTACATAAGTTCATTCGTATACCTATACCGAGACCGAGGTATCGTAAGAATACGAGACGTGAGACTAATTAATAATTATTTTATCATTGAAACGTTAGCGAGTATTTTATTTGTAAACTTTATTGTACGATTTCTTCGATTTCCGTCGCCGTCGTTTCATTTATTAAGTTCAGGATACAGATGTTTTGAATAGTGTCGAATGTGCGTTTGAAAATGAAATAAAAAACAAAATGTTTTTCACCGCGGGTACCGTATTCAATTTGCAGTCAGAATGAATACAATGAGTATTGTTTTTGACCTGAAATCGTCTATTAATTAATCAAAAATAGGTTACGGTTTTGGATTGAAGACGGATGCGGAATTACTTGTTGAACGAATCAATAAAACGGACTGGAATTTCCGACTATTTGGCCTCTTTCTGACGAACCCATTCGGATTGAAAGCTCGGAAAATTGCAAGGTTTGACGATATTATGAAGGCAATCCGTGGAAAATGTTTCATACGTTCTAACATCGATTTTTCATGTGATTTTTTATTTTTCAGTTTCGATTAAAATTTAGCTTTTAGTATTTCAAAAATTAAATTTTTTGAATCAGAAATAAGTAATTGAACAGAGTGATTTGGTGTAAAAAACGAATCTCAACAAAGATGAAATTTATTGAGGAGAAGGCGAGAAAATGCAAATTGTTGAATTACATGGAAAATGCTATTCGTTTTATTTTAATTATTTCTCCGAAAAAATAAATGAAAGTTTTGCAAAATTTAATTAAAAATTCTAAATTGAAAAAACTAATTGCTTTTGAAATTAAAATCAAGGAATTACGTGTCACAGATTTTTCATCTCTGTAGGAGCGAATAAGGGCGGTTTTTAAAAAATTACATTCAAAGTGCTAAAAATTATTACAAAAATAATCAATGATGTACAGTATTTCATATTTTTTGTCAATTTTTGAAAAAAAAAAAGAAAGTAGGTAACATTCTTGGTATTTTATCATGCTTGAAGACTACCCCTAAATTTTCTGTTTTCCAGATCAATTTTTTCAAGTTTTACGGACCTCTTTACGAAAAGAACCGAGGGAGAGAAAAAGACCAAAGTGCACTTCTTATCAACCAAAATTAAAATCCTGACAAAATATTAAGAAATTGCATTTTTTCTGCACCAAAATGTGTCAACTTTCTGGGAGGAAAGGAGAGAAGGAAGGGAAGGGAAAGGAGTAGCAAAATTGTATTAAGATAACATTTTTTTGTAAATTCATTGGGCTTTTGAGCGGAACAAGACCAAAAAATTTTTCAAGCGAAAGACAAGTTTCAAGGCTGAAATTGAATCTTTTTTAAAAACAGTTTTATGCTAAAAGAAGGGGAAAACTCTTATTCACAGCTTCCAAGATTTGAAAAAGTTGTGATTTTCAGAATCAAAATAAGTAATCCATTTTCTAAGAATTTGTCGTTCGAAAAAAATTCCTGGAGTTTCAAAATTTCGAGAATTTTCTAGGAAATGGCAACCATATTACATATTTATCATTGTACAATTGTTTAACGTCTGTTTCAAAAAAAAAATTAAAAAAAATTATAATTTTTATTTTAGTCGTAATTTTAAAAATTACTTAGAACGATGAGATATTCGAGTATAGCCAGAGGGGGGGGGGGGGGGATTATTCAAAATCGAAGAAGGTAGGTATTCAAAGAAAAAACAATAAATTTCCAATTTTAATATATTTTCTTGATCGAAAAATTAAAAAACAAAAAATGAAATTTCAATTTTTTTTGAAGTAAAAAAGTAAATAAAATTAATCTACCAACTAAATTTACTAAAAATTTTCCAAATTTCAGTTTCGAAAAAAGCCATTGACTACATATTTATTAACTTGGAAAAAAATATACCGAACAATTTTAGCAAAAAACAAATATGAGTTGAACAGGAGAAGAGGAATGGATAGGGCTGGAATGAAGGAGGGGAGAGAAAAGAGATTGACCTCCTAATAACAAAAAATTTTATTCTAAGTAGTCGAAAAAATTAGGTTTGAATCAGAAAATTTTCAAAAGTGATGATATTATAAACTTCTGGAGAAATTTTCGTTTCGAGTTGAAAAAAAATGTGAAAAATTATTCCCACCAACTTACTATAAAAAAATCCGAAAAAATCGTATGTTCGGAAACTTTGGATTTTTTGCTCCTCCTCCCCCCTCCCTCATTCGAAAATTGAGAACAAATGAAAAATTATAGCTAAAAAAAACATGTCTGCCTTAAATTTTTCAGTCAAATAAAACTTCATTTGTCAACTCGATTTTCATACCCATCGCCATCTTTTTTGAATTGGAATGACTTCAAGTTCAAATCACAATTTTTAAGGGAAAAATTCCACCAAACGTAAAATTACCTACCAACATAATTTTTGAAAATAAAATGACCATGTTTTACGCGAATAAATTTTTTTATTGAGTCATGTAATTTTTCCGTTTTTTTAATTTGCTCGTTATATTCTCATTTCTTGTCTTTTACCTTGAAACCTCGCCATTTTTACTTCAAATTTTCACTTGAAAAATTAATGATTTGGGATATTTTTTCATTTTCTGAAGTAAATTTTTTAGAATCGACAATCGATACAAGGACGAATCGAAGTCTATAGTGGGAGGATGAAATTTGAAAGTTTTCAATTTATAGATGGAATTTTTTCCATTTCTTATATTTTATTCAAACCCGTTTTCTCTACAAATTTTTAAAAGAAATCTCTGCTTTGATGAATTTTCTTGAATAAAAAAACAATTTCAGCCACTTTTGAAGTGAAAGTATATCCTCCTCTTTCCTTGTTCGATCCGGTTCTGAATCAAAAAATATTTTTCAAGCGAAAAATATTCAAAGTTTAAAGATATCGTAGCACTTTTGAGTGGAAATGGGTCAAATTTATTCCAAAAATTAACCAAGACCCTTCTAACTTGTTTTTTGATAAAGACGAAACATGAAGATTGTGAAGGAAATCGAAACAATAAACAACCAATTGTGCAAACCACGTTTAAAATTTGTTTTCTTCTAATCTGAACCATATTTAGGCCAGTGAAGGGGTAAAAGGGGTGAAAGATAGGTCAAGGTAGTCCAGCTTCAAACACCATAACCCCTTTTGTCTGATCCTCCATCAAAACAAAAAAAAAAACTACTCGTCTTATTTCTTATTATGACAAAGAACTTCTTCACCAGCTCACCATGCCAGTCGGATTAATCATCCTAAAACGTCCGGGATCGGCATTTATTGGCAAATTAGCACCAGTACGCTAATTCGTACGGCAACAAAAGAAAACCTTGACAACTTGGCGAAAAATTTGCAGCTACGAAAAAAATTCGCGCAAAAATTTATCCATCAATCAATACGACTTCGATAAATCACCAATTACGAAACCGGCGGGCGATAAATAACGTCGAAGTACTTCCTTCTCGAGTCTCGAGCCTCGAATTCGAACCAACAACAGCCCCGACGACGAGGGGCGAGAAATGAGAAAATCGTCCATTAATTCTCGTCGTCGTGGTTTGGTCTAGCACGCCACAGCCACAGCAGCGCCAATTACACACATTTACGGCTACAAAAACAACCATCCATTCAAACACGTGTTTCGAAGTGGTAAATTTTCTAATTTTGAAACTTCGCCGATATACTCGTAATTCGAGAAAACCAGCGGAGAATAAAGAATGAAAAAAAAAAAAACCGGTTCTAAGCCTAACGGTTTGTCATTAATTTGATAACAAAAACATTTACTACGTTGCTACCATATCGACTGAAAAATTCAAAACCAGTACTCTTACAATCGGTAATTTTTTTGCTGACGCCACCACGTGTTTTTGTTTGTATGCGCATCGGTTGTGGTACTTTTTGTACACGATTAAAAATAATTACCAGCTAGTTTTCGCTTTAATTCGCCCAACGACCGCTTTTACTAATTAGCGAATAAATAGAGAATGAGTTTTTTTCATCGCCATCGCCAGTGTACCTTTTGTCGGATAATTTTCGTCCTCGATAAATACCCGATTACGAACGGTTACCTATTTCTATAAGCCATAAGGTCACTGGGTGCTAAATAATTTTGCCGAAAATGGGATTTCGATGATCAAGTTCAAAATTATTCAAAATTATTTTAAGTTGAACTTTTTTCAACTCTACATTTTTAAAAAAATTTTCCAAAGTCTGAAGTCTTTAATTTTAAGATTTTTCCGTCAGTAAAATTTTTTAAAATTTAAATTTTCTCAAATTTATTGTTATTCCAATTTCTAAATTCCAATTTTTTCAACTCTAAATTTTTTTCAAAATCTTCAATTCTAATTTTTTTGAAATTGTTTCCAATTTTGAAATTTTTTCAACAATCAATTTTTTTAACTTAAATTTTTTCAAAAAAATTTCAATTTTGATTTTTTTGGGGTTTTTTTAACTTTATATTTTTTTGAATTTCTTCCAATGTCGTTAGAAATTTTTTTGAAAAACGTGAGGTAGAAATTTTTAAAAAAATTCAAAGCTGAAAAAAAATTGAGGAAAAATTTTAGAATTATTGGGAAAAACTTGAGTATGCTTTCTTTAAATTTTTTCAACTTCATATTTTTTTTAAATTTCTTCCAAATCAAAAATTGTTTCCAATGATTTTAAAACTTGTCTTCAATTTTTTTCAACTCTAAAATCTTACCAATTGAAAATTTCTTAAATTATTCCCAAATTCGAATTTTTCAAACAAAAATTGATTTT
Source organism: Pseudococcus viburni (assembly GCA_033439095.1). Classification (NCBI taxonomy): domain Eukaryota; kingdom Metazoa; phylum Arthropoda; class Insecta; order Hemiptera; family Pseudococcidae; genus Pseudococcus; species Pseudococcus viburni. The sequence goes on along the minus strand of JAVBJF010000320.1, from coordinate 244,430 downwards.
TGTTTTTCAAATTTTCTTTCAACTGAATAAATAATTAGAAGAAATTTTAAAAAGTAATAAAAATATGAAATCGAAAAAAGTTTTTAAAATCTTTGAAATATTTTTAAATTGGATACACCTTCAAAAAAAATTTAGGGTTAAAGAAATTGAAAAAAATTCGAGTTGAAAAAAGTTGAACTTAGAATAAATTTGGATTTGAATCGTCGAAATTCCATTCGCGGCAAAATTATTTAGGAGCTGGTATAAGGTCGAAGGGGTTTTCAATATGTAATCGTATGGAAAAGAAAGACGTTAAACACGATTACAACTCAGTATAGTACAGATAGGTACTTCAATTTACTCTAAATCGAATTACTTTTATATAATTGTAATTTATTAGTACAACATTGAGAGAAAACGTTGACGATATTGTAGACAGATCCTCTCTCTGTGTTGTCTTTCCATATCGCAGGTGAGTACAAACGTCAGCGAGATGATTGATTGAAAATATATTGCATTTCGATTTCGCGCATGTAACGCCATCGTAACATTTTCATTACGTAGCGTTGCTCGTCGTACTCGTATCTTTTACTACGACACGAGAAAAATAAAGACAAGAGGAAAACGCCAAAGAACGTGATGCTGAATTTCAATAAATCACACGAGATCGACATGATTCGACAATTGCGGCGTTCTCGGAATCCATTTATATTATTTTCTCGAAACGCAGATTAATCAGACCTCCTATAGGTGTATCGATCGCTGAGTGGTGTTGTGGTCGATCGATTATTATTCTTGTTCACGATACGATACTACAGCGATTTCGATAATTCTCGGTCGTTGAAATGTAATTGTAACAGATTTATGGAGAATGATGTCATTGAAATCCGCCTTCGAAAAATAATAATAAAATGTTGCTCGACGAGCCAAGAAATGGAAACCATTAGCCATGAAATAAGCTTATTTCACTATGAGTGATTTTTATGCATTGAAGGCGAAGAAATATTGGAACGAGTTTTCAAAAAATGCAATCTCGAGCAACAGTTTTGTATTATTATGATTCCTTGGTCCAGGAAAATGGAAGTAGATTGATTAAAATTTTAAAAAGGAGAATTCGAATTAAAAGTGTATTAATCGAAATAGATTCAAGTTTTCCACAAAAGCTCAAATCATTTCTCATTTGAAATATTTTTTCCTGTTTCATTCCCACAGAAATTTTATTTCATTGGAATAAGCTGAGAAAATTGTTTTATTAATTATCAGTTCATCCCGATGAATTATTTATACGTAGGTACATTATTGGAGTTCACCCAGCAAGATCAAAGATCGGGAGCAATAAAAAAAAAATCGATAAAAACCCACCATAATCGTTGATTCATGATCTCATTTTTAATTCTAGTTTTTCTTTTGCAAAATAATGTAAAATCTTCCGAACTTTCTAAAATAAATAAGTCATCAAACTGCAAATTTTTCAATTTAATCTAAATTTTTTGACCAAACCTGCAATTTGGTAATCTTTTTTCATCAGAATTGATTGATTTTCAATTTAAAATATTTAGGTATAAGTTACTTTAAAAATAAACAATGCGACGATACAAAAAATACTCAAACCGAAATCTAAAAACAAAAACCGAGACCAGCAAGATGACGAGAGGAAGGGTGTGCACCTAAATATGAAAAAACATACATTAAAAATTTACAATTGAAACTTTCATTTTTTTTTTACAAATCTGATGTTGAACAAAAATCAAAATTTTTGTGGTTGAAAAAATCACACAGTTAAACCCGTATTTTTACAGCTCCAAAATGTTTTTACTTCCCCCCCCCCTTACCATCGAATGCCACAGGTGTGAAAAATTCACTAAGCAAACATTTTAGTATTCATTTCAGACGAATTACACAAATTACGTTTTCAAATTGATAGGATCTTCTTGTCAAGCAATCCCTTTTCTTCACATCATTTTTCAAAAATATGGAGTAATTTTTCAGCAGTAAAATTATGGGAATCTTGACTGGTTTTTTCAGTTCAAAAGAGCGATCATTTGAGCTTCTAATTTCAAAAAAAAAGTCGGGTTGAAATTCTCCCTTCAAAATGACTCAAAAATACAAAACTGAAAATTTTTCTCAAAAATTAAAAAAACTAATAACCTTATGTATTAATAAATTTGAAAAAATTTGGATTTTGTTAAATTTTTATGATTAACATCATAACAAAAATTACCAAATATTCAAAATCTATTGAAAGGAGCTGAAAATCCTTGTGTGGAGGGGGGGGGATTTCTTTGTACAGCCATACCACCTGATCAACTATGTCAATTATTATTCTTTGATTAGGAAGAAAACTTCACCAAAGTCCATCTCATTATTCAACTTCCTACACGTGAAGCAATATACTTTATGACCGGGGGGGGGGGTGGGGGGGCTTTGAATAATCCGATTGATTTCCATGTTCAGTTCACAGTGTGTAACGAAATTTCTGAATGGAAATGCAAGACTTTTGTACAACTTCGATAGGATTTCTTCAGAAGTTTTGCAAAATCGATGGCGAGATATTTGCAATATTTCCCTTCCCTCGCCCCTCCTAAAAATTGAAATAATTTTCATGTTTTGTAAACCTGCTCAAATTCTTTTTAAAAAATCAGCGATACCATAAAAAAATAAAGGAAATGGTATGGCCGAATAAGGGGTGAATTTGGCTCCAGGCGCATTCGGGCTCCTAAACACCTCAAGTAGTGTATATTGACTAGAAAAATTTTTCACAAAATTTTGGACCTCTACCCCGCTCCCTATCGGAGTTGTGGCCATTTTATTCCATTATTTTCAAGAATTTTTAATTTCAACGGATGTGAAGGAAATTTTTTGTTCTTTGGCACAAAGTTACATCTGTTAGAGGTGTAATATTTATAATTTTTTCAACAATTTTGGTGCATTCCTTCACGTTTTTTCGGCCATTTGAAGTTTTCAATCGTAAAAAACACATAAACGAAGAACGACAACCCTGAAAAAATTACTAAAATATACGTTTTTTATGTAGAATTTTGTTGTGCATTTGGTTTTGGCCATTTCTTTGAACTAAGGGTCGAAAATTGCAAAAAATCGTACAAAAATGTTGTCATTTTAGCATATTTTTCAAATTTTGAGCGTTTTATGCAGAAAGAAATGACTAAATGAAAAAACGAATCTCATATTCGTGTTCAGCAGGTCAAAATACCCCGATAAACGCCCTTTTCGCGATAGTTTTGCTTAACGTTTCAAAATTCACTTTTTTCACTGATTTTTCATGGTGAAATAGTGAATTTCGAGGCTTCAAGTAAAATGATCGCGAAAAGGGTGTTTATCGAGGTATTTTGACCTGCTAAACACGAATATGGGATTGGTTTTTTCATTTGGTGATTTTTTCCCAGAAAATTCGCCACTTCCATTGCTTGCAAGACTTCTCAAACACTTCAAAGTTCCAGTTTTGAGTTTAAAAAAATAATTACCTTATGAAAAGTTCAGTATACGATTTTTCCAATATTGTTTTGTGACTATTGAGAAGTCATAATAAATATATTTTTATAATTTTCATCCATATACTAAAATCTTATAATAATATACACTTTTCTTCTTCTATCCTCAACACTGAAAAAATCTGCATTTCAATTTCGGGGTTGAATCAATTTTTTTCAATTTTTCAAACGAAAATATCTTGCCAGTGGTAAAATGTAAATTGAATAATTTAAAAATAATAACCAAATTATTAGACAGTAGATCCTTATGATGGCCATTTCCCATCAAATCTGTGGTTGAATGCACCTAGGTTGATGTCTATTTCGCAACAAACTGAAGGAGGTCAAATGCGGTCAGTATGAAGTTATTTGGACAACCAATTAACGAAAAAGAAGGGAGTACGAAATATCATCTCGGAGGCCACTTTTACTGGGAAGGAGGAACAAAATCGTCATTCTTTAGATATCCATTCGTCTCCAACACATTGAAATTTCAGCTCACCCAGTCATCTGCATCTCAATGCAACTGAATTTTTTGAAATCATTCCAGAATTTTCAAGGATCCAACATTCCGGAGGAAAATCACTTTTTTCTCGTTGACTGGTCATCAGTAAATCACGAATACATTCCATCCCACCGGGATATTTCAGCAATCCTTAGCCTTCTGCAATGTACGATTACCACATTTAAATATCGAATAATTATACCATTTTTCTTGAATTTCTGACGTCGATTACTCGACACGAGACGGCCATGGCAACGTCGGCATCGGTCAAAACGTTCTATGAATGAACGTTTATCGAGACAACGTTACGTCGGGCAGAACATCCTGTCTGGGCGAGATTTAGTACACTTATGGTTGATGGATTACGTTAGGACGTTACACAGGTATCCATATCCTGTATGATAAATTTAGTCCGGTGCAAATTATGATTAATTATTATAAAAATACGTCGCGACGTCTTCAGCGGAGAAGCTCATCGAGTAAAATATGACGTCGGACAGACGCACAGCAGACAGAGAGGGGTAGAGAATTGATTGTTATAGACGTGCCGTCGCAAATGGCAAACAACTGCACATATAATTTCAACAGTCAAGTTGAAGGTAACGTTGAAAAAAATTGATTTGTTTTGTACGTACACATCACTGCGAGTATCTTACGTACATAGGTATTTGCAAAGTACAGAAAATACACGCGATTCGTTCTTCGTAAACGGAGAATAACGATGCACAGAGGAAATTTTCAGCTGGGCAGGCCAATTTACAGGTACGCGAAAGCATTTCACGATTTCATTTCGCTGGCTTGTTCGCAGGCTGTCGAATTATCGTCGCGAATTTCTCCATTTTTACGAGGTTTTTAAGTGGATTTTTCACGACCATGTCGAGGATCGATTCATTCTATTGTTTAATTTACACGCCCTAGTAATTCCACGTGCTCGGTAACTCGGTCATCGATGAGGTGATTTTTATTTTCATTTTTTATCGCACATCCGCGAGTCTTTTTTCACTTACACCTTCGAAATCATTGGAAGAAGTTGATTTACACGAGTCAGCATAATTTTCACGAGATGTTTCGTTCGGAAGAATTGGTCGCGAAGTGTCATATTTATGGCCGGATTCGATTATGCCGACGACGTTGTCGACGTCGCAGTTCAAAGCAAACAATAAAATGCTCATATTACAATATTAATCGTAAGTTAATCTCCGCTTGGCTGCATATTGCAATTTGATGTCGTAATTACCTCATGTACATAATACGTTGCTCAAGTTCGACACCGCGAATTACAGCTAATTATTAAACCGACCACGAACCTATTACCGAGTCTATTTACCGCCACGCCATCGCGCATACGAGGAAAGGGCAAGGACCATACATCTCGTGTATCAAGGATAAGTTCAACAGATTCTTATCTGAAAGTGTAAAAAGTTACGGTCCCATGGTCCACCGCTGCGTGTACAAGTATATGACATACAGGGTGTCCCGTCTCAATATGGACACCCTTCAACCAGTAGTAGTGCAACACATACTGAGTCGATGTAAGTAGGTTTGCCTACCATTGGGATTGAAGGGGCAGAGTTATGCACATCGAAAATTTTTTCTTTTTGAATTTTGCTGGGCATTTTCAACCGTGCGCTGTTCAACAACCAAGATAGGTAGGAGGTTGCGCTTTGCGGCAACGTGTAGCCCACTTTCTCTAGAATTTTCCTATGCGATTGATAATTTTTGTAGGTGAACTATGGTAGGTGTACCGCATCAAATATTTGAAAAAATCGTGTCAAAAAGTTGATGATTTTTTAAAAATTTGGTAATTACTAAAAAAGTTTCCCTCTTCTACTACCATTATTAGTAGTGTTTCTGGAAGAAAAAACTTCGATATTTCCAATGGCGCTAACCCCACTCTTCTGTCATGCTCCAATCAAAAGTTACAAGCGTCTAATTTGAATAAAAACACAAGAAAAACTTCATTTTTTTGATTTATCAAATTTCAAAAATTTATATCTTTGTGACAAAATGAGATAGGCTGATGGGGTTTGCAGCATTGAACTAACCAAGCATCACACTGTACATTGTAGGAATGATATTTTTCAAATTTACAAATAAAAAAATTTTTACCAAAATTTTTTCCAATTTTTTTCCAATAAAAAATTTTTTTAATGTAAAATTTGAAAATCCTATTAATATTTTGTACGGTGTAATACTTGATTAGTTCAATGCTGCAAACCCCATCAGCCTATCTCATTTTGTCACAAAGATATAAATTTTTGAAATTTGATAAATCAAAAAAATGAAGTTTTTCTTGTGTTTTTATTCAAATTAGACGCTTGTAACTTTTGATTGGAGCATGACAGAAGAGTGGGGTTAGCGCCATTGGAAATATCGAAGTTTTTTCTTCCAGAAACACTACTAATAATGGTAGTAGAAGAGGGAAACTTTTTTAGTAATTACCAAATTTTTAAAAAATCATCAACTTTTTGACACGATTTTTTCAAATATTTGATGCGGTACACCCACCATAGTTCACCTACAAAAATTATCAATCGCATAGGAAAATTCTAGAGAAAGTGGGCTACACGTTGCCGCAAAGCGCAACCTCCTACCTATCTTGGTTGTTGAACAGCGCACGGTTGAAAATGCCCAGCAAAATTCAAAAAGAAAAAATTTTCGATGTGCATAACTCTGCCCCTTCAATCCCAATGGTAGGCAAACCTACTTACATCGACTCAGTATGTGTTGCACTACTACTGGTTGAAGGGTGTCCATATTGAGACGGGACACCCTGTATATTGGCGTAACAGGGCCAATAGTATTTGGTTTTTTTCCAGTGTCTTGTACAGATGTTCACGTAGAATTTCGGAGATGGAATCTTCCATGAAAAATTCTGAGAAAGTGACCAGATGTGAGATGAAATCAATGGAGAGGAAATTTCAACCGAAGTGTCAGTAAAATTCTCCTCGCTTCGATTAGGCAATTCAAGGAAAAGCAAATGGGCACATTTTGATTTTCCTTCAATTAGTACCCAGTTTTTTTTCAGTGTGTCTTGTACAGATATCGTGTTCATGTGGAATTCCGGAGGTGGAATCTTCCATGGAAAGTTCTGAGAAAGCGAATTTCTCGTGGAAAATTCTTGCTTTTCATGGAAATGTAAAATTGAACGATTTTCAATAAAATTGATCAGTTTGGGTATAAAATTTTACATTCTTCGGAGGTATCACCTCGTTGAAACATAATTTTCAAGATTTTTGTAATATTAAAATTGGAAATTTGGCCAAATAACCAAATTCGACAATTTTGGGAGGAAGCCAGACCTTCTCTGGGTATCCTTTCGTTATGCCTCTGATTTTTGTAATTTTTCTCAAATTCCATCATCGTATTACTTGATGAAAATAACTTGTAACTTGATATTTATTGATAAGATTATCATCAAAATCAACTGATTAATTGCCACGAAACACGATAAATTAATGTTTGAAAATTTCGTCAAATCGATAAATCACACGTATCGTAAGAACTCGATCAGAAAGTATTTTATATCGTAAAATTGATTAATTGATCGATCAAGGCACAAGCAATGCTAATAATTTCACTTCTATTTCGATATTCGAATCGAAAATTGATATAAATAATGTACGAGCTACGAACATGATAAATTAATAAAATCATCATCGATCACAAAATGTTATTAGAAGTGAAGACAGTAAAAGCAAAGGTGAAAACAACAGAAAATTAAGCAAATTGATCAGATCTTCTTCGAATTTAAACAAAATTACAGAAAATATGTAATTTTCCTAGGGTTAAGAAAATGTCGATCGCATGATCCATTATTGGGGAACCCTACAATTGCGCCAATTGGCGCAATTATATATTATGTAGTTGCGCCAGACTAGGAAAAAGAGATACCCGTAATTTCGCCGAATGGATTTGACTAAAATGAACGAATTTTCCCATCCTTTACAAAATCAAACCTAACTTTTTAAAAAAATATGATTTTTTGCGGTGAATCCAAATATGTAGGTCTGCCGACCCCTAAGTGTTGCCTAAGCCCCGGCAGACTAGGTAAAAGGGGGAGAAAATTTGAAAAATTCACAGATTTTTAGTAAAACTCTCATAAAAGTCGCAAAATTGAATTGAAAGAGGTTTATAAATGGTTCTATGCATTACTCAAGAATACTCGCAAAAAAATAATAATAGAAAATGTTAAAAAAATTGGTAAATTTTATTTTAAAAAATAATAACGGGACACCATTCAAAAAGTTGGCAAAATTTAATCTAAAAAATAATAATATTTATCAAGATATTTATTAAAATTTATCATTCAATAATAAACTTTACCAAGTATTTGGTAAAATTTATTATTGAATGATAAATTTGACCAAATATCTTGATAAATATTATTATTTTTTAGATTAAATTTTGCCAACTTTTTGAATGGTGCCCCGTTATTATTTTTTAAAATGAAATTTATTAATATATATTTTTTTGAGTGTAGGGATGACTTTTCAACTTGAAAATTTTGTGAAATTTTCATGTTTAGTAGGGTGGGGCATAGGAGAGCATCAACAAACTCATGTATATGGGCATGTGATATATCAAAATTTATATGTTTTCTGAGTCGTAGAATTCAATTATGCCAATATTTTTTTCATTGGGGATGAGGGAGTGGTACCTGTTTTCATGAATGATACATAGAATCACAAATTTGCATTTAAGAAATAAAAATCTCACGAATTATATAATTTTTCCAAAAATTTTCAATTTTTATTTTGTTTTCAAAATTTCAGAATCTTTCTTTGCAGAAAAAAATTACGAATTTTTGTTGATATATTTTTTTCATCATGAGTAGAGAAATTTTGGAAAAATTATATCTACTCTCTCATTTCTGAATCAGTGAAATTCATCAATAATCACTGAAAAACAGACAGAATTCCAGCACAGTAATAAATCAGTGAAAGAAAATCACTAGTAATCAGTGAAAATTCACTGAAAACTCAGTAATATTGATGAAATTCTTTGAAAAATCAGTGATTTAACTGATTTTTTCTGTGCTGCAATTCTGACTGTTCATCAGTGACTTTTCACTGATTCAGAATGAGAGAGTATAATTCAATTTTTTTTTTGAAAATGCATGCCATTTTGTATCACTCTGATAATGCTCTACAAGAACTCTGCATCACGTCTTTTGATTAACAGAAATTAGAAATTCCGAAAATCAATCCATTATTTATTTTTGACCAATTCTTTATTAATTTACGATATCTTAAATAACGAGGTCAAACCTCAAATCATGAATTAGGGGATCATTCAGAAAATGAAAACCGAAAATTTGTGTACTTCTGTGCTAATATCTCAATGAATTTTTTCACTGATTTTTCGTCCCCACCCAAACAAATGATAACAAGACACAAAAAAATCAAGGAATTTTGAAAGGAATTTTTCTCTTTCTGGAAAGAAAAATAAAGAATTTTCGTTTGACGATTTTTGTCAAAATTTTGTGCTTTTTGAATTCCCCCCTCCCCTCCCCCATTATTGTATAATCTTCTCATTATAAGATTTTTTGCGTTCTGAACAAACCCAACAATTTCGAAAACTTTTTTAAAATCTTCAAAAAAGCAAGGAAGAGAACTGAAAAAAATACAAATTTTCCTAAAATAAGCAATTTTAAAATTCGGAGTTTAGCAGTTGAAGATGTGCTTTCCAAAGTGGCCCAAGTCAAAACAATAAAAAAAAATTCAGAAAACGAAAAATACGTTTGTACTGTATGTCTTCGAAGCATTTTTTCTGCTACCAAACTAAATGTATTGTACAGTGGTATATCAAAAATGTGGCGAAAGTCTCGATCTCCAAAAATTTGATCTTTACGAACTATGACCCTTCAAAATTGACTCAGTAACTTTTTTCAAAAATGTACTTAGACCACTTTGGAAAGCACATCTTCAATTACAAAAATTCGTAGTGATTAAAGGATGAGAAGGGATAGGAAACTGTAAGACTACTAAACAAAGAACTTTCTAATTGAAAAAAAAATAATGGCTAAGTACTTAACAGTCGAAGGATTTCCATTCTATTTTTAACAGCGACTTTCGATACAACATGAATCATATTTTTTGGCTCCTAAAACTATGTTTTTTCGACTGAAAAAGGGAAATAAATTACTGAAAAATTCTTTTAACGATATTAGATTGTTTATGATTAAAATTCTTATCAAATTTTTATTTCAATTATATCGATTTTCTCATACAAAACTATTCAATATTCGCTATAAGGAAATCCAAGCTGAAATACTTCGAACTGCGATAATAATCATTAAAATGGATGAGTCGAGTCGACTGCACAGGGGAAAAGTAAAGAGAGCCGAGAAAGAACCAGATAAGGACATACAGTACACCTCTATGAAACTACAAGACAATAAACGATTCTCAAGATGGAAAACCAATATCACTAGAATGATCGTTCGAAAGCAATAAAAAATTCTAGCTTATCAAACTTGGAATTTTTTCAACATTGAACTTCATTCATTATGAATTTTCATAAAAACGAGTCGAGTCGTTTATAACCAACTAAACGAATAGATAGTAGAATTTCCTGTTGAACCAGTTTAAAAATTTATAGAGTATTTTATTATTATTTACTCTTTTGCATTCTAGTTTACGTCATAATAGTCGAGTACTTTCGAGTAATTACCAATTTTAGACGACTATTTTTGGCCGAATAATACTTTAGATTCATTCATTTAGAGTGATCTTATCACGAAGAAGGTGAACTAATTACCGTGGTTTTTTTACGATTCGATTTATCATTCGAATCGAACGATCGTCAATGAAATAATCGATTAAATGACTCACGTATCGAAATACCCATTAATTTTACTAATCAACGATATCTGACGTATTTGGCACGAAATTACGGCCGTAATTTACCGGCGAGATTTTCGTGTAAGTGAGAATTGCATAATACCACGGTATGGTAGCAAATCACATCCGTTCAGATGTGAGAGGCGACCTATAGGTAATTATAGGTTCGATTGGGTGAATTTTTCTTCTCTCAGACAGTACCAATTTTCCATTCAAAAATACTCGTGATTTTCCACTTTGATTGACGCGAGCTAACGTCCGATATGACGTCACGAATCGTCATTGTGTACGTAGTGTTTATTGGAAAATTATATTTACAGAAGGATACGATATGGAGGAAAAAAATTACATTGATAAGGTACACGATTAACTTCAGACTTTGCATTTCATTTGACAACGTATTAAACGTCGTCGGATTCAAATATCAGATTTGAATTGGAACCTTGACGTTAATCCTATCGAATGGACGAGATTTATCGATATCATCGTGAAATACAAGACATGATATCTCGTTTCAAAGTTTTCGTAAACAATAGCATCGGAAAAAAATAATCGAAGGAAGATACCATTTAGAAGGAGTGGCGCCAGTGACATAATTTTAAGATGTTAGATCTCCTGTTTATATAACACGATGTCCAAGAATCAACATACGAAACAATATGAAATTCTTCATCAACCTTTTAACCTTGCTCCTTGCCTGGTACCATAATTTTTTGTCTCTTTATCGAATCGACACCACGAGCCACGGGCCACGACGTAATAAAAACTAGAAAATGTGCTGCTTTATTCTAACCAGATACCAGTTCGAAATTTCAAAACGTCGTATAAATTTAATCGCCGTTAAAATAATTCTTATACGAGGATAATTAACTGTACGGTTTTGTTTCACTTCGCGCACGTTTTGTAAATATTTACATAAATAGTACCTAACCTAGCTAATAGTTTCACGCGAGAGATTTTTTCACGTGAAGGGTACAGAAGGCGGAAATCGAGTAATTGAAAAATTTCCAAGAATGGGATTCTATCAGTTTTAAAAATTGTGTGCGATATTTTTTTACAAGTTGATAAATATTTGTTCATTGCGAATTGATGATATCATTTTATTTTTTTCAAAACAAGGTGTACGAGTTTTTAAGAATTTGAATTTCCATAATTTTACAATTTTTGTGCACGTTGCGTTGAATTATTTAGAATTTTATAAGTCTGGTTTTTCCCGTCAAAGAACGTCGTTTGTAATTTTTTGAAAATAATTTTCGGTTCGAAATTTTACAGTGTACGATGTACAAGTATTCCAAGACTTGGTCAGTTTTAAAGATTTCGAGTGAAATTTCTAATTCTACAATTTACTTAAAAGAATTTTTGGACAAAACAGGTAAAATTTGCATTCTCCTCTCTCATTTATAAATCAAAGAAAATTGCTAGGAATTGGTGAAATTTCTGAAATTCACTGAAAAATCAGTGAAAGTTATTGAAAAATTACCAAAAATCTGCTGAAAATCAAAGAATTTCGCTGATTTTTCTCGTGCTGCAACTCAAATTATTCATCAGTGAATTTTCACTGATTCAAAATGAGAGAGTATCTGGTGGTGTAACTTCCCTCCCCGTCTCCCCTTCCCCAAAACTAGTTCTTCTGAGTTTAGATATTGACCAAAAGGGATAAAAGATAAAGGGGGTTTCCTTCTCTCTCATTTTGAATCAGTGAAAAGTCTCTGATAAATAAATAGAATTGCAGCACAGGGAAAATCAGCAAAATTCTTTGATTTTCCAGAATTTTTCTTTGTTTCCTTTCAGTGATTTTTTTCACTGATTTATTACTGTGCTGCAATTCTGACTGTTTTCCAGTGATTTTAGATTATATTTTCACTGATTTATAAATAAGAGAGTTGTGAGCGAAAAATTTTGAGTTTTCAAGAACTTTACCTTTCATGTTTCCCAAAATACGAGTTATTTAGGTACCTAACTCCGGGGTAGTCAACAATTTTCTATAAAGAATTGCCTATCAAAACTGAGACACCAAAATTGTGACCCAAACATTAGACACAACCTGACATAATGAAATTTTGGATTTGAAAAGTAAAATGTCATTTTTTTAAGTACAAGAGAAATGAAAAGTTTTTCACAAATAATTATCGACATACGTATTCTTTTTTAAAAAAATGTCAGCAAGTTATCAAAATTATTTGAAAAAATCTCACTATTTTTGGATATATTTCGATACGAAACCAAATTTTCTGATAAAAATACAATTTTATTATTATCTAGGGGTGAGTTTCCCAAAGATATATCAAAGTTGAATTATTATAGAGGGGAAAAAATAAAAAAATATAAATACCAATAGAATTTTTCCTCATTTTTCCCATTAGAAGCACGATTGTTTCCATTCTTTTTAATCAGAATTTAAATTTTTCAAGAAAGGTGAACATTTTCAAAAAAAATTTCAACTCAAACCTAACTTTCCTGGCTAAAAATGCAATTTTAGCACCATTGAGGGGTCAAGTTTTCCACTCTATGCACTGTTCGGTTCGACCCTGAAATAGCTCCTTTTCCACTTTCGGTAGACTTTTTCAAGGATGACTAAAAAACTTTACCTACAGAACAATAGTTCATAAAAATAACAATTTTTTAATAAAATCAAGAACTTCATTTGCAGAAAATGAAGGTTTTAATTTTTCGCCATTCATTTTTAATGATCGAGGAAATGTTATCAAGCTACGAATAAAAAATTGGCAATTTTCATAATATTGAAGTACCTAATTTTCATAAAATTGAAGTAGTTTATACTCTTCTCTCCCTCACAGGTGAAATTAAACAGAGCTATCGAGTAGAAAATTCTTCAATTGCTCAAAATTATCGTTTAATTTTTTTTTACTTTTTTTCGTCGTATTTTGTTGAGTTTCAAAAAGAATTTCATGCAAAATTAAAATCTTTTTTTTCATACCTTCCCACGAAAAAAATGCAGTAATTTTTTAAATAATTGCATGGAAATTATTTTTAAATCGCGATTTTTATTGTAAAAATCAATTTACCATGTTTTTTTAATATTTTTAGAAAAAATTCAAAAAAACTTGAAAAATTCTCAAATTTTTCACGAACACCAACATTCCTTAGCTTTTAATATTCGTTGGCATCTCTAAAAATGAAAATGATTCGCAATTTTGAAGAAAATGGAACGTGGAAAATCATCTGAATACATCAGTTTCCCACCCCTCCCCCTTCTTTATTACACAGAGACAACAAATCTCCTCTTATATTTTTCCAAGTTTAATTGTACTTTTTTCGAAGTTGATTCTACGTTCGAAGAATAATGAATTATATTAGCACCAATATTGAAGGAAGAGAAAGGAGAGATGAAAGTTTCCACATTACAGTAATGTGCTGAATTCTGGGCTATTCGATAAAAGAGATATTCTCTACGTGGAAAATTATCTGCCTACATTAATCGCTTTCTTCTGCTCTTCATTTTATAGACAAACGAATTACCTTTCAATTTCTCAAGTCTTATTATTGCCCCATTTTGAAAGTTAACTCTCTACTCGAAAAACAATTTTAAACGCCAAAATATTCCTTGAAAACCCAAAATATGGCAAAACAGTTTCATATAAAACCACATCGGGTCATCATGACTCGCATGAGTATCAAAATTAGTGCCAGATTAACTGTAAAATTGAAATAAAATTTACAAACCTAATAAAAACACTTGATTTTTTTTCACAAAATCTTCTTTTAAAATCCCCAAAACAAATAGATATTTTTTTAAGAAAAGAAAATATACAGCAAAATATATTTATCCTCATTTTTTTTTGAATTCCTCACTAACGATCGAAATATGAAAGAAGGCGAAAATATGCATTTCTTGCCCTAAAAATTTTCACCATTAAAATTTGACGAATTGTAAAATTAATTTGAAGGATAAAATATACAAAAATCCTATCCCTTTGTGAGTTATACGAAGAGGAGGGAGCTAGTGTAATGATTATTCAAATTCGAGCCTATCTACGAATTATAAATAGTGAATGATCTTGTAATTTATCCTTTCGCAATTTTTTTTCAATTTTCAATTCATTTCAGTTAATGACGCTGGGGGATCTCTTTCAAAAAGAAAAAAAAACTGATCGAAACTATTCAATCATCACGACTCAGTCACTTCCGATATGAATAGTTCTTATGATGCCCTTACTTCCGTTTCTCGAAAACATGACGATTGTCCATCATCGTTCGTCGAATATCAGCAATCATACGATCGAATAATAACAATAATATACTATCTGTTTAGATTTATCGAAAATCTGAGAAAATTGAACGCATGAAATTCAATATAATGTCTGAAACGATTATCGATTCGTTTCATGTAATTGCACGTAAATAAGTATTCGAATAATTATCTATTTTGAAACCTAGTCATAAGCGCACCCAGGGGGGAGCTCAGGGGGCTCGAGCCCCCCAAGCTTGGACAGGAGATTTTTTTATTCCAAAAATGTGAAAAAAAGTGAATTTTTTGCTCTTGAAACATGATTTTTCAAAAAATTTTCTTTCAAATTTGATGATTTTCTACTGATCTTTCGGTCAAAAATCACTGATTTCTCAATCAATTCCCAGTTTATCAGAAAAAATCAATTTTGACTGAAAAATCAGTGAAAAATAACTGAAATTCCGTAATTTTTCAACTTTACTTGGCTCAAATCTGTTTATGAATTACAAGTTACTGATTATTTTTATTGAAATTTCACCCTCTCCCTATTTTTTCCGAATTCTGAGCCCCTTCCTTAAATAATTTTTGGGTGCGCTTATGAACCTAGTTATTATTTTTTAACGATTTGTTCGCGAAATCAACCCCAAAAATTCTCAAATTACCCTCATCACCCTTCTACCTCTCTTCTTCGACCCTTTCCTGCGAATTTCACCTCCTAACCGCACATCTTCAGGCACCTTGGCACCATGACACCTTTCGTTACCTTTCACGAGCTGCCAAAAGTGTTAAAAAATTGCTAATTTTTCACAACGCTGGAACGAGTTATTATCCAACTAGACAAATTTACGCCGACGGGGACGATTTCAAAATTATCGATGAGATTTGCGCTACCGTTACGACAGAGTCGATAACCAACGTCCGACAAAAGGGGCAAAATGTTAACGAACTATCGAAGACTCACCCGTATCTGCGAGTGAAAAACTTCTATTTAAAATTTTAATGAAGTGTAATAACTAGTTTAAGTAGAGTTTTTTTTTCGTCGAAGCAACCAGCAATGCTAGACGTGCAGAGCACACGTTAATTGTCGAACATTAATTACGTCTACGAGTCATTGTGCTAATGTTCGTCAATTTTTAATTATCCCAACGTAACGTTACGCGTACGCGAACTGGTCGTGTTATTTTGAAAATCAGCTGTTCATCGTGGACCGGATTCTCGCCATTCTTGGTGTTTTTGAACTTGAACCGTGCACAAATACACTGGTTCGACAAACGGTCAAAATAATAGCCGAGAGTCGAAATTTTACCCAGAATTTTTAAAAGTACAGCTCCGAGAGTCGAGAAAAACTAAAAAGTGGAATTTTGCCAATAATATATTATTCAATATACGCCACGTTTCTAATGTTATTACACAATAATCTCGACCATAAAATAAAAATAAACGTTGGGACTTCGCAGTTTGGTTGGTTTTCGGTTTTGTTACAGCATTTGTGCTACTGAAATCATGAAATGCCACCGAACGAAGACTGGTTTCCGTAATATCGCCAAACAGACGCATCATTAGTTTGGAACAAAAATATACACAAAACCTTGGAACACGACACACGAGTCGATACTTCCTATAAATAATATGTAAATTTCACCAACTAATCGGGCAATCATCAGAGAACAGTTCAACATTGAATTCTTTATCTATTCGTACGGATACGCACACAAACCGAGCATTTAGAACGAAATAACGTTCGCTGATTAAAGAAGATAAATAGGAATATTTCTCAAAAAAAACACACCGAACCGTTCAGAACTGATAACGATGGCTACAAATACGAATTTTCGTGCAATTTGCAAGTGCTGTGTCCAAAATACGTATATGCACCTTCCCACTGGACGGAAATTTATAAACATGACCTAGATGCTGTATAATTAAATACACCCATGCATTTGAAAAGAAAACATTAAGCATCTGTACACATATGATTACATACCTCTTGTACCGATGTCATGTCGACCAAGTTGAAAAAAATATTCGTTACTGTGAACACCAAGCACCAAGCTGAACTTCACATGATGCAGATTAAATGAATCATATTCGCGTTTGACTATTAATATTTTCAATAGATCACATCGATATTAACACGATAAGATATGAATAGAATAACAACACATCACTATTTTACAGGAAAAATACGAAACAAAATATGAGAACGGATCCGAAATATGAAACTAAGTAAGCCGTGTATACTGACGAATTATTATAAAATCACCGTAGGAATTTACAAATTGATAAATTTAACACGCAAACCGATCATACGGACGCTAACAAATTAAACGTACACGAAATAAAAATTCGCAACTTGATCTGATTTCTGTATCTATCGTTTTACTTCAAGTCCAGCTCAAATCAAGCCATTGCGTTGCCTATGGCTTGAGAAAATAATTAGAAAAAGATGAAACATGGATGTTATTGCGAATAAGACAAAGAAAGAGAACAATAACATTGGCAGTGTTACCAGCGAGGGGAATTTTTAATGGGTTTCGGATTAATGTGTAGTGATGGTTTTGGTGAACTTGGCAGGAGGAGAATTGATAGTTGAGTTTATATTTAGGTAAAGTGTGAGTGAATGGTTAAATTATTGTTTTTGATTGTATTTTTAAAAAGAAATAAATAAATAATGGCGTTCGTTCGATATTACGATGGGAAATGGTGAATTTACGTTGCACGGTAAACTTGTTGTGAGGAATTTGGGTAGTGCTATTTTCGCAATGGTGGTTCGTCATCAAGTGAACTGGTGATTCATTTAGAAGTGTTTTTCGTTTTTTTATTTTTTTAAAAATTTCAAATAATGAGGCTGGAAGATGAAAGATGGAAATTGAACTTGAAACTTTGAATTAGAGCGATGAAATGGCGAATTATTAATTATTCTGTTAATTTTGTTGCATTTTTAAATTATATTAAGATTTTTCATCTCCATCATTCCTCATTTAGAAAAAAATCCAGATTTCAGATTTTAGTAGGCCTAGACGCCTAGATAGATTTTTCGATTTTGCAATTTTTTTAAAAAAAGAAGCCAAACTCATTCTAGTTTTGATGTGAAAAAACGAGACTTTTCAATTTTCTCGGGATTTTCTAAACACATGTGAGAGATGCAAACGTTTTTACAAAAAATGATGAAGACGAGAATTATTACGAAAATTTTTAAAAAGTCATTTTGTTAAAAATTTGACTACCAAGTCAATTCCAACCTCAGGACTCTCAGGAGGTACAATTGAACCTTGTCAAGTCAAAAGGAACCAAGCGACATCAAAAATTTCACAAAAAACAGACTTGAAAATACGATTACATCTCAAAAATTCAAGAAGGGATGATGGATATGAGAAAAATGTACTTCGGTAAGATTAATCTATGTATCAGTAATTTACGTGCTTAGGAGCCCATTTTGTGTCACTAATGTGTAAGATGTTAAAATCTCAACACTTCCAATTTTGTCGCTTAATTCCTTTTGACTAACACGGTTCAATTATTACCTCTGATGATCCATTTTTGGTTACGTCATTGTAAAATTCAAATTCAGATTCTTATTTTACGTGTGTTTAAGATTACATCTATACCAGAGGAAACTAGAATGTGAAAAATAGAGGATAAAGAGCTCAGGGACACAGAAATCAGATCAAACAAAACGGAAGGGGGAAGAGGGGGTACGTGTATCCCTAATTTCTAAATTGAATTTTTATTTAGTGGTAAGGTTGCCAACTTCAGTGATTTCTAACTGAAATCAGTGATTTTTCAGTTTTTGAACAAGTTTAGTGATTTTTTCAGTGATTTGAAAATTTCAATGATTTTGGTGATTTTTTACTGTTTGCCAGGTCTTCTTTTCAATTTACAGTGATTTTTTATGAAAAATATTTGGAAAAAAAGTTGAGAAACAGCCAATTCTGACGATTTTGATTTTTTTATTGCCTACTTAAGGTGATTTTTGAGGATGAATACAAGGATAAAGTGATATTTCAAGGATGAGTTTAGTGATAAAAGTGATTTTTGAATGACTTCTGGAGAAAAAACAATGATTTTAGTGATTTTTAAACAAATTGGCTACAGTGATTTTTAGTGATGCGTTTTTTAAGCCCAAAAATCGTGATTTTTCGAAATCTCGATTGGCAACCTTGTTTAGTGGAGGAAATCTGGTTTGAATAGAAAATTTGGAGAAAGTAATAATTTTTTTAAAATTTTCACTTTTTTATCCCCCCAATAATGCCTAATTAGGCCCGTTCCTATAGGTGGTTATATTGGCTCATCCGGAATGGGGAACCCCGAA
The DNA here is from genome assembly GCA_033439095.1 of Pseudococcus viburni. NCBI lineage: Eukaryota > Metazoa > Arthropoda > Insecta > Hemiptera > Pseudococcidae > Pseudococcus > Pseudococcus viburni. The sequence goes on along the minus strand of JAVBJF010000320.1, from coordinate 225,112 downwards.
AAAAAATAGTCGAAATAATTAGGTTTCGATTGGAAATTTTTTTAAAGAGATGACTGGGTAGGGATGATCATATTGCACTTTTTTTCATGAACATTTGAAAAGAGAGCAGCTATGCTTGGACGATTGAACCTTGAAATGCCTTAGCAAAAATTTCATCAATCTGTGTTCATGTTCTAAAAATTTTTTGGAGATTAAAAAAAATTAAAATTTTTTGAAAAAGTTTTCTTATTAAGTAAGTAATATTTTTACTCAAAAAATACCATAGTATTCAGTTTTCATCGTTGCCCCATTTTTCAGGAGTCTTTAAAAATGCCACATTCCCAGATTTTTTCAATTTTCGAAAGTACATAGATACTTACCCAAACCTACCTTGCATTTTTCTTCATTATGACAAATTTTTCCTGGACTAGGGATAATAATGGAAAAAACGTCCATGCTAGAATAATTTTCGAAAAAATGAACTTTTTTCCAATATTACCAAATTAATTGAACACAATATAATTTTAAGATCGGATGGGAAAGGGGTAAGAGAGAAGTAAAGGAATCGTTTTGAGATCTAGTTACAACTTGTTAGCTACCTCCTGCCCAACTTTCAAAAAAAGTGCAAAACGATCATCCATAGTGATTACTTTTCAGATAGGAGACCAATTTGACAATTTTTTGGGCCAAGTCTTCAAGAACCTCTCCTTGGTTATACCTTTATTTAATCTAAATTACTAGAACTGTTGCAATGTAAGATCAGAATTTCGATTTTTCAAGATGTTGATACATGAAAGTGATCAAGTACAATCATTAGGTTTAATGATTTATAGTCAAAGAAAAACAGAAAACTGAATGACTTTTGAAGTTTTGAACAAATTGATATAGAAGAATATTTTACGTGATTTGTTTGTTTTTTTTTTTCAAAAATTTAGTCAATAATTTTTGATTTTGAAAAACAGATAATTTTTGAAGTATGTATCTGACGAAACATTTTAGACCTTAAGTAGGGTTCATACCATCACCCTCGTTGCTTTTTACCTCTCTTAATTAAGTTACTGAACAGAAGCTCAAGTTTGTAATTTTTTTCGTATTAGCTTTTTCTGTTTAAATTTAAATATCTATTTTATATTTTTCTCATTTAGGATCAAACAAAAAATTATTTTTAGCCTAGTTTTTTACAATGATTGTCGGAAAAAATCAATAAGTATACTTACGTATTATTGTCTCTTTTTCAATGTAATATTTTTTTAATTGATACTTACTCACGCTCGATCTGAAATGTTCAATTTTATTATAGACAAATAGTTTGAAACCGAATCATGAGATTATTCTTTTCGAGCTCTGAAAGTTGGACTTTCAAAATCCTAACCATAAAAGGTATGAAGAGAAAACAGTCGAGATTTATACCATCAACTTTTGTGGTTCTGAATTTTGAAGAATTAAGAATGAAACTCTGCTTGATTTGGTCGTTGGTCCAGTAACTTAAAAATTTGTACTTATCAAAATTAAATTCGATATTCATCAATTCCTTGTAAAATAATAAAATAAATAAATAGAAGATTTTAAAAATTCGAAACTAATAAAACGAATACGAAATAATCGAATTTATAAAACGATTCATAATACGAACGATTTTGCCCTCACTCACAAACCACCATTATTCGATGTGAAAACAGCTCAACATCTTTATCAAAGTGACTGATAACCGTCTTGAAAAATATTTTAATTATCAACAATTCAACAATGTAAATTAGTCAATTATTCACGCTTAATTGGCGGGTCCTTCGTGAAACCCTATTTGTTTTTCAAATAATCATTCAAACATCTCAAGAATACCATTCAACCACATCTTATTCAACTCTGACATGAACTATTCATCTCTCAAAAGTAAGTATATCTTTTATCTATATTCATTTATTGTACCATCACACTCGAATTTTTCCACCTAAAACCCTCACACAATCACTAAAATATTCACCTCTTTGTCCACAGGATAACCCAGTAATGAATAATGGCATACCTCAGTCGTAAAATAAAATTAAGGTACATCTATCTGCTGATATGTTTGGTCGGATTTATTTACACCGTTTATCAAATCAAATCAATCCAAGAGCTGACCGGTGCTGATCAGAAAAACATACCTACGATGCGTGGCGTTCACATGGCTCTGCATCAATCATATCGTCCTGATAGGAACAACAAATTCGCTTGCATTAGTGATAAAAAACTAATAAGTTTCGATAAAGTTAACGATGACTATTGTGATTGCCAAGATGGAAGTGATGAACCTGGTACCGAGGCATGTCCTAATGGCCAATTTTATTGCACTTATGAAACTACTCATAGACATGGCGAGTATTCCATCACTCAAATCCTACTATGTATACGAATTCACTCGAATAATTAATTTTCACCTTTAATTGTAGCTCGACCAATACCATCGAGTAGAGTAAACGATGGAATCTGTGATTGCTGCGACGGATCGGACGAATGGAAAAATATCCAATGGCCTTTCACCGGTCCATGTATCAAGAGTTGTTGAACTCTCGGATTAGACTGTTCTTTAGAATACTGTTTCGATGACGAAGTACCATCTCAATATCAATTTACTCGACTGAATAGTTACCAAATAATTCGATATTGTACAGCGTGATTCTGTATTTTTAAAGTTGATTTTTTAAATCGACGCTTCCTATTTTTAAAATCTAACAAATTCGATCGTTCAGTATTAATCGACGTGGAAACGAAAGCAATTTTGTATCATTGGTTGTTCCTGTGAATTTTATCTCGTTATTATTTTTAAAACAACATTTCAGGGGAGAACTTTCAATACACAATACGTAAGATTATAATTTTAGTTTATTACGATATCGAGTAATAAATTTTATTATTATTTACCATTGTTGAAAGTATTTTTCTCTCTGACGATCGTATATCGCTATTTTATTTAATTTAAGTTTCTATATTTATTCTAAAATTGTTTTTTCTTCCAAACACAAACGTTCCAGTAACGCTCGAGTTAGAAATTTAATAAACGATAGTAATTATTTCTACGAAACAAATCAGAGTCGATAATTTCGCTGGTAATTGGTTCGTATAAAACGATTATATTTCGATTATAGGTTTTTTCGATTGCGTGATATTTTATAATTAAACGCAGTTAATTTGAAGAATTTGCATCGAAAGAAGCAAAAAGTAAAAGAAAAGTAATTTCAAACTATTTCAAAGATATTCGCTTTCGAACTGAAAATCGTATAAAAGTGGAATCAAACATGCTAACCTTTGAGCAATTTCGTTTCACTTACGGTAAAATGAATCTGCAAAAGAGTAATTTCCCATTCGAACGTGATTTTCACATTTCCATCGTTATGAAGACGAACAGAATGCTAAACTGTCAGCAATCTACAAAGTGTAATCGAACTTTCTTCCATATAAATATTTAGAAGAAAAAAGCTCTACGCTCGAAACCACACCGAACTACTTAATCCTTCGTGCAGAAGTAACTTCGACTTCATTGAAATAAACAACGTTAATTCAAAAAACGTATAATCTTAGCATATAACAGAAAGAGAGAGAGAGAAAAAAAATGAAACAATACAAAAAAATTCTCCAACTTGGAAAAAATCACATGGGCTGAAATTCTTTCAAAACTTGGAAATGGTTTTGCAAAGAGGGCGGATCATTTTTAAAATGTAATTTACGATAAATCCTGGCTTCGAAATTTTTCAAAGTTTTCGTAAACAATTCTTCTTCTTTGCCAATCCACGGTCTTCTTTCATCGTAAACTTGGTACGGTGTAACGTGCACAGAAACATTTATCCCTGCAACGAGTATAATATGAGTATACGACAAACATTCGGATAAAATTGTTTTCATATTAACGTTTTAAGCTCGAGCAAACAAAAAAATATATATTTCATTTTCCCTACGTCATGACAACCTTAACGCACACGTACCTAATTTCGCCAAAGTTTGCAACAAAGTTTGGTCGGTAATCCACGTGTTATTCTTGCCGGCGTGGCCTCCGTCTAAAAAATACATCGACGAAATTTTACGTATAATTTTCGCCATTACTGGTTCAGACTGCGAATGCGAGTCGGCGAAATGAAACTCGTGTATGAACTGATTCAAAACCGCACAACCTTTACTGAAACCGATTAAACTTAGACGGGAATCTTCGTAACGTGTATTTCCAAGATTAGAGCTGTAAAATAAGAAACGATCGTTAGCAATTGCTTATTTCGGCTGAGAGCGTGTATTTGGATACGATTCGTGTAAAATTTAATAACAACGTACTTAATATAACAGGAGAAAAACAGAGTAATGGCCCTGGTTGTTATATCCCTCCCTTCTCCGATCTACTTTGAAATTATAAAGCTTTCTGTGTTTTTACAAGGGATCCATTTAGTAAGCCTTCTTCGATTTGAACGAGAGTGGAATTTTTGGAAAAGGATGTTCTGAAATCTCCTTTGGGTAAGGGAAATTTCAACAGCCAAAATTTATTTGTTTATTTTATGGGAATTTTTAAAATTTTACAATTTTATTTTTCAATAATATTTTTTTACAGTTTTTTTTTGTCAAAATTGATGAAAATGAATTCCGCATTTTATAACGATCTCCTGAAACCGGTCATTTTTAGCTTCTTTAGAGCCTCCAGTAAAATTTTGGTTTTCTCCAGTATTTTTGAATTTTTCTAGGAAACGTGGAAATCATCTTGGGTGCTGAAATTCGAATTCACATTCGCTTTCTGGAATTTTTAACAAAAAAATTTATCTTCTGGAGAAATTTAAAGATATTAGCGCTAGGTAATAAAAACCGCACTGGATGCTCTGAAGTGGCTGGAAATTATGATACTCTGGTTCGGAGGTGGGGGGGGGGTAGGTTGAAAAACAACTAATTCCCGGCTCAGTAGACAACCAGCGATTTAGTAATTTTTAATAATTATTTTTTTGAAAATTTAAAAGCTGGCAATAAAATAAAACATCAAAAATGTCCGTCTGAAAACTGTCACCAAACTGGATTTTCTAATCAAACTACTTAAAAGGAAGCAGAAACTAACCCAGTTTTTGACACCTAAGGGTGGTTTCTATATTCAGGCTCACACATATTTCACTACTTACTTCAAAAACTCCCTAACAAAGAATTAATCCAAACTGAAAGTAAAATTTAGAGCCAAAATTTCAAAGGAAGGTCAAAAATAGTTTAAAATGATGAAATTCGGTTTGGAGGGGAGGGGCGATACTGAGTAGGAATCTCATCGTCATCAATTTTGCTGGATAATTTAATAAAAATAATAAATAAATTTTCGCGGAAAAATGGCCAAGTACCAAATTTCAAATTTTTAAGTCGTCAAAAATCGACGAATTACTTTAAGCAGCTGAAATTTGATTTTTGTGAGATTTTAGGTCACGGTCTTCCCAAAACTTCAACTCTTCTTCAAATCAGAAGCAGACAAGCCCTGATTTTATTGACCTTGGGTTAATCCATATTTTTTCCAGGAAAATTCTCAGCCAAAAAATAAGGTTCTTGACCCAAAGTTATAAATTTTGGAAAATTATACTTTAATCGATCAAATAGGTCACCAATTTGGGTAATTCGCGATTGTAAGTGTTGAAGGCCATATTATGGACTATTTTTATGGGGGTTTCTCCAGCGCTAGAGAAACCCAAAATTTCTTGGAGGCTCCGAAACGTCTCGAAACCGCTTCCAATCAATTCTAAATCACGTTTTGCAAGACGATGAGATACCAATTCTGAAATTTCAAAAATTTCAAAAATTCGAGAAATGCACTTCAGCACCGGAAATTTTGGAAATGGTTTTTCTTTCATGATGTTCTTTCAATTTATTTTTTTTCGGCTCAAAATTCTACTTTGAGTTGGGACAGTAGCATACTAGACACTCGGGGGGGGGGGGGGGGGGGGTAGAGATCCAGCGGTGTCGGAACCTTTTTTGGGGAGGGGCTACAAATTCAATATGGAGAATTGGAATACCAGAAGGATTTTGGGGAGGGGGTAAAAGGGAGCCTTCTTTCGCACTGTCGTCTCAGATAGATCTTAGAACTGTAATTTTGCTCATGCCCGAGCAAAGCAAGAGCGAAGCTTTGAAAAAAATACATTTTTTTACATTTTAATGCCGTGAAAATGCCTATCTGATGTAATTTGGGGTACATTAGGTACTTTGTATCCCGGCTGCCGATTTGAGGGTACAATGTACTCCTTGAACCCCATTTTCCGACACCACTGATTGAATACAAAGGATAGGTATATTTTTCAACGTTCAATTATCAGGGAGGGAGTCGTGAAAAAACTGACATGTCAAGTTTTTGAAGCCTAAAGTAAAATTTTATTTCAAGGTATGCACGAACCCGAGCGAAGTGAAAGCAACAAATTTTTCAAAAAAAAAACCTCAAGAGCCAAAAATTACTGAGATACGTTGATTTTGAGAAATATTCTCAACTTTCAAAAAAGTGTCAAAATATTCGGACCCGAGGGAAACCAGAAAGAAAAACTCAAAAAAATGCCCAAGAGCTGAAATAAATGAAGTACTCGCGTTGAATTGGAAAAATTGTTGTGAGAAAATCTTTCAAAGCAGCAAACTCAACCCGAACGAAGAGAGGACAATTTTTTTTTGCAGAATATAAGGTGCAGTGGGGCAATTGCAAACCACTTTTTGATTAGTGACACTTTGCCGGTTCACTGTGCCGGCTCTATGGCACCAATCAACCTGAAATTTCTGTCACACAAACTTCAAGGGGTTCTCTATTGGTGGGAAAAATTTCGTATCATTTAGTTCATAAATTTATGAAAAAATAAAATTTTAAAATTTTTCAATTGCGTTTTTGCATTTACCCGGCCATGGGGCAAATGCCAAATCGTGAATTATTTCTGAAGGTGCTCATTTTTTTTCAGTTTTGATGGTCAAATCGGAATCTACGTAAAATTTACTACCTTTTAATATTCTCATAACCTTCGTTTGATCAAAATTTGTCGGGGATATCCGCGAAAGAAAGAATTTTTTAAGGAAGTGAAAAAATCTCATTTTTTATTTTTATTTTTATTTTTTTTTAATGAGCTAAAAATTGAAAACAAATGATCACTTGTGATAAGTATGACGTATTTTATTGGAAAACACAAAATTTTGATGAAATTTGAACAATATTTTTATAATAACTCCCAAAAACGCAAAAAATGGCAAAATTTTGTAAGTAAATATCAAAAATTTAATATAAATTTTCACACTTTTGAAGGACCATTATTCTTTTTTTGTATCTTCGACCCATTTTACATCTAAAAATCGTTTAAAAAATTCTGAGAGTATAAATAAAATGATAAATATTCTCGATTTTGCAATTGCCCCCGCATGACCTTTTTCGGGGTAAATGCAAAAACGCATTTTTCCGCTAATGTAATGAAAATTTTTCAAAAATGATTGTCATAGCTTTAACTTAGATCTATTAGTATAATTAATCAACAAAAATCAGTTCAAAAAAATTTTACTTTGTACGTTTTTGACCATTTTGAAAAAAACTGATTCAACTTTACTTATGAGTGATTTTGACACATGTTGATAAAAACATTTCCACAAAGCAAATGCGTGCACCGTTTTCGTTCAAACTGAGTGAGTATATAGGTAATAGATGTGCCTTAACCTACCAAAAGATGGCGCGATCAAAAATTATGTTAACTGATCTCCAGAAGCTGATTTTGCAAATACCCCGATTTTGCAATTACCCCACTGCACCTTACGTCATTGTTGTCGAAAAAATATGGTTTTAAGATCATAAATACTTTTCAAATAAAAACTTCATTTTTGAAGGGCTTCTGGGGAGGGTTGCCGCCCCCCCCGTTTTTATGCCATTGAGCTGAGATAACTCCAGTGTTAGAAGTTTTTGAAACAGTGAAATAATGTGTTTTTTTGGCTTGAATTTTTTTTTTTATCAAGTTACTTAGTACTTACATCCAACTTTTGAATCCGAAAAAATATATGTGATGCGTGACCACTTAACAGAATGATTGATAAAAAAAATTCTCCAGCTATGGCACTCCATTCTAAAATCTTAACATGAAAAAAACTAAAAAATATCAACTAAAAATTTTCAAAAAATTCTCATACATACTACCCGGCGCGGCAAGACGTATAACCTGTAAGAATTTCAAAAAATTTTATCCACTCCTCCCAGAGATATTGCGTCTTGAATTTTCGACATGGGGTGCATAATTCCGGAAGGGGTGGGTCAACAAATTTTTCGAGTAATTTTATACTAAAAGTAACATTTTGGGTCACTTTTGACCGATCCTGGGTGAAGGACCATTTCGACCCTTATCAGTTATCACTCTCTCATTTCGAATCAAGGAAAAATCACTGATAAACAGTCAGAATTACTGCACAGGAAAAATCAGTGAAATTCACTAATTTTCAGCAATTTTTCACTGATAATTCAAAAATTTCACAGATTTTTCAGTGAATTTTCACTGATTTCCAGTGATTTTCTTTCACTGACTTGCTTTAAGTGAAAAATTTTTCACTGATTTATTACTGTGCTCATGCTGCAATTTTGACTGTTTTTCAGTGGTTTTTGATAAATTTCACCGATTCAGAAATAAAAGAGCAGTAAGTACGGCTCTTTCAATGATTTTTTTTACATTTTTTAAAGAATAAGTAGGTAGGGTACTGAAGTTTTTCCAAACGAATTTACTTAAGGAACTTGATTTTCCTCATATTATTTTAAACATTCACGAATCAAATCAGAAAAGAACCAAGTGGGCATCTAACGAAGGAAATAGAAACCCAAAATTCGAAGAATTCCTCTTCAAACACTTTTCCAATTTTTTCACCATCAACCCCAAAATTTCAAACAACCTTCTCTATTCCAAATCTTCTCCGAAACTCTTCAACCATCATTTCAACCCCTTCCCCATTTCAACCCATTTTTACAATACCTACTACGTACAATATTGGCAAATCGATAAACCGTATCCACCATCTAAATACCCCGCATCTAAAAAACAATTGCGAAATACCAAACAACCAGATCGTTTGCAAAGGTACCTAGGAATTTAACGAGCGTAGCGTGTTACCATCCCTGCCGGTACAACGTGTGCCATGCCATATAAAAATAATTTCACTTACGTTTGCACAGCCGTCGACAAGCTCCCGAGCAGTTCATTTAAATGCATTAAAGCTCCATGATTCGAAACAAACTTCGGTATTCCGTAGCTTTGACTAGCAACGAAATTATCGTAACAGCTAAACGTACCGTGATCGTATCTGGAAAAAAAAAGAGGAAATTAAAAATAAAATTACAAATATCTCTCCGCATAAAACACGTTTTTGAATTAATTCGCTAAAATATTATAGGTACGTACTACTACGACGTTAAAATGTATACCACCGAGTCGAGTAATTCCACGGGATAGTCACAACTCGTAATATTTTTATAATAATAATTAAGTTTATAACGAAGGGGAATTTCAGAGTTGTCACTATTGTTTTATAGTAACCCCTTGGAGGCCTTGATGCAGTTTCCTCGCGCATACAAACTTATCTGTTGAATTTGCAAAGGACATCATAAAATATGCAACGAATACCAGTCACGCCACTATACCTAATACTCTCACAAACCATTCGAAATCCATACTTTTATTTATTTTAAGTGCAATTTACTACGAGATATAAATTATCAATTTTTTCCACCTCTGTCTATTCTCTGGCGCTACCTACGTTCGCGTTCGAGTAATTTAATTAATAATGGATTACTGTACGTTCAATTTACAAAGATATATAAGTTGATAGTATCACACTCGCTGGTCGACTCGAAGCAAAGGTAAAGGAGTAGGTATTGGAAGATAAACCATCTCTATTTTGCGCTACCGTGTGCATGAAATACGTAAAAACAAACAGACGTTTCGGATGCATTAAACCAGCCAACCGTATTTCATATCCTTTTAAAATTTTACTTACTCGAGGAAACATATAACAAGTATAAAATTACTACTCCTTTGTATCCTTAATGTAATATTGAGGGTATTTTTGATTTAAGAAATATACCTACCGTAATATATTTTTATTTTATAATGCATTTTATCTACACTTATCTCGGAAACATGGCGAATAAATTGCACTTCCATCATAAAGCTATAAAATGTTTAAAGTAAAATAGGCTTTTCCTATAACGGATGGCTAAGTTTATTAGAGGTATATATATATAAAGACGCGAACGCATCATCATCATTAACCAGTATAGTATATGGTGCGAGTACGAGTATGAGTATATAGACGTAGGATATTAAGTTCCACCCGAGACGTGGTAACCATAGAGTCCTTGGAGCGTGCTTAATTTTAATGGAGAACTTTCTTGCTAGCTTGCTGTCAAATTTATAACAGCTCACGAATCAAAATGAAGAGCACTTTTCACCCTAAAATATCGAGTTTATATTCCGAGGTGTGGGTTCTTTTAAATTACCGTATAACTAAAAAGTTAAGCAGTTTAGAATTCGGTGTAAAAGGTGGTTTCATTAATTTGGTGTATCCTTTTGACAGGCCGCATGTACGATTATGTTTTGGATGTGGAAAACATTTCGATAAATTCGTGAAATTTAATTGATAAGTCTCCAGAGAGAACAGCCAGTTAAAAATGAAGAAAATTTAAAAAAAAAGAAAAGAAAGAAGTGAAATAAAATGAAATCAAAATAAGGTAAAGGAAGTTGCTATTCCCAAAAGATTTTGTAAAAAGAAGTGAAGTGAAACAACTTGATATAAAAAGGTTTAAAATATTTGCAGTAAATTGAGCCTGTCCGGGTAAGATGATGATTGCCCTTTTACCAATTGGGCTGAAACTCACCCAAAAGGTTAGTCTTGATGTAAAAGCACCCCAAAATTTTTTTGGTTCGATCCTGCCACCCCAACCCGAATAAAATGGCCGTATATGTCCAAAATTTAAAAATTCATATCTTTGGAGGGGGTGGTTCGAAAATTTTGAAATTTTCACAGAAAATAGTTAGTGGGCAGGTGTATATGCGTGAGAATTTTTTCAATTTTTTTACACATATCTAGGGTAGGGGGTTTGAAAACTTCAAAAATTAGTAGAAAAAATCGGGAGGGGGGGCGGGACCCATGGCTGGATTTTAAAAAAAAGTTGGCCTTACCCTTAGGTAAAACTTTTTTTTTTTCAGTAATTTTTATTTTTTTTGATCATGTTCCACCCCTCTTGGGGTCTGAAAAAAATATGTTATACCTAAGGGTAAGGCCAACTTTTAAAAAAAATCCAGCCATGGATCCCCGATTTTTTTCTATGAATTTTTAAAATTTTCAATCCCCCCCCCCCCTCATATGCGTAAAAAAATTGAAAAAATTCTCGCGTATATACCTACTCACTATTTTATGTGAAAAAAATTTTAAAACTACCATTCCGAAGATACGAATTTTTTAATTTTGGACATATACGGTCATTTTATTCGGGTTAGGGTGGGGGGATCGAGCCAAAAAAAAATTTGGGGAGGTTTTACATCAAGACTAACCTTTTGGGCGAGTTTAAGCCCAATTGGTGAAAGGGCGAATTTCACCACCTTACCCGGACAGGCTCTTCAATGAAAAAGTGGAAAAGTGAAGTAATTTTGAGACCATTGCTTTGGCAAAATTCCCAATATTTTTGTATTAATTGTGATGCTAAAAAGAGAGGTACCACAACTGGCAGTAAAATTTTAGACCGAAATGAAAATAAATCGGAAGTACTTCATTAAAGAATCCCATATCCAAAAATTCAGGTGCTCAAGTTCATTTCTCTAATTTCGGCGAATTTTTGAAATTTCAAAATTGCCCCATCGCCCTGCATAATATGAAAAATTGATCTCATCAACAAAAACAGCTGAAAATTGATATACCTACCCCTATTTTGACTTCCCGAATCAATTGGAAACGATCTCGAAACGTTTAGGAGCCTCCAGCAGAAAATTTTGGAATTTCCCAGCAATGAAGAAAAGTCCATAAAAATGGTCCATATGAACTTAAGAACCTAACAACTCAGATTATCCATATTGGTGACCTACTTGATCGATTAAAACCTAATTTTCTAAAATTCGTAACTAGCGGGTCAAATATATATTTTTCTCCATCAAAAATTTTTGGAAAAAATTGAAAAATACGTCTACAGCGCAGCTTACGAATTGAGGTAAACTGAAAGTTGGTAGATACTCTATTTTTGATCTCTAGAATCAATTGGAAACAGGTTCGAAACGTTTTTGAGCCTCCAGAAAATTTTGGATATCTCCTGCATGGAAAAAATGCCCATAAAAAGGTCCATTATTAACTTTAGGACCGATTGGTAATAGCGAATTATTCATATTGGTGATTTATTTGATCGATTACAGCTGAATTTTCCATTAATTTGTAACTGCCAGGTCAAATCTATATTGTTTGGGAGAATTTTTTTCGAAAAAAAATGAAATTTGGGCTAAAAATATTACAAACATTAGAAAATTGTGCTTCAATCGATCAAATAAGTTACCAATCCAAAGTTAATCAGAATAGGTACCTACTAGAGCTGAAAGCGAGGCAGTCATTTTATACCGCCTGACCGCCTCGTTCAAAAGCGAGGCGGTCACGTTACCGCAACCGCATTTATTATACCGCGCCTGACCGCTTAAACCGGTTTTTGAAAAAGCGAGGCGATCAAGTACCGCGGTACTACCGCCTGACCGCCTAATGTTACACTACCTACTGTAGTGATAGAGATAATTTTTATGGGCTTTTCATTTTCGCTGGAACCCCAAAAATTTTCTGGAGGCTCTGAAACGTTTCGAAATCGTTTCCAATCAATTCGGGTTGGAAAAATTAGGGCATCTACCAACTTTCAGTTTTTTACCTCGATGTGCACACTGTAGGGTGTAGGTGAATTTTTCAATTTTTTCCAAAAACTTATGTTGGAGAAAAATATGGATTTGACCCAGTAGTAATGAATTTTGAAAAATTGTGCTATAATCGATCAAAATATGGTTAATCTGTGTTTTCAGGTGCCAAAATTCGTATGGTCCATTTTCATGAGCTTTTCATCATTGCTAGAAAATTCCAAAATTTTCTGAAGGCTCCAAAACGTCTCGAAATCGCTTTCAATCAATTTGTGAGGTTGAAAATAGGGTATGTACCAAATTTCAGATTTTTTCGATGATTAGATCAAATTTTCATATTTTGCAGCGATGGAGCAATTTCGAAACTTCAAAAATTCGCCAAAATTCTAGAAATGAACTTCAGCATCTGAAATTTCGAACATGGGGTTCTTTTATGATATACCTACATTCGTTTCATTTTTGTTTCCAGCCAAAATTTTATTGCCGATTGGACCTAGGTGGAAAATCAAAAATTTGTCTGTGCATATTTATTAGAGATATTTTCAAAATTTCACTGTAGGAATTGTAGGAAAACATTCGAGTCTGCATTGAAAAATTTTTGATTTTAGTAAAAATCAATTTTTCGATGAAAAATTGGAAAATTTGAGCAATAAAAAAATTTCCTTGCCAAAATTGGGATGGAATAACAGAAACGCAAAATTTTCAATTTTGTGTATCAAAATACCTAACTCATTTTCTTTTGTACAAGTATGTTTTTAATGTTGGTTGATTTTAGGTTACGAAGAGAACGGTATTTCGTTTTTTTAGAAACTCAAAAATCTTGATTTTTCAACGATTTGTCCATTTTCCAAAAACCATCGGAGTTGCCAATGGTTTAGGGAAGGATGGAAACTCAAATTGCACCTTTTTACCCCCTTTTATTTTTTTTTCTACGTCAACGTCATTTCAATTAAAATTTACTCATGAAAAACTGCGATTTTTTCAAGAATGACCTTACTTTGAACTGAAGGACTAAAATATTTTATCGTAAATTTTCAATTCTAAATAAACCACTCCTGTGGATTTGATCTTAATTCAAGGTATATTTTTTCAATCCTCCCTGATGAAGTGATGATTCAAAGCAAAGTGAATCACCTTTCATTTCGCATACAAAAATTTCAGGAAAAGGGGCGACGTGAAACTTTAATGCCATTTTTTTTTTACTTTTCTCTAGGAGAGGTCAAAATAGGTCAAACAATGGCTGGTACAATGAAAAATCAAAAAAAAAATCCGAAATAAATACCCACATATTTTATTGCAAAACCTGGTTGAAAAATGAAGTAAAAAACAATGTTCAGGTGGGAGGAGGGTGAAAATCCCTTTTGCTCTCTAGATCCTCATTTGATTTCAGCCGTTTTCTGGCTGTTTTCGCTAGTTTTCTGCATTGTAAAATTTAAGCTAAACCTGGTCAAATTTCTATCTTCAATTTATTTTTTCAGTACCCACCTAAAAATTACAAAACTGGGAAAAATGCCACGAAAAAAATAATTACGTATTTATTTTGCATATTTAAATAAGATTTAACATCTTTAAAGATTGAATGATTTTTTTCAACTTTTTTAGAACTTGCCAATTTATTGGAAAAAATTTAACACTTTACTATTCAATACAAAATGTTATCATTTAATTCTCTTCCAAAAAAATTCTTTCCAATTAAACTCATATTTATTTCGCATGTTTCCGGATATTTTAGCTTGAAATTGCATATTTTGTGCATGAACGCAAAAAACGAATTTATTACACACATGGTTATATTTTAAACTTATTCAGTCATATTTTTCTGTACTCTAGGCAGTCTGGTCGTTCTTCTTACTGTTTGAAAAATTCATTTCAAATGAAAACGCCAAAGTTTCAATCTCTATAAAATTCTACATCATGAACTTGAATATCAATAAAACAAGTATCTCTTCGCAATAACCCCCCCCCCCCCCCAAAAAAAAGTAATTCAATTCAGATGGGTTCGCTAATCACTCACTCATCTACTTCGACGACATTTCTCTCATAAAATTCACAGACACACCTTGAAAAAATTTTTCTCCTCGCACGATCTTACTCATTGTCATTACCACTTCAAGAAGCCTCATTTCAAAGAATGACAATAACAATTCATTTGCTAGAAAGTACCCTTGAAATAAAAAACCTATCATCGGCTCATTTTCGCATGCACATTCTTTTAATGTAAAAATATATTGCATAACGATCGACGCGATGGCGCACTGGAAAAAAATAATCAGCTACAAATAGCACCTAAGCTGGCAAAGTGCGGATATTAATCGTAGGTACGTTTTAACCCGACTGTAACACGTCTTTATGCGGCATTAACCAAAACTGACATGTTGGCTTTGAGTCTTTACGGAAGGAGAAATTCGACACCAGGTCGTTTGAAATCCGGCGACGAGTGAAGCCATCGAAGATAAAATAAAATTTGTCTTGGGAGCCGGCATCACGCATATCGGTAAAAACAATACAGCACCCGTAAACCATTACGGTGAAATTACGATGGCCGGACGATAAGTCGAAGCGGGGTAGACAATAATAAATTACTTTAAAAACCAACTTAGTGTGCAATAACTTGCCAAATACGTAATGAGCTTTAGGATTCTCCGGAGCCCGAGCTAGGAGCCGGAGATCGCAGAGTGCGAAAGTCGCAGAACATGTACGCTAATGATTTTACATAATGTGCGGACGCGTTAACATAAATAAACGACTTTGTAATCAATAATCACCTGGATGGCTGAACCACAACGATGTCCGATTTGGGAAATTTATGATACAGTAATTCACCAACGTTCTCCAAACTCCAATTCACAAATTCCTTTTTATTCGGATCACTTTTCATACGTTCCGCGAAGTCCTACAAAATAATAGCACTTATTAGTACAGGTATGGTAGAGATAAAGTTACAGCAAAATACTCATAAATATTTAAATCTCATGTATTTAACTTGAAAGGATTAGATACTTGGTATTTGTGGAAATTATACTCGGTTTTATTTATTTTTTTATTGGCATATCAAGTTGTCGAAGGTGATTTTTTCATATTTGATCTATTGATCCGTTTGTATTGCCCTTTTTTCCATCAAAAATTGAAAATAATTTATGCTATATTGAAAAGGGAAAGGACAGGAGTCGGGGGGAGGAAAAAACATTTTTTCGATTTTTTTTTTCAACTCATATAGCTACTCACAAGTTATTGACTTTTACGAAAAAATAATTCCATTCAAGTTTTAGTTTCCCATCACCTGATACGGCCCAACTTCAAACATCGAGTCAGAGGTTTCCAAATTAAAAATGAATCATTGAATATTTAAACATTTTTGAAATTTAAAATTATTTTTCAACAACAACTACAAACCAAACAGTTTCTCAAAAATTTTTCAATTAGCTTACTTCCTCTGATTTTATTTCATTTTTTTGGTAAATTGAAGAGGAAAAATTATCAAATTTCTCCTGAACCCTTCTTCAGTCCGAATTTTCGAAATTTTAAATTTCTCTTGTACCTCCATTTAAGATGAATTTTCAAATTCTTCCAGTACCTCTCTCCTAAGGTGTCTACTCTTGCTATTTTTTGGATTTTTCTCGCCATTTTTATACCATTTTTCCTGCTTCAAATCCATTCAAAAAACAATCATCCAACCTTCCATTAAAAAATTCAAGCAGATTTAAGGAAGAGCATAATGTTGAAAATTCTTGCTTTTCACGGTAGAATTATTAAAATTATTGCTATTTTTTGGTTTTCTCGCTACTCTCTCATTTCTGAAGACCTTTTTGCATGACTTTTTTGACTTTTTTATGGGTTACCCCTCCCCCCCCCCAAAAAAAAGAAAATATTTTTTACAAAAAGCTTCAAACAAATATAATATTTTTTTTAAATCACAAAATGAGTTCCTAAATTTAAATTTTTATAAGTTTATAAGAAAATCTTGACCTTTGAGTTAAAAAGCTTGACTTTGCACGACTAGCTTGACCTCTTGATCAAACGCTCAACTTATTTTGACCAGCTTGATCGTTAGACACCCTGTTGTTCTTCACTCATCATAATCTATTTTCCTTCGTTTGAAAACTTGAAACTGACAAAAAAACATTTTTTTAAGATAGCATTTCCCGGTAAGTCGGCCTCTGAACAGATCGGGGTAAAAATCACCCAAAATGTTGGTACTGATGTGAAACTACCCCAAAAAATTTTTAATCCCTTACCCCCACCCCACCCCACCCGAACTCAATATTTTCCACCTTTGAAAGCAGTAGTCCAAAAATTTTGAAATTTTCACAGATTATAGATACTTACTATGTGGACGTATATCTGAAAATGTTTCAAACATTTTTTTTTCTGAATTTGCCAAGTTTTTTCACGCTTTGAATATTTTAAAAATTCGCTAAAAAAGGGGGAAGAAAGGCTACGAAATTCTTGCTTTCCAAAATTTTGTTGCACTCTTAGGCATGACATTTTTCTTTGAAGGGAGGGGGTTCAAAAATGGGTGCAACATGTTCAAAAAAAAAAATCTACAAAAAACACGTTTTTTCGGACATGGTGTCCATTGGATCTGAAAAATAAAAACACTTGATATTTTCTAGATTTTTATTGACATTATCATGCTATTTTTCTTGTTCTAAATTTTTTCGGTAGCCCCCTTTTAAATATATTTAAGGAAAGGGAAAAATATTAAAAATTATTGCTTTTGGAAATAAAATCATTAAAATTCTTGCTATTTCCTGTTTTTTTTTTTATTTTTTTATTTACATATTACACCCAGAAAATGATAATAAATTTTATCCAAAAAAAAAAAATACAACGGGGCACCATTCACAAAATTGGTAAAATTTATTCTGGAAAAATAATATTTATCGCGAAATTGGGAAAAATTTATTTTTATGCAATAAATTTTACCAATTTTCTAAATGGTGCCCCGTTATTATTTTTTTTGGACAAAATTTATATTTTTTGGGTAAAATTTATTTTTTTGGATAAAATTGATCATTTTTGTAACACGTTCTATTTTTTATTTCATTGAGTGGTTTTTCAGTGTAGATATCATGCCTTCAAACTGAAATTTCAGCGATGGTATCGTAGATTTTTTCAAAGTGTTTCCAGCATTTTCAAGGTTCTACCCCGATAAAAAACGATCGTTTGTGCATTTGAACTCCCCCCCCTTCCTACTATACCCCCAAAAATGACCAATTTTAGCTATTTTACTTCCGACGAGAGACAAAGTCAACATATGCACTTTAAAAATGAAGCATGCAGTTGTAAAAATCTCTTCAAAACGAATTTCACAGTCTCAATATGAATTTTTCTGCTTTAGCTGCTCGAGTGACCTTATTTTATCAAGCCATCAGATGGTGCTAATTAATAATTTGGAAATTTTTCTGGGTGTTCCAAGTTTTTCTCAGCGTGGTGCCACTGCCATCGCGTCCTATATATGAAGGTTGCCACCAGAGGCGTCGCTAAGGGGATGGGGGCAGACTCCAAAAAAAGTTCTGGCCCCGTTTGCCCCCCTCCAAAAAAAATTATGTTGTACTTATTTATAAATTTACATTACACTTACATCAAATAAGGATTTTCAAAGTATTAAAACATGAAAAAATGTTTTTTTAGGGCATTAAAAATTCAATTTTTTCAAAGCTTCGCTCGGGCATAAACAAAATTACAATATTCTATGATCTATCTAGACAAAATTGCGGAAGAAGGCTCCCTTTTTATCCCCTCCTCATTTTTAGCAAAGGAAAAAAGTCTGTCCCCCTTTTCTACTTCGAAAAAGCAAAAAAAGTTGTCCAACACACGGCCCCTTTTGTGCCCCCCATTTTCGATTATGACGACGCCACTGGTTGCCACCCCTGTGAAATTCAGCAATTTTAAATTTCTACTCAAAATTTTCCCTTCATCTCCCTCCAGGCTGAGTGTTAATAATTTTATATTGATCTGCTTTATCTAACTCCCTTCAGGCTAAATATTCAAATATTTTGTTTTCCGAGTCCTCAACATAGGTAGGTATTAATTAAATTTAAAATTATTTTCCAACTTTATAGAGTGATTAGTATTCTCACAATTTCTTTACAAAATTGAGGCTGACGCAAAAATATAATACAGGAGGATACTTTTTGGTTCATTAGATTCCTGGTATAGTACGGTCATTTTAGGTTTTGACCCAAAAAAATTCCCGGAAAAGGGAAAGTTCGTATATAAGCTTTGTAGAAGGTGTATTTCAACATACCCGACTTTCCCTAAAATCGGTGAATATTTTGACTTCCATTTGGGGGTGAGGGGGTTCAAATTTTCGTTTTTCGGCTATAACTTTCAAAATTACGTATTTACGAAAAAATATGTGGAACAAAAATTGTAGAGAATAAAAGAACAAACAATTTTGTTATTTACAATTTTTTACTGGGACGTCATGGGAGGGAGCTAGGGGCTTCAGAAAAAAATCAATTTTGAAAATTTCCCATTATCAGAAAAAATCACCGAAAATCGGGTTAATCGACTTTTAGGAGCGGCTCTTTTGCATAGTACATTCTATTACTATGTAGAATAAGAGAAATGAACAACCGACCCCTCATCTCAAAGTAGGGGGATGGACCCCCTGTAGAAAAAGTTGAATTTTCCCCCTGGAATATCTCAGCTACAGTGAAAAATTCGAAAAATTGGTTCAAACAAACGTTGTAGAGCGTTAAAAGACGAACATTTTCCTTTTTTTATATTTTTTCCAAGTGGTCTTGGGGCCGAGTTAATGCAAAAAGAAAAAAGATCGACGCGGGGTTCGAAAATTTTTCATCAACTCAATAAATTACACGTGTGTAAGCCTGGTAAAAAATCTAGAGAACCAATAGCCCAACAAGTGGGTTTCTGGGGTTTTCGTGGTCGCTAAAGTCGATTTTTATAATCATCTAACCCCTGGACCCAAATTGGACCCCAAAAGAGGGGTTTAAAATTTTGTGAGAAATTTTCGAACTCTGCGTCGATCTTTTTTCTTTTTGCATTAGCTTGGCCTCAAGACCACGTAGAAAAAATATAAAAAAAGGAAAATGTTCGTCTTTTAACGCTCTACAACGTTTGTTTGAACCAATTTTTCGAATTTTTCACTGTAGCTGAGATATTCCAGGGAGAAAATGCAACTTTTTCTACAGGGGGTCCATCCCCCTACTTTGAGATGAGGGGTCGGTTGTTCATTTCTCTTATTCTACATAGTAATAGAATGTACTATGCAAAAGAGCCGCTCCTAAAAGTCGATTAACCCGATTTTCGGTGATTTTTTCTGATAATGGGAAATTTTCAAAATTGATTTTTTTCTGAAGCCCCTAGCTCCCTCCCATGACGTCCCAGGAAAAAATTGTAAATAACAAAATTGTTTGTTCTTTTATTCTCTACAATTTTTGTTCCACATATTTTTTCGTAAATACGTAATTTTGAAAGTTATAGCCGAAAAACGAAAATTTGAACCCCCTCACCCCCAAATGGAAGTCAAAATATTCACCGATTTTAGGAAAAGTCGGATATGTTGAAATACATCCTCTACAAAGCTTATATACGATCTTTCCCGTTTCCGGGAATTTTTTTTGGCTTTTGGCTTTTTTTAAGTTAAATTGTCCGTACTAGTAGCAAAATTTTCGACATTTGAAAATTTTTTAGGAAATTTTTGAGAAAAAACTTCCAATCAACTCTCCCACGATATTTTCCAAGCCGATTAGTTATTGACGTTTACTTCAATGTTCAAAACCTTTAATACCGAGATAACATTCCGCACACATGCACATGCCTACATTACTTCAAATAGGCACATTACAGCATTCCTTGATACACTCGTATGATCAATACATGCATACAGTTCACAATTCAATTATCTGTGCGATAAAATGTTCGAATTTGAAATCAACTCGTTCAGAGAGAATTTCGCATTGAGAAAAGCGTATCCGCATAGCATATCGGTTAAACGTCGAACGGTTGATTTAGTCCGGGCCTTTGAATTTTTACGCTTTATTTGCCGACAACAAAGATAAAGCAGATAGCAATCAAAATGAAACAACGTTTGGAAATTCGAATTAAAATGTTTACCTCGTTCCATCCGTTGGCGAGTTTTAATTCGTTATTAGGTACTTATACGATTGATACATAGTACATAAAAGTTATAAAATAAACCACGTCGAAAGCTTTGTACGAATTACAAACCCTATGATCTGTACCTTCCCTTTGCGCAGGTAAAATTGATTTCCAACCTTTCTACAACCATATTGGCGTATCTTGAATGACAATGGACAATGGCGGATTTACCATTCGCACGTGTACACTCAGCAGACGATATGACATCGAAATCGAGCAGGTAATTAAACACACCCCCGAGAACATCGAGTCAAAAGTTGGTATTCGTCGAACGACCATGCAGAGAACACAGAGCTCGTAAAATAATACCTATACCTACCCCTGCCTCTCTTTCCCCGTCGTACAAATCTCACTAATCTTGCATTCGGCGAATGTCGACCGAAATGCCAGCCTAATACCATTTCACTTTTGAATAAACTCGATTAATTTCACGAGAAACCAAAAATTTTCCGACTAAATGACTCGACTGAATAAATTTCTGCTTTCGTATACCTCTATACGACTTGACACGACAGCCTTATAATAAAACATACAACTCGAGCATAACTAAGAGAAAGGTAGGCAAAAAAATAAACTGCTAGCCCGCCTAGACGCCTTCGTCCATCCTATCGGACCCTTTTTGTAAAAAATTAAAAATACGCTACTCGTAAAGCTCGAATACGAAACACTTGATGAATGGACTTTTAAACCACTACTTCGCTCGAACGGCCTTATTTTCATTATTCAAAAATGAAACAATACAGCAACCTCGTTGGAAAAAATTTTATTCCGAGCAATCTTTTCAGATCCCCTCCAACCTCGAAACGCTCGTCCTCCTTTTTTTTTCTTTAATTTGTGAATTACACAAAGCGTTCGGCCAACATTAATATTCCACCGAGGTACTCGAATATTTACCTTGGTATACAATTGAACGTCGTTTGTCAACGTTAACGTTAACTGATATCTTAATTACACGATGCATTTTAAAACACACCGATCGCGTAATTCAGCTAAACCACAAATGTCGACGATTCCGAGAGATAATTTTTAAATGACAAGTCGGTTGACATAGCACCTAACTTCGTATCTACCTTATGACCGTAAATTTTCAATATTCTGGAAATATATACGAGATGGCATTAATGGTAAACCATCGCTCAGCCATTTAAAAGTGTAACGGTCATGAATGTAAATCGTGATATGAAAAAATTGCCACGATTAAGCCAATGTAACGTACCAGTATCGACGAGATTACCACACATAACGGGTATTTTTCAAAATATAAAAACCGATTCGTATAATGGGATCGAACTCGAATGTACGAAATTTGCAATTTTGTTGTATAGGAACAACCCCACGAAGAATAAAGGAGACATAGGAAAAAAAAACACAAGCCAGAATGTAATCTTGCGTAAAAATCAAACCGAAACGTTGAAATATTCTCATATTTTAGCGTACCGAGTGATAAATGCCACTAAACTAGATGCGAAATGTATGGGGATGCGAAGTACAAAAGTGAAATTCTGCGCTCTTTTTATTCATTCATACACGTCAATTCGGATTGAATTTAATTCAAAATATAGACAACTTTGTTTCGACGACCTCGATGCAGTTATTTTCTATTACGAACGCGAACAAGGTACACGACCGTAAGATTTTTTACCATTATTCGATGTAACGTTACGGTGTATGGTGCACATTCTCCCATCTCCCATCTCATCCCCCGAAATTGTTTTAAATGGAAGGCGTGTGTTTTGCTGAAGTCGACGGTTCTTGCTTCGATGCGAAAAATTTCACGTACCGGGTCTTTTGTCTGGTATGAAAATGTTCGGTATCGAGGAGTTCGCGTTTGAAGTGAGTAGTATGCAGTTTCGAGAAATTATTCGATTATTTTACCAACGTATAGAAATGATAATGTTAAGGAGATTTTGAAAAAAAGAGATATTATTTTTCCAACCTCCTCCTTCATTCAAAATAGAACAATAATTCTTTACAAGCATAGGCGTGATTGGACCTTCTGAGTGGGGTGCACCAAAACTTTTGGGTCCTCCAATAAAATCAAAAAAAATATCTACCTATGCCCAAAAAATTTTAATCAAAATAATAAATAATATTGAATCAAAATCGGAATTAAAATTAATTTTTTTTCAATGAATGGATCAAATTTTCATCTTTTGATGGGCGATGAGGTAATTTTGAAATTTCAAAAATCATCCAAAATTCGAGAAATGAACTTTAGCTCCAGAAATGTTAGATATTCCAACTCAAAGTAAAATTTTGAGCCCAAACAAAAATAAATCGAAAGTACATCATAAAAGAACCTCATATGCAAAATTTTAGATACTGAAGTTCATTTTTCAAATTTTGGCGAAGTTTTGAAATAAAAATTCAGCGAGTGACTTTTCATCGAAAAATATGACTTGAGGACTTTTTCACAACGTGATAAAAAATAATCCCATTAGAAGAATGTAAATTAGTGCATTCAACACTATCTAAATTTTCAGAGATTGTGTACTCGAGTTTGAATGATTTTTCCATAACTTGCGATGACTTTGCAAAAACTGGGAAATTATTCAGAACTTCGCATACTTTCCCAAAAGTAGAGCGACCTTTTTTCCACAGCCTGGACGATTTTCCAAAAATTGCGGAATATCCCAAAACTTGGACAATTTTCTTAAAAGAAAGATTCTTTACAAATCATAAAATTTTATGAGATTTCCATAATATCATAAAAATTGCAAGGTTTCCCAAAAAAATAATAATTTCTCAAGAAATTGGGCTGCAGGTGAGTTTATTCCCGACGAAATACCCATGTGAAAGAATGGGCGAATGGATTCCCATTTTTTTGGCGGTAGGTACGAGTTGAATCTCACTTTTTCTCAAAAATTTCTTTCAACTCTGAATTTTTTTCAAATTCTAACTCCAAATTTTTTAAAAATTACCTATTCTCAACTTTTAATTTTTTTCTCAAGTATTTCCAACATCAGAATTTTTTTCAACCTAAAATTTTCTTCGATTTTTTCATGTTTAATAAAAATGTACTTTTCTGAAATTTTTCTCAAAAAAGTTTTCAGTATTGAAAACTTTCTTGAAAAAAGAATATTGCCACCAAATACATTAAATTTACCAAAAAATTGTCCCTGAAGAAAAAAAATTGAAAAATCTGGGAAAAGTAGGGTGTGTCAAGGCACACTCGGCACACCCGGCAGTCACGCCTATGTTTACAGGTTTATTGTAATTTTGAAAATTTGAAGTTTTGATTGACCAATGAAGTAGGTACCTACACATACATACATACGTGGAATACAAGAATTGTGAAAATTATGAATAGTGACAAAGCCAAGTGTTGGGATAACTCTCCCCCTCCTACCCCGAATAATGCTGAAATCACTTTTTCAAAAGAAAAATGTGGGATCAAATCGAAAAGTTTTCGAAAATAATGAACCATACACTGGATGTGTTTTGGTACAGCCTTTTGAATTTTTTTCTTAATTTTTTTCATTCTTTTTGTTGCTATTTTCATGAAAATGGTGAACAATTCTCTGCCGTGCTTAAATAAAAAAAAATTACTGAAAATTCTTTGAATTTTTTACAAAATTTCACAACTACTTAATCATTTTCATGATTTTCATGACCAGTTAACACTCTGTGACGGTCTAAGCGATAGCATACCATATGTCCGAAAATCGATTTAGATTTTTTTGGCTCATTGGATAGAGTCTAGAGTCATTTTTTATCTTTCGAATGAGAAAAATATCTCGGAGAAAGGTTGAAATCTCTCCTCACAAATGAGTTTTGAAGTTTGTGCTTTTGCATAGCTGAAAAAACAAAAATTCGGTGAAAATGAGCTTTAAATTTTCTGAACCACGTTTTCACTTTCATACATTTGCGATTTTCTGTGAGGGGGTGGTCATTTTACACCACTACAACCTCATATTCGTTTTCCAAAATTTTTTTTGTTCAAAAGGTAAAAAACACTATCCAATAAGCCAAAAAATCAAATCGATTTTATGAATACGAGTTTTTGAACAAGAAAACGATATCTCTGAGACTTCAACGCAGTGTCATCTAAAAGTTTAGGGTTCATAGTACACAAAACGACCAAGAAAAAAAATCGATATTTTCGACCATACTTTTCGATTTTTCGCGTCTCCTGTTGTACGGGAAAGTTTCATTTTGATTCAGAAAAAATTAGAAAAATTTATTTTAAGTAAAACAAAATTCAATTTCAGTTGGAAATTTTATATGTTCTCCCCCCCCCCCCCACAAATTATATTCTTCTCTTATTTCAATTATTGGAATTTTTTCAAAAATTGTTCTGGAAATGGAAATTATTTGAAAAATCGTAAAAATATATTGTAAAAGCAGCTCAAAATAGAGGAAAAATAAAATTTATCCCATTCGCAAAATATTGTGAAAATTCGTAAAATTTCATTGAAACAATTTTCCCACACGCCTCTAGCCTTAGTTGCTGTATATGGCGTTTAAAAAAAAATTGAATTGCTGTAATAATTATTTTAAATATGAACAAAATGAAAAAAGAACAAGTTTGCATGAAAATTCTTGAAAATAATGCAAAGATTGATGAAAATTTGAAGTTTATAAAAATATTCAAAAATTACAACAGGAATAATTATTTCAAAGAAAATTCAATTTCTGATATTTTGATCAATTTTTCCAACATTTTACAATGAGTAATTAGTGATGAGATTTAAAAATAGATAGAATGAGCAAGAAAAACAATTTTTTCAACACAAATTAAGGTTAAAATGACAATTTTTCAAGTTTTAATGGAAAAGTAACACTTGATAAGGAAACCTTGGGCAGGATGATAATTTCCCTTCATCTCGCTGAAAAAAATCCCATTTTGGTGCATCCGCATTCCGCAACCTTACAGATTTGTTTGAAATTTTTTCACTTTTTTGAACCCCCCCCCCCCACACACACACACCATGAGTTCTTGGACAAACAAACCGTTAGATCTGAAACTTTTCTGTTTTGTGCCCGAGTGTCACCAATCAACCAATTATGTGGAAAAATTTTCAATAACATCACAGACCAGACGACTAAAAGCCAAATGGCATCCTGCCCCACCTTCCCTCAAGTACAATTTTTTGGCTAGATTTGTACCAATTTTTGAATACGTCTTACCAAATTCTAATGTGTGGACCCCATTCATATCTCCCGATTGCCCAAGAGCTTTCAATTCTTCGGAAAAGGCCAAAAATTCAATATTTTCCAAAATTGTCGGAAAATTGTAAAAAAATCAAAATTCATCAAAATCAATTTTAGAGCTTATTTAGTGACTATTTAAATCAAAAAGCACAATTTTTTTGAAAAAATCCATGTTTTATAGCTTTTTTATATTTTTCCTATTTTTTCACCTATGAAGAAAAATTGGAAAAAGTTGTAAAACCGTTATTTTTTTCAAAAAAATGTGGGGCCTAAGCTCTAAAATTAAATTTAATATTTTTTGAATTCTTTCGAAATTTTCGAAATTTAGAATTTTTGGCGATTCTTGAAGAATTGAAGGCTCATGCGCGATCGGAAGATACCTAAGTATAAATCGATTTTTTTTTAATTTTCTAGTCTCCCCAGCCAACAACTTTTTCGCGGGGTATCTTTTCAAAAATCGAAAATTTTTAGTTTTTCGGCCCATCACCCTATTCTTCAACCTACCCCATAGAACTCTGCTAATAACTCCAACAACCATCTTCTTCAACATTAACTTATCAAAATTTTTGTTAATTTTGAAAAACAGTAAACATCCATACGTGCCCATTTTTTAAAGAAACCTCCATTAGTCACATCAATTTTCAAAACAGAAAGAAAACAAAAAATTGTAGAAGGAGGTCATAATAATTTTGAGGGTCATTTCAGTTTGAGAGGTATACAAAAAGAAAAAAAACAACAAAATGCAAATTCGAAAGTTACGTTAAATTTCTTCATAGGTGAATATCCATTAATTTTCAAAAAATCAGACTATTCTCAGCCCAACCCCTCAAGAAAATATCTTCACCTCACCCCTGAGTAAAAAAATGATAAAATTTTACAACAATGTTTTTTCGATTTTTAAAAAAACTGAGAAGTGATCAATTAAAGTAAATCTTGAAATATGATTTAACATGAAAAACTAAGTACATATAATATAGAGACTACGTTACTTCCTGTCATTTTCGTTATAAGGTGATTGAAAAAATTATAATCATCAAAGTTTGATTTTGAAACTTGGTCAGTTAAATATTTGAGATAATTTTTTGTTTTTTGTTTTTCGGAAAATCAATTATCTTTTTAAAATGAATTTTGAGCATGAAATTTACCTATCACCTCTACCCTCGTTCACTTTCTCAAATTCCCTTCTCCTTTTTCTTTTGGCAAAAATACTCTGACATAGGAAATATGTCCCCTGTGTCATAGGACTTTCGTCCTTTGACATAAGACATTTTTCATTAGTAATTGACTTTTTCCATTGGAAGGACACTCATACCTCATCGTGAGATAATATTCCTAATCAGAGATCATTTTCATCATAGGACACCTTATTTGTCACTGAATTTGAATTGCACGTTTTCATGGGACAATTGTTTGTGGTCACAGGACACTTGTCCTTCATCAAGACTATTATCTTTTATCACAGGACTGTTATTCCTTTTCGTAGGACATATGTCCTCTACACAGAATAAATTTTAAAATTTGAATTTGAAGAATATTCTCGTCTAATGGGCTAAATAACATATTAGAAAGTGAAATTCAGCCTTTCAGGCGATTCCGAAAGAAACAAATTACATAAAAACAATAAAAAGATAATATTCGAAAGTTGCTGGTGAATAATTCAACTCAATACATAATTCTTTCCAATTCAGTTTAAACTTTGAACTTTATTGAAACCCAATCCAGTTCAAAAGGTTGAAAATCTCAATTTTGGAAATTTTGAAGCTTTTTTACCTCTATGTACAAATTTTTCAAATTTCAGACCCGGGCTGGAAAAATTATAAAAATTTTACCATAATTTCACTCCACGTGCAACGACAGCTATTTCAAAGAATAGGGTAAAAAGTCAACGCACTTGCATTCGTAATTTCACCATATTGATATTTATTATGAAAATTACAGTATTTACGTATTTAAACGCAGCCCAAGTTGATTATTCGAATTACTCCGGCGCATTGAATTGATCGACGACAGCATGCGAGATTGAATTATATGCATTTGCGGAATAAACCTTCGCTCGGAGGCGAATTTTCACGCCGCCGATTCTACGTACACGAGGAGGTATACCGACAAATTAATTGTATTTTTTAGTATTCGCGCATTATATTCGCGATTGAGGCGGAGAAACGAGAGAGGGATTATGCATTAATGCAGCAGCATTTTACAATTTCGACACCATTTTGCTTTCTGTGATGTTATTAACGAGCAGCTTTAACGTGTCATAAAAATGATGGATGGGCTTACATTATAGATTACTACGATTCGTGTTATTCTCGTGTTTTAAAACGGTTACAATATGCTAAAACATTGTGTCGAAGGATTAAGCTTGTTTCGTTTGTGGGATTTTTGGTATAGGTGCTCTTATCCAGTCCGGTACAATGTGGTCGCTTATGTTTACCGATTTGTAGGCCTAAATGGGATGGTATTTCTTATTTTAAGTCAGGTACGAGACACGACGAGATTGAAGTGTGAAATCCAAGTACGTCCAAGGTGGGGTACATACGTTCTCGTATTTATTCTATTATGTATTAGGTACCTGAGTAAAGGTTAAGATAACGAAATAGCTTTTTGCCCCGTGTTTACTTTTTTTATTAGCATCGTTTTCTTTTTTTTCGGTTTAATAAATTACCATACCATTTTTTTTTCTTCGTCTGTTTCAAAGAAGGGTAAAAGTATAAATACAGGAAAGAGAAAAGTGGACATTTGTAACAAATGAAAGCTCGGGGTGGAATTACGCTACGTGCCGTAGCAGGCAAGAGTTAATCTACTGAAGGGTGTTACTAAAATAATGACTTTTAAAGTACTGCTAAAGGTAAATGAAGACAAAAGAACGCAAAAGAGATCGAAATATTTACTTCATTTGTTTTCGAGTATGAATAAAAATAAATGAGACGAAATTTCAATTTCGCGTATAAAATATGCGCTTAATTAAATTCTGATTCGGGGGGTTTGCCAAAAAAAGAGTATACTTTGGCTTGATAAGTTCAGTGAACTTTGGTTCGACGTTTGTAATGTAAATTGAGAGTATTTGAAGTTATGAAAAAAAAAACACAACACATTCTTGTGAAATTATTATAATACCTATAAGAAGTGTGATCGTGTAAAAAGGAAGATGAAAACCTACGTAGGTATTTCATAGAGGGGGGGGGGAGACGATAATAAGATTTCACAAAAAATGGTTCTAAATTTCTTTTTAAAAAAAGAACTGAATATATATTCGATGTGTAAAAGTTTCTCGAAATGTTTTTGCATAATTGAGTAATGATTAATGAATATAAATCGAAAAAAAAATGGTTTTATAAAAAGAAAAGCCGTTGAAATGACGTGATGGCTTGAAAATTCATATAATAGAGTCAATATGCAGGTATTATTTTAAAATGACGAAATATTAAGCTGTACATCCAGATTGCCAGACAGACATCTAAAGCTCAGGGTTAGTACTGAAATCAAAGAAAAAAATATCGTGCTTTTTTCGGACTATTTTTTTTAATTTCAAAAAATCTCATAATAACACTGCACAAAGATTAAAGAATTTATGAAAATTCTATTGATGGTTCACCACCATTTTCCAACATGACTTTCCCTGAGTTTTCCAAGATTTCCAAACCAATTTTCACAAATTTTTTAGATTTTTTTTCACAAAATACTCTTGCAGATAATCTTTAACCATGGATTAAAGCCCTCAAAAAATTGTGAGAACATATTTTTATTGCACTACCAGAACTCGAACAGAAATTTTTTGACATTTTTTCACAAAGGCCTAGTTTAAACTTGAAAATGGTGAATTTTCCGGAAAAAATCACCAAATGAAAAAACCAATCCCATATTCGTGTTCAGTAAGTTGAAATGTCCCGATAAACACCCTTATCCCGATATTTTTACTTGAAGCCTCGAAATTCACTTTTTTCGCCATGAAAAATTAGTGAAAAATAGTACATTACATTACTAGGTTAAAAAAGTGGGTGATTATAAACGAGTGTAAAGTTACAGCGCGAGCCGAAGGCGAGAGCTGTAATTGCACGAGTTTATAATCACCCACTTCTTTAATCTAGTCATGTAACGTGCTTTTTATAACGAACGTGTATAGTACACCATTGTACCTTTGTTGTTTAGATGCAAACAGTGCGTCTTTTCGGCGACCAAAATAAACAGGTAGCAAAATGAAACAGTTTCAAGGTTTCAATGGTTTCATTAAAAAATAAACGAGCGATTCGTGATTCCGATTTTGAAGAAAACAATTAAACATATTCATCATTTATTACGATTCATAGAATACTTTACAGACTGGTGATTGAACTTTTTTCTGCCATTTAGCAATTGTATTCAATTCACCGGTCAACTAATTAACGTAATTTTATGAAATTCACCATCACTATGTTCTTTTTGATCATTTTTCACTAATATGTTCACGGATTTTTTTAATTCATTAACAAATTAGTGATAAATTTACAAAATTCCAAAATTCGCAAGCAGAAACAAATTCTATTCTCTTATCTGTTATGTTTACAAAAAAACAGTGTAGCCAAATGATCAACTTTTACGAAAAACCGTTGCATAAAGTTTACATTATGACACTAGGGAGTTTGAATTACTTTATAGCCCTACAATTTTGGTCGCTCATAAAGACGTACTTTTTGCAACTGGCAACAAAGGTATAATGGTGTACATTATACACGTAAGTTATGAAAAGTGAATTTTGAAACTTTAGGCAAAACTATTGCGAAAAGGGTGTTTATCGGGGTATTTTGACTTGCTGAACACGAATATAAGATTGCTTCTTTCATTTGGTCATTTCTTTCTGCATAAAACGCTCAAAATGTGAAAAATATGCTAAAATGACAACATTTCTGTGCGGGTTTTCGTAATTTTCGACCCTTAGTTCAAAGAAATGGCCAAAACAAAGTACACAGAAAAATTCTGCGTAAAAAAAAGTATATTTTAGTAATTTTTCCAGGGTAGTTGCTCTTCGTTTATGTGATGTTTTTTAAGACTGAAAACTTTAAATAGCCGAAAAAACGTGAAGGAGTGCACCAAAATTGATGGAAAAATTAACATAAATACATCTCTACAAGATGTAACTTTGTGCCAAAGAACAAAAAATTTCCTTCACTTCCGTTGAAATTGAAAATTCTTGAAAATAATGCAATTAAATGGCCATAACTTCGATAGAGAGGGCGGTAGGGGTCCAAAATTTTGTGAAAACTTTTTTTCAGTCAATATACACCACTTGAGGTGTTTAGGAGCCCAAACCCGCCTGGGGCCTAATTCACCCCTTATTCGGTCATATCTTTGATCTAATAAACGAAAAAAGCTAAAATTTGGAATTACGCCTTTTTTGACCTCCCGAATCGATTGGAAGTAGTTTCGAGACGTTTCAGAGCCTCAAGAAAAATTCGGAATTCTCCAGCAGTGAAGAAAAGTCCATAAAAATGACCCATATGAACTTTATAATTGCGAATTACCTATATTGGTGACCTGATCGATTAAAGTACAATTTTTCAAAATTGGTGACTTCCAGTTCAAATTCATATTTTCTGGCTTAAAATTTTCCTGGAAAAGTATTAAAATACACCAACAGCGTATACATAGAGGAAAACCCCTTATTTTCGACCTCCTGAATCGAGTTGAACTTAGTTTCAAAACGTTTCAGAGCCATCAAAAAATTTTGGAATTCTCCAGCCTAGGAGAAAAGTCCATAAAAATGGTCCATATAAACTTTAACGCACCTATGATCGCAGATTACCTATATTAGCATCCGATTTGATCAAAAATAGAATATGTATCAACTTTCAGCTATTTACCTCAGATTCTCTATTGTCGACGTTTTTAAAAATTTTTTCCAATGAAATTTTCTGCCAAAAAACATGGATTTGAACTTGAAGTTACCAATTTCAAAAAATTGTGCTCTAATCGATCAAACAGGTCACCAAAATGGGAGATCCACGATTACAGGTGTTAAAGTTCAAATGAACCATTTTTATGGGCTTTTCTCCAGTGCTGAAAAATTCCAAAATATCCTGGAGGCTCCGAAACGTCTCAAAACCATTTCCAATCGATTCGGGAGGTCGAAAATAGGATATGCACCAAATTTCAGCATTTTTCGTTGATTAGATCAAGTTTTCATATTTTGCAGGGCGATGATGTATAATTTTGAAATTTCAAAAATTCGCCAAAATTCGAGAAATGAACTTCAGCACCTGAAATTTTGGATATGGGATCCTATTATGATGTACTTTCGATTTTTTTTTTGTTTGAGCTCAAAATTTACTTTGAGTTGGGATTCCTACTTCCCTTGTGAGTGTAATCAGTAGAGCTAAAAACTGATTCTTTGGATGTGTACTAAAATAATATTCGAAGACAAAAATATTTTAAAATTCAAAATCATGCTTTTCTAGGATGCTAAAATTTTCATAAAAGTTGACAATTTTCGAATATTCGAATATTTTTCTCGTTTTTCGCTCTCTTTTGTTCTTTTATTGAAAATAAAGGCATTCTCCAACTTAAAACGAATCATTCTCTCACTTCATCTACTCCAATCTACAATTAAATTCATTTTATATCCTCGATTTCAACAATTCGTTCCACACAACGTAGCAAAATAGCAGGAAAAAGACACACAGAACGATAAATATGACAAAAGTGACTGAAAATGGCCTTATAATGAGTTTCTCGAATCGCGGAACAAATCCACCTTCTCCCTGCCTCCAGCCTGTCACAAGTCGTTACACCATAACTGCAGACTATTGTTCTGGGGTATAAAATCCGTGTACCTAGCGGCGTTAAAAACAATGGCGAAAAATATCGACGCGACAGCTCGAATCCTAAACACGTGTAAGTTGAAAGCTACTCGTCTTGGTAAGTAGTAACATAAAGTCAATATGAACTTTTTAACAACTCATCATTATGAAAGTTTCGCGTCGACATAATACACCACTGTACATAATACCCTTCTATCTATATCGATAATCACAGTCTGAAAGTTTTTCGAATACGTACAATATTTGACGGGGCATTCAATTAAAATATGTGTACGACGATGCAACCTATACTGGGGGGTAAATTATACAAACAAAGAATGTCGGCGACTAGTACGTACAGCATTTTGAAAAAAAAAGAGTTAAAATCAACAATACGAAACCCCCGGCCCTAGCTTCGCTTCGGTTTGAATTCCAATTAAAAAAATTCACCGGAGCGCAAAAGAGTACTTGAATTTGAAACTCGACGAAAATCACCTGATACTTAATAAACTATCTCGCCCGCCTTCGCGATGCAACCTTTGGCAAAAAAAAATTACGAACTGGTGTCGTCGACGTAGAAAAAAAGTCAGCATGAAAAAAAGCCAACCTAGTAATTTCGAGAGGGTAAGAGATAAAATAAACACTCCAGCAGCCCGTGCATGCCAATATGTCGTATTCTTTGCCGATTTTGACACACCTATAAATGCTCTACAACGTCTACCTGTACACAAGCGCCTCTCGTACCCTTCGTACTTCCTCAGGGCCCACACAGAATGGCGCATACGGCGCATGTACCATTCAGGGTTGTTTCACTTAAACTGCCCACATACCCTAAAAGTTAAGATGCCGTTTTTCGAAATGTTTATCGATCCAGCGACCCCGAATTATAACGAGCCAAAGCTACGAAACACTGAAACGGCTGACTTGTATACATTAAAGTGTGTAATAATTCGCACTACGTTGCCAAGTTGATTCAACAGGCTCGTAAAACATCATTAAAAAAAAGCCTGGTAAAAAAATACACGTAAGCGACGTTATATGATTTTTTTTGTTTCATATGCGGCCTTCGCGGCGGCCACTGCAGCCCAAAATCGTGGCCGCAAAAAAAGGGCGGTTTGGAAAATTTGCCCGGAATATTGGCTACGTACGGAGAGAATTTCTACACGTGAGGTGAGGTGGGGTAGGGGCCCACGAGCCAGTCTGCGAGTAAATTAAATGTTATTCTAAATTGTCATGAATTTTAATGCAACATACTGTTGAATTTCAAAAGGGGTAGGTTTTTATCGCGTTTATATTTTTAGACATCGAGACTAAAGAGAGCCGAACTCGCGTGGAAACCCCCAGCTTTTGCTGAAAAGGGGGTGGGCAGGAGAGGGTGTGGGGAACGTCGTAAATACAGTCTATACGCTGAAATTAATGAGACTGCCTTCATGAACCCTATCATTTACCACTATCAAAGCGCAATTCTGATATAAAAACGTTAACAAGTAGCATATATAAAGTTTAGTTTGTTTTCTTTTTATTATGATGTATACTTTACGTACTATCTATATACGAGTTATTCTCTTATAAATTCAATTTTCTTGTATGAAATTTTGTTAAATTGGATCATGCCTTTGACGTGAATAAATATTACTTTCGCATATATATACCTATACGTATAATCAATAATATCAACATGCCACAAATTATATCGGTTTCGATGATGATGGAGATGAAAAAGTAGGAAAAAAAATGCCTCCGATGCAGGTATAGGCTCTTTTTTCTTCCTCATACCATGTAATAATTTTGAAAAACATCGGTATAGTAAGCATAAGTACATATAAAGTGAAAGAAGGAAAGAAGAATAAAAAACCTTTCGAGCAATTACATTAAGAATATACCCGGATCTCTTCTCTTTTGTATTCATTTCCCTTAAATCGTATGAAAATTCAATTTTCGGGCTTTTGTTTTCCTGTGCTTTGGCAAAAATACGAATATAATACAATTTTATATATAGCATACCAAACGAACACATCCGTCAAATTTTTACACTTGATTAAATTCCAAATTGCTACTTCCTTTTGGAATCCTTTTGTAAATGGCGAGTAATTTTTTTTCTTCTTCTAAAAGGGTTTGATGAGAAATAATCTGGGTAGAATGGAGATGGGGATTGGACTGAGTTTAATTAATTTTAAATCTTGTGGAAACTAAGCTCCGTAGTTAATCGGTTTGTATTTTTGGTCGATGCGTTTACGAGTACTTTTGAACGTTTTGAGATAAACGTTTGAAAAGGTGTTTGTGAGGTTTTTGCGATGATTTCGGGATGGTTTTTGGAAGGGTTTGATGGTTTGGTGTTTTGGAGGGAGCTTGGATTACGTGGTGAATTTTAAAAAAAAGATATTGATAATTATTTTATCATTAAGGTTTTTGGTAGGTGATGATTTGAAATTTTTTTTTCAAAAATTCACTAAATAATTGGATTTGAAAAATAAAAATTCGAAAAGGAGAACCCACTGGGATAGCCAAAAGTGTAGGTTACCGATTTGAGAGAAATTTCTCCAACGTGATGCACTCGAGGAAGCAATTCATATTTTCTTGAAAATAATTCACTTTAAAATTTCGAAAAATTCTCAAAATGAATGAGTCAGATTAGGTTTTTGAGATGACAGTTTGAAATGAATAAGAAATATTCCCTAATAAAATAGCCTATCTCTAAAATTGAAAAAGTCATAAATGCAAGAATTTCAACATTGGTTTTGGATTGATGTTTAAAGACTCCACTACATTTAACTTTTTTAATTTCACAGACAGGCAATTTCATGTAGGAAAATTTTATTATTATTTAAAGAAATTGAACTAGATTTTTTTTTAAATCGAAAAAATTCATAATTTTGACAACATTCAGGAAAATTTGTAAAGGGTGTAGCCGGATAAGATAGATAAAATCGGTTCCAGCTCCGATTTTCAGTTTAACCCTCTCAGGTGATGTCCTTTAACCCTTTCGCGACCGATTTATTTTTCTTTGAATTTAAAAAAAGTTTTTTATGGAAATTGTTCCTTACACTCCCCCAAACACATATCCGTTGTCGGAGAATTTTTTACCTGCCCCCTTGACACCCTAGGGGGCTTGGGACACCGTATGTCCCAGTGGTGTTGAAAATTGGCATTGAGTGTCCCAGTGGTAGACTTAATCGACGTAGGTGTGTCCCAATGGTAGAGTAATGAGTCACGAATGTGTCCCACTGGTAGTGAAAAACAAGTATTGCAAAATGAAAAATCTTTATAAGTTGCTCAAAGAATCATTGCACGACCAATAATGATAAATTTGAGGTACATGATTGTAACTCATTACCAAAAGAACACCCAAAACGATTTTGATCTCATGCACATCCGTATCCAAAACAATAAGAGGTTTCTTGGGCGGCGATTTCTTTTTCTTTGCTTTTTTTTTGGCTGCCGCATCACGAAAAATGGTAAAACATTCATTGGTACACTGAGTGATGTATTTCAGTAAGCTTTTCGGAAACAATTCTAAAAATACATCCAACTCCGACGAATCTTTGTTTAGTTTGGAACTCAAAATTGTTGCATCTCTTTTTGGCGAAACTTGAAATCGTGGCACGAAATTTTGATCATTGACATCCCAAATGAATACTTGAGGATTTTGAGCATTTGGGGGTGTAGGGCCAACACAAACTAGTTTTTTCGGATATATTTCACAAATCTTTCTCAAAATATTCAAAATCATACGTAAATATGAACAAAATACATTGAAATTGTAAGTTTCTGGCTCGAAAATTATCAAACCGCATGTAAACACTCAAGAACATTTACATGTACCAAGAATGATAAAAATCGGTAGGAAATTTTACACTTTTTAAGTAAAAAAAAATTATTTCCAAGATAAAAAGCGCTATCTTCATGGGAGTGAGTGAACTAAGTTATGCTTCTGGCTCTACTCTACCACTGGGACATGTTCAATACTAATTTCAACGTAACGCAGTCCCACCAGAATTTTTACAAAGTCACTGGGACACCCATTGTCCCGGCGGTCGCGAAAGGGTTAATGTAAAAAAATTCTGGAAAATTTTTTAACCCCCCACCCCTCTTCCTTTCGGAAAAAGGCCATTCGACTACATTATTTTCAAGAATTTTTAATTTTAATGAAAATGAAGGAAAATTTTCTATTCTTTGGCGCAAAGTTACATCTCATAGGAGTATATTTACAGAATTTTCTCATAAATTTTGGTGTATACTTCTTCACGTTTTTCGGTCACTGTTCGCTTATAATGAATTTTTCACGATTGAAAAATTCAAATATTGAAAAAAAACGTGAAGAATTACACCAAAATTGATTTAAAAAATTACTGTAAATGAACCTCTACGAGATGTAATTTTGGGCCAAAGAACAGACAATTTATTTTGTTTCTATTGAAATTAAAAATGTATTGAAAATAATGAAATAAAATGATCATAACTTCGAAAGGGAGGGGGAGGGTAAATTTTTTCGAGATTGTTAATCAGGGACGAAACGAAATTGGAATCATTGAAGGGACAAGAACATATGTGACCTTCCAGGAAGAAACCGACCTTCGGTCCGAAAAAAAATTTAAAATAAAAGTTTCTCAATCAATCCAAAACAATGATTATCATTTGTTTTGGATTGATTGAGAAACTTTTTTTTTTAATTTTTTTTCGGACCGAAGGTCGGTTTCTTCCTGGAAGGTCACATATATTCGGTTCAGGACAATTTTTTCATTTTTTTTCAACTCATGCTGCAAGTTTTTTTTTTAAATCTCAGCACGATTAGATTTTTTTGATTAAAAATTAAATTTTGTGATCATAGGAGATAAAAAAATTATTCAGAAAAATTTTCAATCTTCGCAAAAAAATTTCAACAACCATTTTTGAAAAGAGTTTCAAAAATTATCAGAAAATTTCTTTGAAAAATTTCCTAACCTATTTATTAGGTATTGAGAACTGTTATGAAAAAAATAGGTGTAGGTACTTAATTTTAGGTAAAATTTCAAGAAACACCATCTTTTTTCCATTTCAAAATTTATACATCTACAAGATCCAGTGCTTAAAGTTGAAAAAACTTTGCTCATGATATAATTGATATAATTGAAAATAAAAACAAAAAAATCCAAGTACTTACGTATCCCAAAAGAATAGAACTTTAAAGTAAAAGTTCGATTATTTTTGAAAATTTTAGCGATGAGAAAATATAACTAATCTCTATGTATACATCTTTTTCAAAGGGATCCTTTTTTATTTTGAAAAATTTCAGGACAAATAAATCAGTGAACATTTTGCTTTAAAAAATATTGAAAAATTTTTAGGCAGGTAAAAAACCCCACACAATTCGAATGTGAATTCTGGAAAATACACACTGACAAAAATTGTACCTACTAAATGAATTATGATTTTTGTTCCCATGCATTTTAGATCAAGTAGTTCAATACACTTTTCTCTTAATTTAATAATCTGAATACCTACCACTCCTCCTCTCCTTCCATCAAATTTGCTATAAAGGTTTTGGAATTATGTCAAAATATATTTAAAATTCCTATTTAAAAAAAAAGGATAGGTACCTACTACCTACATTATAAAAAAAATTGCCATTTTGCTATAATATGATTTTGTGTCAAAATTTCAGAGTCAAAATCAGAAATTTCAAAAATTGGGAAAAACTATTATATTGAAGTGTTTCCAAATGGTTCAAAAAAATACTAACAATAGGTAAATAAGTAGTGTAAGTACATACAGGAATTTTTCATACATATTTTGAATTTTTGCTTAAACGTCCTATAATTTCATATTTTATTTTTGAATAGTGGTAAATTATGAACAGAACTAACGTTTTGAATAAAGCTCATTTTTCTTCCTACTCTCTAAATTTGAATCAGTCAAAAATACCAAAATTGACTGATGAAATAGACAAATTTCGGTCACCGATAATCAGTCAAATTCCACTGATTCCCCTGTTAATCAATGACATTTTACTGACGATCAATGAAAAATTACCGATTCAATTAGTGAATTTTCATTATTGAATCAGTAAAAATTGACTGATTCAATCAGTAAATTTTTTCAGTGATTTCAACAGTGACTCAATTCTGTCTATTTAAATCAGTTAATATTGACTGATTCAAATTTAGAGAGTACTTATGTCATTAAAAAAATTCCTATTTTTTTCTTCCAAGATTTCAAAGGGTATACATCATAAAATTTTGTACTCAACAAAAATCACTCCATTCAAAAAATTTATTCCATCTTCATTAACTACATACTTACTCAAATTTCTGATTTTTTTGAAATTTAAAAGTCTCGTAATATCTACATGTTTACCATCCA
The DNA here is from genome assembly GCA_033439095.1 of Pseudococcus viburni. Classification (NCBI taxonomy): domain Eukaryota; kingdom Metazoa; phylum Arthropoda; class Insecta; order Hemiptera; family Pseudococcidae; genus Pseudococcus; species Pseudococcus viburni. Next base: position 185,892 of record JAVBJF010000320.1, on the reverse strand, counting down.
AAAAATCAAAACTTTTAAAAATAATTTCAAAAAAAATTGCAACAATTTGGTCAAGTTTTCAAAAAAGTTATAGAAATTGACTTATCTCCCGAGGAAGGAAATGTGAGGCGCAAAAAACCAAAAATTTCACCACAAATTATTAGTGTTATCTTCAGATTTATCATGCAAATTGATCGACGATTTCGATCATTTTTAAGGGGAACCCCAAAAATTTGAATTTTAAAAATCATAATGAGTAAATTCACAGAACTTTTTACATACTTATTTACGAACAAAATTCTCTTTCAATTGGCTTTTTAAGGTTCAAGCAATAAAAATATATACGATTTCAGACAGATAAAAAATGCTGAAAACAATTCAGTAAGTTTTCAAAAACGACACCAGGAAAATATTTTTTCAAAAATACCTATCTCCAACAAAAAATCAAAATTTTCTAAAAAAAAATCCAATAATTTACCAAAAAATCCTCAACTATCGCAAGTTTTCTACACCACCAATCAAATCACGTGGAATTTTCCGACGAAAAAAATTCAGGCATGCGAAATACCTATTTAATTTATATTTCAACGCAATCCAGTCCAGCTAACGAAATTTTCCCATGTTTTCCAACCTTTATCATTAGATCAATCCCTATAAAAAATATCACTCGAAATAATTACAATTTCATACCTTCCCAACCACAATCAACGAAAAAAAAAAAAATCACACACATTCCATTCCCTACGTGTACATATCTCATAAATAAACCTCGCTAAACCCCTCGAAGATTATCAAATTGATAAAAAAAAAACGTTGTCAACACACGTAACTCTTCCATCCCGTATACCTGCACGTTACGTACCCTAACACCGCGAATTAATTACGTTTTAAATTCATCTCCGTATATTTCAGCAGCCACGCCGCCGTCGCGAATAATGAATGAAAAAAATTAAAACATTCAGAAATACAGAGTGACACGCGGACCCATCGAGGTAATCGGGGGACGAAAAAAAAACATGTCACGGTAGCCAGTTCCTGTTTTGAAATAATGAAAAACTCATTAATCTTGGAAATTAATTCTACGCATTCCTACACATTAGCAGATGTTTCGGTAAAAACGGAATCACACAATTAAAATATTAATCCTGCAAATTAAAAGTGACTTCGGAGATGAGTCTGGATGTCGTTGCATACACAGATACAATACAAACACATAAAGATTGCATTTCGTAGACAATAATACGCCACGGATCTCTCACGAGTACACAATCGCAATCGGTGCTCCATTATTTTCATTCACTACTTCAATTAATTTTTGTTTGGTGGTATTCAAAGAAAGATGAACTTGTTAGAATCAGACTGACCGCAAATTTATACATCGGAGTAAAACGAGTACCATACACAAGACAACGAACCCATTTTACTATACCGTAGGTACTTGGCGAATAACTAAAAGAGAGATCCACGTGTATATTTCTATTTCGAACCATAAGGTACGTACGATTTCGCGTACTAATAAACTCAACGGCCATACTTTGTGCAAATACTTAACGTAAATAATTTTGAATGACAATGAATAAAATGAACTTTATTCGGATTTCGCGCACAGCTCCGACGAAAAGCACCGTCACACAAATACCGTGCGTGTTATTTTTCAAAGTCGAAACCTTGTCAAAATTTATAATGAGAATAGGGTTGCCTTGGCTGAGTGTACACAACACACCAACACGTAACGTAACATTTTGATAATTTATATGCTGTTTTGAACGTTGCAAAAGCACCGCGAGTTTTGAGGAGATTTTACTTTTCACCCAAGAAATTTATACGTTCCCCTTTTTAACGTGATACGAAGCGTATAAAAAAACCTACCTAATGCTGTCGAGTAACAGCACATATGCAACTAAAGGCAGGGGATTATCAGATTGGCACAGGGTCAAATGAAATTTTTCTTCGGGGAGGTTTTTTTATTCGAAAATACGCTTGAAAATTGCCACAGAGAAAACACACACAAACAAAACACGTAAGCGAATATTTTACCATTTTATACTCAGGTATTGCCGGAGATTACATACGAAGTACATAACAAGTGAAAATTCTTCAAATAATTCCATTTGCATGAAAAAGAACCAGCGTTTCGATTGATGGAATATTTTTCACTCGTACTCGTCGAGGTAGTGTGAAAAAAAGTGTTGGAAATAAACTTTGTGCACCGATATTTACGAGTACGACGTCAAACACGCCCATATTTTTTCCCTTTTTTTCTATGTAAATTTATACCTATGCAAGTTTTGAAAAATTATATATTTCGTTTGTACCCTTTTTTTTTTCACCTCTAGCCCCCTTCCTTCCACAATGTTTCCTATATACTCCCAACACTTTTAATTTGGCGATAAGTCAATAATTTCTTTTATGTTTTACCTACGCTTTCGTGTATAATTTAAAAAAAATATATATCATAACGATCTGCGAAAGATTAATGAGTATAACGTACGTATGATCGCGTTGGGGTATTTTTTTTCACTTTTTTTTCACTTTTTTTGTTAAATTCGAGTAAAAACGTTAGTGTGCTTTTTTATACTCCCGTACTTAATTGCTTTAAATTGCCACTCCGGTAAAAAGTTTTGTTTCACGTGAGAATTACTATAATGTGTCTGCTGTCTCGACGATTGGCGCTATTTGTCCCCGTGTTTTTCCTCTTTCACCCCCGTTTTTATTTCATAAATCGATTAATTGCACGCTGAAGAGCTTTAAAATAATTAAATGCGATAAAACGGTGCAGCTTTTTGATGCATTTTTACAGCGAGATGGTTCGAAAAATGGAACGAAAGTTGGATTCGAAGTTTTATATTCAGTTTTTTTTTTACTGTCTCTCAGAAACGAAAAAATGTGAGAGGGATGGAGAAAATTGAATGTTTTGAAGCGGAAAAATTTATCTCTTTCATTTATCAAGGGGTTTGGGATCTCAAATGGAATTTTCAAAAAAATTTCGATTTTTTTAGATGGGGAGAAGGTTACATAAGGAATATAGTTTTTTTTGTAAATCAAAAAGTAGCACGAAAAAAGCATTTGGACGTCCCAAAAAATGACAATTTGGACATAGTGTCCTGGAAATTTCGCAATTCAGACATAGTGTCTCAAAAATTGTAATTTGGACATAGTGTCTCAGAAAATAGAAATTTGAACATAGAGTCCTGGAAATATCCACCATTCGGACATATGATGTCCCAAGAAAATGACAATTTGGACATAGTGTCCCAAAAAAACTCTTATTTGGACATGGTGTCCTGAAAATATCCACAATTCGGACATTGTGTCCTAGAAAAAACTCTTATTTGGACACAGTGTCCCAAAAAAATGACACTGGACATAGTGTCCTGGAAATATCCGCAATTTGGATATATGGCCCCAAAAAATGACAATTGGACATAGTGTCCTGGAAAGTAATTTGGACATAGTGTCTCAAAAAATGATTTGGACATAGAGTCAATTTGGACATAGAGTCCTGGAAATATCCACGATTCGGACATGATGTCCCAAGAAAATGACAATTTGGACATAGTGTCCCAAAAAAAACTCTTATTTGGACATGTTGTCCTGGGAATATCCACAATTCGGATATATGGCCCCAAAAAATGACAATTGGACATAGTGTCCTGGAAATTCCGCAATTCAGACATAGTGTCCCAAAAATTGTAATTTGGACAAGGTGTCCTGAAAATATCCACAATTCGGATATTGTGTCCTAAAAAAACTCTCATTTGGACATAGTGTCCTAAAAAATGACTTTTTGGACATAGTATCCAGGAGATATCCGCAATTCGGATATATGGTCCCAAAAAAGCAAATTTGGACATGGTGTCTAAAAAACACATTAAATTTGACTCTTTATTATCTAATAAGTTAGGTACCTACATATTTCAACTTTTTTTTCGAATTTTAAAAAATTGTCCAGAGATTCCAATAAGTTTTCATGTAAATCTCCCATCAAAATTTTTCCAGTTTTTTTTGTTTACTTAAATGAGTTTTTTGTCATAAAAACAAACTAAAAATGAACTTAAGAAATTGTTTTAGTTTTTACTTTACTTCTTTTCGTGCTTAATTTTTCAATTTATTTTGATATTTTTCCCAAATAATGGTTTTGTAAATTTTAGTTTTATTTCGATTTATCTCAGAGCTCAAAATTTTGCTCTTTTATACAGACATTTTAGCTAAAATAAGGCCCTAACCCAAAAAAAATTAGCAGGAAGGGGAAGTTTCGTATATAAGCTCAGTAAAGTATGTATTTTAATATTCCCGAACTTCCCTAAAATCGGTGAATATTTTGACCCTCTTTTGAGGGGTGAGGGGGTTCAAATTTTCGTTTTTCGGCGATAACTTTCAAAATTACGCATTTACGAAAAAATAGTTGAAACCAAAATTGTAGAGAATAAAAAAACAAACAATTTTGGTATTTATAATTTTTTCCTAGGACGTCATGGGAGGGAGCTAGGGTTTTTAGAAAAAAATCAATTTTGGAAATTTCCCATTACCAGAAAAAATCACAGAAAATCGGGTTAATCGACTTTTAGGAGCGGTTCTTTTGCATAGTACATCCTATTACTATGTAGAATAAGAAAAATGTATAACCGACCCCCGATCTCAAAGTGGGGGGGTGGACCCTCCGAAGAAAAAGTCGCATTTTCCCCTAAGCGTAACTCAGCTGCAGTGCAAAATTTGAAAAATTGGTTCAAACAAACGTTGTAGAGCATTAAAAGACGAACATTTTACTTTTTTTACTTTTTTTCTACGTGGTCTTGGAGGCGAGCTATTGCGAAAAGAAAAAAAATCGGCGTTGGGAAATTTTTCATTACCTCAATGTAGTAACTATGGGTAAACCTGGTAAATTTAAAATCTAGCGAACCAATGGTCGAACAAGTGGAGTTTTGAGGTTTTCGTGGGCGCTGAACTCGATTTTTATAATAATTTTGACCCCGGGACCTAAATTGGGGCCCAAAAGGAGAGTTTATTGAGTTGATGAAAAATTTTCCAACACCACGCTGCTTTTTTTCTTTTTGCAATAGCTCGCCTCCAAGACCACGTAGAAAAAAAGTAAAAACAGTAAAATGTTCGTCTTTTAATGCTCTACAACGTTTGTTTGAACCAATTTTTCAAATTTTGCACTGCAGCTGAGTTACGCTTGGGGGAAAATGCGACTTTTTCTTTGGAGGGTCCACCCCCCCACTTTGAGATCAGGGGTCGGTTATACATTTTTCTTATTCTACATAGTAATAGGATGTACTATGCAAAAGAACCGCTCCTAAAAGTCGATTAACCCGATTTTCTGTGATTTTTTCTGGTAATGGGAAATTTTCAAAATTGATTTTTTTCTAAAGACCCTAGCTCCCTCCCATGACGTCCTAGGAAAAAATTGTAAATACCAAAATTGTTTGTTTTTTTATTCTCTACAATTTTGGTTTCAACTATTTTTTTCGTAAATACGTAATTTTGAAAGTTATAGCCGAAAAACGAAAATTTGAACCCCCTCACCCCCCAAAAGGGGGTCAAAATATTCACCGATTTTAGGGAAGTTCGGGAATATTAAAATACATACTTTACTGAGCTTATATACGAAACTTCCCCTTCCTGCTAATTTTTTTTGGGTCAAAACCTAAAATGTCTGTACTATCTGCTCTCTCGCTGAAATTTGATAGCTCAGATGAAAATATCAAAAAAATTTGATAGACAGGAAATAAAAATTTTCTGAAATGGAGTAGAAATGTAGAAAATTTCAGAAAAAGAGTTCTAAAGTCAAAAAAATATATTAAAATTATGGAAATTTTTTTCAATTTTGAAATTTTTTTGAATCGATTCTAAATTTTAGGGTTTCAAGAATGAAAAAGAACAAAAAACAAAGAATAAAAAAGAAAAAAAAACAAAAAAATTGAAAAACAAGAGCGAGAACAAAGTTTGAGAGTGTTGAGAAAAAAGAAATATAATGAAAATTTTTTAAGAACGGGAACGAAATTTTGAGAACAAAAAAAGCGCGAAAAACCAAGGAACCTAAAATTCTGAGAACGAGAATCGAACGAGGACCAAAATTTCATCGTTCTTGTAGCCCTGCTACATTTTTCAAATTTGATAGGTATTTTTGTATCATTTTGAACAAATCTTTCGAAATTGAAGTTCCTAAAAAAATTTTAGTCGTTTGACGATTTTTGTGAAAATTTCGTGTGACATTGAAGTCAACTTTCATTACCTAATTTTTATCTATTTTGATTAGAATTGATCAAATTTAAATTTTTTCTAATTTTTTCTCAAGAAAAGCTTCCATTAAACATTAAAATTTCGAGCTAAAACTTCAACTCCAACCTTACACAATTTTTCTACGAAACTCCTCTCATCCCTGCCTCTTCTTTCTTTCCAAAATCGGGCGCAGAAATTCAAACGATTCATTTTTCAAACGCGGAAGTAAAAAAGGAAGTTGTATTTCCCCAGCCGCGTCCCCAGCATTCGATATAAAATACGAATAAAAGACTGTCCAGCGATATAACAGGTCCCCGAGGAAAGTACGGGGTAACTATGTCTGTAATTTTTCCCCAGGTAATCGTATTGCATTAAATCAACTAGTAATGGCCCGGAGTACAACCCTTTAATAGGCAAAGGGAACTACGAAGATACGAAGAATATCAGCGTCTGCTCGTGTTACCCCGAATGTGCGAAAATATAAAACCAATTATTCACCGAAACATCGAAAGTCGCCGTTAAAACGTTACAACGGCGAGAAGGCGAGGGATCGAAAGGGTAAAATTCGCCCGAATAATTTATTTTATCCGTTTTTAAGAAGTAAGTAATACGAGATTGTTTAGGATGAGGGAAAGGTAAACGAGGAATCAAAGGGGTTGCGAAAGTATTGAGTTTTTAGTGCCGGAGATAGAATACCCTAATACGAGCGTGTGGGTAATGGATAACAGTTTGGAAGGCTTAAAACTGTATTGCCATTTTTCAGTGTTTAATTTCTTGGGATGTGAGATCGTTTTTTATATGGTGAAATGTTGATTATTTTGATATGAATTTATTTTTTTGAATATTTTGTAGAATTTTATACTATTAAAAGAAGAGAGATCTAAAACATACGATTGTAAGTTTTTAGAAAAATACGACGTTTTTTCAATATTTTAGAGGCAGTTTGTCAATTACTTTTGAATTGAATAGAGATGAACTAAGTTTAGGAGAAGGGGGGGGGGGGGTAAAAAAGAAATAATGACTTTTTTCCATCGAAGAAAAAACTTCGGAAATATAACTGATTTTCAGTTACTAAATTGTAGTACATTTTTCAGTATGTATTCAAAACGACCCGGACTTGGTATCTTTAGAGGAGCAAGAAATCTAATTTCTGACTCAAAAGTAATTTATTCTCAATTTTTCCAACTCAAAAAAATTAATTTTCTCCGAAAAAAATCCACTAATCTCGAAAATCTCTATTATTGTAAGGAGTGCCTTCCAGTTCAACGTTCGGTCTGGCTTTGTATGTATTAACCAAATGGGTTTTCTCATGCACGTTTTCATCTGATTCAAAATCAATATTTTCAAAAGAATCATACTAAATGAAATAAAATTCCTGTTTTTCCAAAGCTTTCTTGATTTTTTTTGATAAATTTGATGCATTTTTTGGTAATCAGCCGATGCTCATGAGCGGCCAAATTTCTTACATGAACAGATCTGATCGTGAGCAGACATGATCACAATGACTCGAGTATGCTCATACCTAAAACTTATTCCCTGGGTAAGTAATTCTTTTTATCAAACACATTACAGATTTTTTTTTTTAATCACACACTTACCAATAATGATAATTTTTTCGAAAAATGATTATTATTTTCAGAAAATGAAAATTTTTACTACAAAATGATAATTTTCCAGATTTTGGTACCTCTTTTGGAAAATTGTTGTTTTGGGGGAATGGTAAGAAAATCTAGAAAATTCGTCAGAGTTATTCCAGTTTTGAGAAAACTTGTTTTGAAAATCGAGCAAAAAAGGCTTCGATAGGTTAGTGCATGTAGACAAAAAAGCTTGAAAATACGTTGACGGCTTTCCTGATTTATCGTGCTTTTAAAAAATTGTTATTTTTGAGGGCAGTACTCGGTCAAAAATTCCAAAAAATGAACATTTTCTCTCAAAATGATAATTTTATTCAAAAAATGGAAATTTTTCCAGAAAATGTGATTTTAACCATCAGCCTTAGTGGTTTTAACCAAACTTTTCCCCCGAATTTTTTATATTTGTGAAAAATTGTCATTTTCGAGCAGTGGTCAAAAATTCCACTTATTGGATGCGTTTACAAAAAAAAAAAAAACTTGAACGGGCCAGAGTAGATCAAAACTGTTGAATTATCGATTTGGAAGGTCGAAAATGAAGTATCTATCGACTTTCAGATTTTTACATTGATGCTTAGGTACGCTGTAAGCATGTTTTTTTTTCAATTTTTTCCAGACATTTTTGCTGGAGAAAAGTACCTACACTTAGATTTGATCTGGCAATTACGAATTCTGAAAAATTGTGCTTTGATCAATCAGATGGATCACTAATATGAGTAATCTGAGTTTTTAAACATAGGCGGAGATAGAACATAACTTTTGGGGGGGCTTGTGCCCCAGTTAAAAAGGAATGAAAAACACGAAACAAAATGTTCATTTTCGATGATCCCCCCCCTTCCAAAAAACCTTCCTCTATTTTTAAGCAATTTTTTGCTGAATTCTTTTTTGAAGACGTTTATCAAGCCCGAGCGAAGCGAGGGCGAAAATTTTTGGAAAAAAAATCCAAAACTGAAATATTTTCATTTTTTAAATCAATATTTTATTGAAGAAGAAGTGAAATCTTCAACCTCCATTTTTTATTAAATATTTTAGACTTAATATGCCCGAGCGAAGCGAGGGCGAAGATTTGAAAAATTGTCAATTTTTAGAAAGAAAACAATTTCATTTTTAATGGTTTGTTGAGTGAATAAATCCATACTTAGGAGTAAAAATTTCGTCCTTTCCGAAGTTTTTAAACGAAATTTCGTGCTTTTTTTGTAGTTTTGATCAAGAATAAAAATTTGTATTTTTTTTATTTCTTACATTTTCGTGCTAGTTTGCAATTCAATTTGCTGATTGCTCATAGCACCTAATTATTTTCGTTAGATATTAAAAAGACCATTTTCGTAGCTTGAAAAAAACAGGAAATTCGTCACATTGATAATTTATCCCTTGAAAAGTAAAGGTTCCACATGCCCGAGCGAAGCGAGGGCTAAGATTTGAAAATTTTCCGATTCTCAGAAAGAAAATAATTCTATTTTTAAAGGTTTGTTGAATGAAAAATTCCATTACTTTGGAGTAAAAATTGCATCCTTTTCAAAGTTTTTCAACGAAATTTCGTGCTCATTTGATACACACGAAAATGATTTGGGGGGGCTAATTCAACATTTGGGGGGACTTCAGCCCCCCCATGCCCCCCTTATCTCCGCCTATGTTTTTAAATGTTAAGTGCTCAAGTTCATATGAACCATCTTTTTTTTAGATTTTCTCCAGTCCTGGAAAATTCCAAAACTTTCTGAAGGCTCCGGAATGTTTCGAAGCCACTTCTAATCGATTTGGGAGGTCAAAAATAAAGTACCTATATACCAAATTTCAGTTTTTTTTTATCGTTGATTTAGAATTAGATCAAATTTTTATTCTTACAAAGTGATATTTCGACCACTTTTTTTCAAACTTCCACCAATCGAAGACTTTTTGAGGTAGAAACATCGAAAATGGCTTAAAAAATACCTCGATCCTTCCTCTACCACTCCTTAAAATTTTGAGCCGATACAATCATTTTTTGTATTTTTTGCGATTTTTTTTCTGAGGGAACTCAATAATCGATTTTGAAATTTTGGGTTCCTAATTTCGATCACCAGCTGATTTTGCCCGCATAGAGCGGAATCTACCCGAAAAGAATTTTTTCATATTCTTCTTTCACAGATAAACAAAATGAGACCAAAACGACAACCCTACAGCCAAAACTCGCGGAGAAAATCAGAAATAACAAAATCGCATTCAAAAAACAGATTACATAAGATAATATAGGCGGTCGAGATAAGGGCACTCCAAACTTTTCATTTCGCACTTTCAATTTTTTTCAAAAACGATTATTTAATCGGAATCTGACACCATGCTCCATCATAATTCACAATTATTTGGTAGAATTTATTGAAAAAATTATTCATAATTTAAGATCAAAGAATATGTAAAAAAATTTTTTCACCTATGCGATTTCGTTTTTTTCAATTTTCTTCGCTAATTTTGCCTGCAGGGTTGTGATTTTGGTCTCAAATTGTTCATCTATAAAAAAGGAACATGAAAAAAAAATTCGTGTAGATTGCGTCCATAGCGGCCGAAATTGGCCGGTGGTCAAAATTAGGAAGCGGTCGAAGTTAGGGCACTTTACCCTTACATGTGACAACAAATGAGAAAGATACTATTTTTTTGCTATACTTTTTTTTGTGCAATTTCTACCTGACTACTTTTTGTTTTATAAATACCTATCTCGAGAAATATTGATGGTATGTATTCTGGCAGCTAATTTTACCAGGAATTCGAAAAAGTAAGTTTGAGAGTCGCATTATACCCCCAAGTCCCTTAAGAGGGCTTCAAATCTCAAAACTTCAAAATTTAGATTTCTGCCCCATTTAATTTTGATTTTAGCTTAGAAATTTGTAAATAATCAGAAAAAAGTGGATAAGTAAAAGGCTGCGTATAATACCCCATCCCAAAAATTTGGAAATTTTGAAAAAATAGAAATCAAAATTTCTACATTTTTAAAATTTAGAATATTTTTTGGGGGCACTTGAAGTATGATGCAGTACTCAAAATGTTTTTTTTTTTTTAATTTCTGGAACCTGAAATTTAATTTTGCGAGCATTTCTGGAACTATTCTTGGAATACTGGGGGGGGGGGAGATATCAGACCATAAAACCTGTTTCCTTGTTTTTCAGTCAACTTCCTTAGTTTCTACATAGGAATAAAAAAAACCTTGGACCATTTCTTGAAACCACATTACATATGCAAGTTGAATACATTTTTCAAAGGGTAAGTACCCTTTTTTGTGAATCTAAATCAGTTCTATTTTAATGATCAATTAAGAACAAATTTCGACCATATTTCATACAAAAAGTAAACTTGATCCTCAGACATGAAATTAATTTACATCAAGATCAATTTCGCAAAAAATTACAAAAATTGATAGACAAAGAAAATGCAGAATTTCTAGAAGACAATTTCATATCCACGGTTAGAGCCAAATTCCTGACCCCTCAACCACTATTTCTACTAGAACCAATAATCGATATACGATTCCAATTTATTCTCAAATTCAATCAACTACACCCTCCAAATCCCAACCATCTCAAACACTCCTCATTCACTCACCACATTCTCCATCTCTCCATCTCACACAACCCAAAAAAATCACGACTCCGCCACATTTACGTAATCCTCGCAAGAAATGCACCATCTCTGTACCATTTTCAAACCTCATCCAAAACCGTTACTTCACCGGCGAACTGAACTAAATATCTGAGAAAACGTACACAATTCGCTGTCGGTCTCCGGTCTTCGGGAAGTTACAGCATACGAACGCGGTAACGTGCCGATCCACCAAGTTTTTACTTTCTGGTTGGTGTCAAATTAAAGATCAAAGACGTGACTTTGACTTACCATTCTTCAGGTACTTGCAACGCTCCGCAGTACCGTCTACGTTACCTTACGATATAATTCTCATTGTAGGTACGCGGTACCATGAGAGAAAAAAAACCGATGGGTATAAGAGTTTCATTTTAACAACAGTTAAAGAGTAGTTTAACGCATAGGCATTAAATGGTGAAAATTATTACCTGTATATCACCGCCGAAGAATACAACCAGTTCATTGTTGTCCGATGGTATTTTTTTGCCAGCGAATAGCACATGTTGGCGGGCTGTAGCGTTTAACAATATCAATGGCACGGTAATTAACCTGCGGCAACCTTGAAGCTCCATTAATTAAATAACATTACGATGAGATGATGAGAACGACGTGAGTCTGCGCAAAAAAAAATAATTTTAGGGTAAAATGGTATTCTGGGACTAGGCTAATTCTTTTGTTTTCGGCCACATTCCATAATCCGATATAGATTTATATACAATGTAAAAATTGAAAAATTAATAATATTTGGGGAAATTGAATTGGGGTAGGACATGGAGAATAAAAAATTAAGCTAAAGGGTTGAATGTTATTCTAGCGAGTTTCGTCTTTTGTAAAAGTCGATGGCTTTTGATTGTATGTCTTCGAAACAGAATATGATATCATTTTTCAAATTTTTAACTTTCACAGTCACGTCTTCTTTCATTAAATCGAAACACATGGCAATAATACCCATACCGAACAACAAATACACGAATGTAAACACCAATCTGGTCGGATCGCCGTTCTCCACTAACAAATTATCCGGAGCGAAATCGCCGATACCGATCTTGCATAAACTGGTCACGCAAAAATACGCGCTATCCATGACCGACCAGCTCTGCCAGCTCGAAAACATCGCCGTCCCGGTCGCCACGTACGCGAACAATACCCACAAGCATGCGGTCGACGGTACGATAATTCTTTTCGGAGCTGGCTCGTTTTTCTCGCTTATCTTCGGATGGCTGTCTTCCATGCTGCATCGGTAGATCCACGTATAAGTCCAGCGGAAAGTTTGAGCCAGCACTTTGCCCATGTTTTTGAAATACAATATGTACAAAGGGATGCCAAAAACGGCGTACACAATCGTGGCAATTTTACCTTCCTGCGTATGAGGGACAATGTTTCCATAGCCGATCATCGTGAACACCGAAAGGCAAAACATCAATGCTGCTGGGAACTTCCACATTTGTTCTCCGGAGATCCCGTTATACCCAAATTTCACCGAACTGGTGATATTTTTCTGCAAATCCATCAAAACCAAATGGACGTCTGCACTCCAGTTACTCTCATTGAGTACATTGTGCTTATTCGTGATATTCCACAGGATCTCCACGGATTCGTTGAGCTTGCCGATGACTTGGCCAATCTTCGGGTCTTTGTATGAGCTTTCGATATGGATAAAACTAAACGCGCCGACGACCGCGTAGCCGACGATCAATCCTCCGACACCGACTTGGGTGCACATAAAAGTCACAATTTTACGACAACACCGTTTCACCGTTTTCTTCGGATCGGTCACCGAATACGAAGTTTCCGAAGAAGACTCCTCCGTTTGGTCGCCGGACGAGACGTCGTGCAAAGAATGCGCGACCGATTCCATCGTTAAACGCGGCTTCGAACGTACTATTCGAAAAAACAATGTTAAATTTTCGAATCCGCTCGAACTCTCTATTAATAACTACGTATTATTGGAGAAACGCCAGTGTAAAAAAGCGTACATACGTTCACGCCGTTTATGCTTGCTTTGTTTATTTTAATTTCCTCTTATTTTCCATTTGACGTTGTCTGCTTTATGGTGTAATCGTGCGGAGCTGTATTTAAGATCTCTGGACAATAATGAAACAATAAAAATCGCCGAGTTTCAAAGTGTAGCGGAGCTGTGGCGAAAATTCTTCCCGAGTAAGGGTAACAGAGCTAAGTCAGCGGTATTAATGTATGGATGGCGAGCCGTATTAAGCCGGAAATGATAAGACGTTCGAGATAAGAAACACTACAGTTTACTTTCCGCTTCTCATTTGTTATATCGAGCTTTTATACTCTCGACAATGAGAGTATATTGTACGATGGTACCATTAATTGTCGTAGCTCAACGACTGTGCTATTTCGAAAATGCAAATTATTCGAATGTATTTAAACGTCGTCGTTTAAGATTACACTAATACTGAGGCAGATGAGGAATTACATTCGGTTTGGCCCAATTTTTCAGGGTTGTGGATTTTCCCAGGTACATGGGGATTTTTCCATAGAGTATTCTACCCTGATAGGTATATGCTATGGGTGATCAGTGGCTAGCCAGAAATTTTTCGTGGAAGGGGGTTCAAAACTTTCAAATTTTTCGAGAAATCTTGAGTATTTTGATTTTTGAAAAGTTACCCCCTGCAAAAGTTTTAGGCTGGATAGACTAGAAAAATATAATAAAAAATTTCAAAATCGATTAATATCTTCCGATCGCGCAAGAGCCTTCAATTCTTCAAAAATTGCCAAAAATTTTGAAAAAATTTAAAATTAATTAAAATTACTTTTAGAGCTTTTTTTGTGACTATCTAGACCAAAAAGCACATTTTTTTTTAGAAAAAATCAGTATTTTATAACTTTTTCTAATTTTTCTCAGAGGTGAAAAAATATGAGAAAAAAAACTATAAAACATGGATTCTTTTAAAAAAGTTGTGCTTTTTGCTTTAAATAGTCTTTAATTATGGTAAGCTCTAAAATTGATTTTAATAAATTTTGATTTTTTTGAAATTTTTTGAAATTTCTGAAAATATTGAATTTTTGGCAATTTCCGAAGAATTATTGAAGGCTCTTGCGCGATCGGAAGATATGAATCGATTTTGAAATTGTTTATTTTATTTTTCTAGTCTATTCAGCCAACAACTTTTGCAAGGGATAACTTTTCAAAAATCAAAATTTTGGGCTTTTTGGCCCATCCTAACGCACGGGTGTTATAAAATACTTACACGATTTGCATGGAATATTTAGGGGGAAAAAATGTAATTTTGGAACAAACAACATCCATAGACTTACTAATTATTTTGACCTTAAAAACCAAAAATAGTACCCAACAAATTCAAACAGTAGCATCGAAAACTTTTTTTTGGGAGGATGCAAAGTAGGTATATCGAGAGCATTTTCAGTCATGATCTCAAAAATGGAATTGCTTGTACCAATAAATTACCTCATGGAGTCTACTGGATCTGAAAAATGAATTTTTTTCTATTTTATTGATTTTTGTTGCCATTTTGCTTCAATTTCATTCTAGAGAGTTATAACTTATTAAGGTAAAAAATATTACAAATTGATGAGCAAAATGAAAACATTCAAAGTGTCTAAAATATCATTTCCCATGAACTTTGAAATAAAACATATCTTATTCCCTACTTTCCAATATTTAATATTTTTTTAACCAATATATTTTTATTAACAGTATGAATTTTGCCCCAATGAAACTAGGACAATAATTTTAGAAAATTTCAAATACCCTAGAAATAGTTGAAAAGGTATTTAAAAGCAATCCTCCGATTAAAAAAATTCAAGGAAAAACAGTTAAAAAGCCTCGCTTTTTATAAAAAGATTGTTAAAAATCTTGCTATTATCTGTTTTTTTTTTTTGCTTCCAAGGTTAAATTCTTGCTATTTTTTGTTTTTTCTTGCCATTATAGACACCATGTGACTGTAATTTTGATTGACGTGTGAATCCAAATTTCAAATAATGCCGAAAATAAGGAATTTAAATCATTAAATGATTTTTAAAAAATGATCCACGTAAAATTTAAGAATATTTTTGCGTTTAAATCAACTTTTGACCGAAATTCAGGCAGAAGACCTTCCAAAAAAAAATTAAGCCCATTAGCCACAAGGGAAAGTGGAGGTGGAGGATTTCCAAAATAATGTATTTTTAGGAGGGAAACGCACTTTTTGCCACTTTTAGAAAGTACCTAGCTACCTACCATACCAATATGGTATCTAGACCACCGTTATGGAAAGTGCAATTTTTGGATTTTTACCACATATTATTGTACTCCAATCGTTCATTTAAGCACCTTTTCAATCGATCGTCGATCACAAAGAACAGATGTTGATGAAATTTTTCGAAAAAATTCAAGGAAACGCTGGCAATATAATTTTTGTAAAATTCAAGTTGTACATTCAAAAGCCTGAAAAGTCAAAATTTTTTGGTCACCAAAAACAGACTGAAATTTTTTTGGATTTTTTTGTGCAGTCCTACAAACTGAAATCATCCAAGAATAAGGCGTCAAAATTCAGTTGGCAGCACTTAGCACACTCAAAAAAATTTTAACGAAACTTTTTATAAAAAATCACTTTTGGCAACCAAAATATTGTTAGAAGGATATGAAATATGTAAACATCGAAAAATTTTAAAATTTGCGACTAGCGAGGCTTGACTTAAACTGTTGGGAAAAATTTGGAAATAAATATCTTTTTCGTTGTAGAGGGAGAAAAACGCTACTTTATTCCCTCTCGCGGTGCTTAAATTCGCGTTTTTCTTCCTCTAAAACGAAAAATATAGTATGCAACTCGGGAAATAACTTATTTTCGACGATTTTGAGTTATTTCCCTCGCTTCGCTCGGGTAATAAACCTCAAAATTCGTCGAAAATCACTTTATTTCCCTAGTTGCATAATATACTAAGTATTATTTTCCTTGGAAAAATTTTTTAAAAGCATTTGGGGTTAAAGCCACAAACAATTACGGAAAAATGAGAGGGGGAGAAGGGGGGGGAACCAAAAAATTATACATTATAGAATGAAGTAGGTACTGAAATATAAATTATATAACCTTTAAGTAACTTTTTGAGGTCATTTCACTGAAATAACCAACAGGGGTCGCAAGAGGATGGGCAAAGAAGAAACTATTGGTCAAAGGTCTCAGAGGGAGAGGAAGGAATGAGAAATTTGCAGATTTTTAAAGAAAATTTGTCAATTTACATCAAAATCTGCCACCTTGAATGGGATCACCTACCCCGCTCTTGTTTCATTTCTGAAGGTGGGATTTTATCCAAAATTTTGGATTTATGAACTGAATATCAAAGAGCATGTGTTATGAACTTATGAGATCTAGAATCTTTCTCTGAGGTAATCTTAGGTCAAACATCCAAAGGGTCCTAGAAACTCTGGAGGGGGAGAGGGATCACAAAGCATGTTTTCGGACCCTGAATTCTACTTATAGAGCAATTTTGATCAATTTTGTGAACCGAGCCCCCCCCCGGAGACTTTTATTTTTTTTGCATTCAGTGATCATAGATTTTGATATAGGTATCGCTTCCATTAATATCGCAACATTTTTATTTTTAGTTTTCGCCGCCCTTCCCTCCTCCCATCTATTCGGATCCCCTCTATCGACGTTTAGGCCTAAAATTACTTCAGAAATGGATTCTAGCGACGAAAAAATATTCACGTTGATATCGAATTAAAAAGTTTCTAAAATTCCGAGCCAACCTCTCTTCCCCCTTCTGTCCACCCACCGAGTCAACTTTTGATTTTTAAATAAAATAACATCAGAAACGGACTCGCCAAAGGTCGAGAACACAAGACATTTAGAAACCTCATTCGATTGTGTCAAAAAGTTATAAATTTCGGTCTCAATATCTCCTCTTTCGTCGTTTTCCTTTTGAGTAAGGTGCCTGAGTAATTACCCATCAATTAATTCAAGCAACCTACAGTTAAAAATTGATTTTGTACCGTGTTTCTCAATCAATTTTTTTTTTGAGATTCGACTTTATAATATTATTTCCAAATATTTTCAACAGTTTTCGATTTTGAGTTATAATTTCTGATGAGAAAAATCGTGAACTTTCAAAAATACTAATATAGGCATGAAATGATGACAAAGCAAAGAAAGTAGATGTTGAAAACCGAAATATTTTTGAGATATATGATTTTAATTTTTATTACTCCGGAAGTTCATTATATTTCTTAGAAATAATAAATAATAATAAATGTTAGCGATTATTCGCAACAAAACTTGACCTACGCAGCTTCGTGCATGTTTACGAGTACCTCGCTAACACCTCCATTTCACGTGTGCAACTTGATAATAAAAACAGATCCGAATTTCACGCAGAATATTTTTCATCATTATAAATTTCATCGCATAAGTTCTTCCTAGGTAAATCCTAAATGAACGTTAGAGAACCTAAAACGACCTCAAATTAAACTAAAGAAACTCGTAATTAAAACTTTTGGAAAGTTGTGAAAAACCCACATCGTCTGTTTAGAAATATCGGTCATAAGGCAATGCCTCTTCTATAAAGGGCACCAGAATGATGAACTAAAATTCCATATCCACTCTGCCGCCCGCTGAGCCTTCCAGTTTTATACGTTCGCATTTACCTAAATTTGCAAACGATATCGATTTACTCCTCGCAGAGATTCGAATAGGTGCTCAATTAAAGAATACGAGTACGTAAAATAAAATACCAAACAACTGGTACAAATTACACGATGCTCGTTTTTATATGGTATATGGTAAATGGCGTTTGTCAATATTTCTGGAAAAAGGCCAATTTATTCGACGTCGCGTTTTTTTCCTCCCTCGGCCCGGCCTTTCGATTAATGAACCAATTTCGAGTATACGCGGAGTCGACAAGTTTGCGAAAATACGAGCTTTATTAGAATATATACGACGAAGTTGACAAAATCAAGTCAAAAAGGCGCAACAGTGATAAGGGTAAAGCATAGCGAGAGAAATTCGCGTGAAAATTGTTACCTTTCTCACGTAGCTGTCGGAATACCGAAGTAAATTAGCTCGGCGGCGGTTCGGTTTTCAAATATATCATCAATATACTTGAGCTTTGACACTTATTAACCTTTCCAGAGCCAATTAATCGAGCGAAATGTGCTCCCTAATAAATGCGATGCTAATAATCGATCATTTTTAATCAGTTTACAAATTCTTATGAATGGCGTATTCGCGTACACCAGAGTACGAGTTGGCGTTGCATATCTGCTCGCGCCGTAATTAATTAAACTTTAAGAGTAAAAAGTAAAGGATTTATTTTTCTCGATGTAACGTATAAAATCCTTCGGTAAACAGGATTACGTTCATTAAAATCTATTCCGTTACTAGCAGCAGTTTATCAGCTTGATTTAATACCGTCTGATATTTTGATTTTCCTACGTCCCACTCGTGCTCGCTAAAATTCCATTCTTCCGACGACTTTTAACGAATGAATGAAATCGTACGAACGATAATGATTCCAATTCATCATATTCGTATGTTTTTTTATCCATTTTTCATTCTTCTGTACTTCGGCACACGTTACAGGGTGGATCGAAAAAAAAAGGTCTGGATATTGACGAAAATTGGCGAGGTAGTTTATTTAGACTGAGAGACCTTCAGAAATTTTTTTGAGCCCATCAGCCTAAAAAAGAGGATGGATCTAGAAGACTTCAAATTGGGGCCATTCTCGAAAAAAACACGATTTTTCGTCACTTTTGAGTAATCCCACTTGCAGGGAATCTCGGTGACCCCTCCCCTCCTGAAAACGTGTGATTTGACTTTCTAAATTTTCATGAACCATAATGACTTCGAAATTGCATACCACCTTTTGCTCTCCACGAAGGAGTTCAAAAGTAGCAGATAACAAATTCGAAGATTTTTTTACTTTTACCAAATTTAAATTGTTTTCTCAAATATTTCAAAATCGAGTTAAAAAATATTTTTCAGCCGCCAAAAATATTTTTTAATAAAATTTTGACCCGTGGGATCAAAATTTCCTGAAAATTCGTGTGACTACAGCTTTTCAACGCGAAAAGTGCGGTAGCCAATTTCGAGAACGATAGATCAAAGATAAGTATGTGAAAATTCAAATTACTTTTTTGGGGGGGCAGTGGCGTCGGATGGTGGGGTACAAGGGGTACATTGTCCCCCCAAAAACCTGATGGGGTACCCCCCAATCACATCAAATAGGCATTTTCGAAGCATTAAAACGTGGAAAAAATGCTTTTTTGAGCTTTTAAAAACTCAATTTTCTCAAAGCTTCACCCTCGCTTCGCTCGGGCATGAACAAAATAACAATTATATGGATTATTTGAGCCGACAGAACGAAAAAATGCTTCTTTTTTCCCCCTCCACAGAAAATCCTCCTGATATTCAAGTCTTGGTTCTCATTTTGTACCCTCCCCAAAAAAAGCTTCCGACGCCACGGGGGGAGGGGGGGGTGACGTGACTGAGATTCCCAGTAAATAGAATTACTCAGGAGACAAAAACAATTTTTCCCTTGAAAATTACCCCACTTTGACGTCTCTTAGCTCTGCCTTCATTTGGACGAGGGGGCTTCAATTTTTTGGGAGGCCTCCACTGGCGGGCCCAGTCGTAATCGTGTCCCCCCTGTGCCGTAGAATAGCTGATCCTTCTCAAAAAACAATCACCACAGTGTTGATAATTTCAAACTTGAGATATGATAGTTTAGAGGATCGTAATCTGTTTCTTCAAAAATACCCACAAAAAATGTAGATAGTTTAAGTGACCTAAAACAAGCCAAAAGAGTAACTAAAAAATCGTTTTGAACTTTTTAAAGCAGTGTTACAACTTTTTAATTCTCTTTTTAAAAAATTTGGGTTATTTTTCATGTTTTGAATGATTTTTTCATTTTTCATTTTTTTTCTAGTGTGTAAAAAATTGCTAAATATAAAAAATAGTAAAATTTAGAAAAAATTGCTTAATTTATACGCGTAAGAGTTTTTTAGTTTTTAAAATTCAATTGGATTTTTTTTTTTCGTTTTTTCAACGTATTTAGTGTCAGTATTTTGAAAAAAATGTTTTGGAAAAATCACAATATTTTTGTAAAAATCGTTCAAAACTTTGAAATAAAAATTGTCCAAATTTTAAAAAATCGTGCAAATTTTAAAAAATCATTCAATTTTTGAAAAAAATTTTAATGTTGGGAAAACTGTTTAATTTTTTGGTAAATTTTCCAAGTTTTAAAAACTATTTATAAGTACTTTGGAAAATCGTCCAAATTTTAAAAAAATTGTATAACTCCAAGAAAATTGTTAAATTGTTGGAGTATTGTTCAAATTTTTTTCAGTGTTTGCAAAATTGGTCAAATTTATAAAAAACCTCCTAAAATTTGAAAAATTGTGCTATTTTTATAAATATATATTATGGATATTCAGAAAATTGTCCAACTTTCGAGAAAAAATTCTTCAATTTTTTAAAAACTGTCCAGTTTATGGAATAAATCGTCTCACTTTTCAAAAATTTGTCCAATTTTTAGAAAATTGTCCAAGTTTGAAAAATTTCTGAGTTTTTGCAAATCCTTGCTAGTTGTCGAAAAATCGTCCAATTTTTAGAAAATTGTCCAAACTTCCTATCCTTGATTAAAATTGGCACAGCTGTTCAAGTTGCCTGCCTGGGGTCCGCCGATGGAGGTCTCCCACTCGAAGTAAACATCCCATCTTTTTCATCAAAATCCAAGATATTTTTTCGATGCACTCTGGTGTACGTAATATAATAATCTTCCAATATCTATTCAGTGTCCGATGTCCCTGAAAGCTTCACTTCGGTCCTTCTCCATCCTCACTGGTTACCTGACTAAACATTCAATCTGTTTCTAATTTCGTCCTTTCAATAAACAAACAACTTCGCATCACTTACGTAACAACCTCAAAAATTCGAGCCAAACACACCTCAAAATAGTCGTTCGACCGTGAAAAAATCAACGACACGAACCACTAATTAAATTAAAATATTAAATAATTACACCTAAGCAAAAAAATTACTATCGGTATGATTTCATTGGGAAGATTAATGCACTTAGCATCATGAACCGATTACGAGTTGAAGGACGTTCCATGCCTGCCAGTGCAAATCACTACATTGACGAAACTCGCTTCGTTTGGTTACGCAGATGTGATCTTTTTGTACAATTTATACGAGAAATATTACAGGTTTATGTAAAAATTGAAGGTTTCTAAGTCGATGCAAAGTAACGAAACTAGGATCTGAAACTTACCTCCGAAAAGTTAACGAATCCGCCAGTAATTAGGAGAAATATTAAAAGTCATAATTCATTATCAATATTTTAAATTTACCACCACCATAAATAATATAAAATAACATTGATATAAGCTACAAGAAAAGTAAATGTAATCTTATATTGGTTCTCAAAGTATTATGCACAGTTCATATTGATTAGAAATGGAAATAATACACAGTTGAGTAGTTAATGAACCATTTTCTACTAAATTTTACAGATTATTACACTTTATGAGAGAAAATTTACTGGAAAAACACCATAAAATTCGAAGAACGGGCAATTTTCACTGATAATTCGAAAATTCCTTATCGGAGAATTTTTGTAAACAAAAATATTGAATTGGAGTAGTTCTCAGTTTCATCGCTAGGTTCGGTACTGAAAGATTATTTTTTTGAAATTTTCTTTAATGATTTTTTTCTGAATTTAGAACTTATAAAATTTATTTTATAATAATTATCTACTTAATTTAAGGTATATTATTCGTAAAAATAATTATATTTTAATTTTAGATCATAATTATAGATAAAAAGCGAATTAAAGTTCCAACCATCTTCTCTTTCCGATATTCGGAACACTATTCGTAATTTGGCTCATTTCCCTGTGACAACACTGTTCACAGCCGAAAACTCGTTTTTCGTTAATTTTTTAATTCTAAGCTCATTAAAATTAATATCCTTAATTAAAACAATCACATGCACATGTTAATTACTCCACATACTTCGAATCACGCCGGAAAAATACCGGCGTCTAGAATAATTTCAATTCGGCCGATTGCATCGCCTGGAAATATCGATTTACGAACCCCTGGAACTAAATATAAGCTATCCAATGGAACGCGATGCGATGAGCAAACCGAGCTACTATAACTACAACTACGAGTACTGTGTGTTATGTGTTTCCACCATGATTGTTTTAAATTCGGCATTTGTGTTATAAACGGTGTAATAAGTGAATTGTTTTAACTATTTTAACTGTATTTTTATCCTAAATCAGTGTTCGAATTACAATTAGTGTGTTAGTGATTGCCAATTTTACATCTGGAACATTTACCTCGGCCACATAACTCGTTAGCGGAATACACAGGTAAGATGAGTGATAATGTCCGTGAGCCTGTCAATAACCCCAAATGGTCAGCTTTGGTGGCTTTTTTATAAAATATCCGAGATTATTTACCTTCTCTGTGTGTATTTCGAGTATCGGTCGTGTTAAACTATCTATTTGGTTAATTTTAATTCACATCTTTGGCCAATACTATCCTACAGGTTTCACCTATTCGTGAACTGATTTCGAAGACTGGAATTTCGTTACTTCGGCGAAACGTTGGTTGAAATTCAAACATGAAAATATTCGTTGGTCCGAGTTACATTACGATCCGGCGGACTTGTCTCACTCGATTCGTGTTTCTCGGAAATTCGCATACCGAAGTTGCAGTTTGCAAAATTACCTATGAATAATGGGGATATTTTCTCGATGCATTGGGCGATTATTTATTTCAAACATGCTCATTACAGAGTTCATCGGGTTGATTAGAAAAGCTCGTAATGAAATTTTACTTATCGGTTCGATTGTTGATTACCAACATATGTTATCAATTAGATATTTCATAGGTGTCGATTGCATCACACAGCTTGAAAAAATCAAAGTGTACCGCCTCTCGATACTCGAATGGGTGAAGGAAATTTTTGTCATAATCTGGTTAAATCTTATCTTCACGTAGCCATTACGAAGCTGCCCATTCGGTGTAGAATTTTACGTTGATTTATTATTTACACTACGGTTTACATGATAATCTGCTTGTTAATGAAATTCGCATTGTGTATCGGAATCGATTGCTCGTTCGAATCGGTTTCTTCGCGTTGAAAATTTTTTATCTTTTAATCGTTTAGAAAAGCCGCGTGAGAAGATCGCGATACTTAATAATTTATGGGTGAAAATGTCAAAGTATGTTAATTCGAATCGAAGGACTCGTCCGTGCGGTACTTTTAATTGGAATATTATTGTTACATAAAAATAATACCTTTTTATCGCGTTGTAATACATGCGCGTAATTAATACTCGTCTCTGTTTCTTCGTATTCCATTATAAGTGCAAAAAGAGTAAAAGTGTTTGAATTTTGATGCATAGTACAATCGCGGTTTTAATTACTCGGAAATGGAGACGAAAAAAAAACGATGCATTCGTGTTATACATTCAAGGATTTCCTATTAATTTTCTAATTTTTCAAACAGTTTATCTTGATTTGTGATGAATGCGGAAATGGAAATGTCGTGTGCTTCACTTAGCTATTACTCATTGCAAAATACGTCGATTCAGGTATTTTTCTCGATCCGTGCTGCGGTGATTTTTTGTCTCGATCGTTTCGCGAACGACTGACGATCGATGAAGTAATATCTGTATCGTATAATGAATGTATTACATCGTAGTTGTCATCGTGTAAACTTCCAATCACCCGGATGAGTTGTATAAAATTGAAATAGTTGTCGATACGAAGAATCACGAAGATCTCGTGTCTATTTCCCATACATTTTAATTATATGAGGGGCTTAGTTCCAAAACTCACTTTTGCCAAAAAAAATCGATGTCGTTTTTTTTGCAGATTTCGATTCAGTATGAAAAACTGAACCAGAATCCGCAAAAAAAACGACATCGATTTTTTTTGGCAAAAGTGAGTTTTGGAACTAAGCCCCTCATATATTGATACCAAATAGTTGATAATTACTTTCGATTATCGGTCAAGATTGGTGAATCCGTCCTCAGTACGGAATTTGGAAATATTGCTGTGGTACGTTTCGTAGATCGAAGAAATTTTAGTCTAAAATTTTTCCCC
The DNA here is from genome assembly GCA_033439095.1 of Pseudococcus viburni. Taxonomy (NCBI): domain Eukaryota; kingdom Metazoa; phylum Arthropoda; class Insecta; order Hemiptera; family Pseudococcidae; genus Pseudococcus; species Pseudococcus viburni. The sequence continues at coordinate 161,370 of JAVBJF010000320.1, read as the reverse complement.
ATCCTGCCTCTTCACCTCCTGTGTCAAAAATTGCGATTTTCGTTCAAAAAATTCCTGTTCGTGGCCTTTTCTGTCAAAAATTTTGAAATTTTTCCAGTATATGGGGGAAATAGAAACCATTTTATGGAAATTTTTTCAAATTTTCTTACGCTGCATTCTATGCATAAACCTCAGATGAAAACGTCAATCTGCTGTAGCTCTGAGCCTTGAGATGGTACCTAATTTTTTTTTGGCTCAGATGTAGTATGTCTTTATCATTTATTCTAATTTTTTACAAAAGTGACTGTATTCCTTGATTCAAATTTTAATTTCCAAGTACCCACTGCTCAAGCAGCTCAATAAAATTTTAATTTTTAAAAATTCGTGCGAGTAAACTCGTTTCTTCCGAGTACATTTTCAATAAGGTAATTTTTCTTTCGATTCGTGTCATTCGTTGTTTTAAAATCCTTCCTATCCTGTTATGACGAAAGAAATGTCAATAAAATTGGACAAAAAATGTCGAGGATTTTTGACAATGAATCTTGAAATATTGAGACAATTTTTCTCACACATTTTCGAATAATTTTCATTTCATTTTTTGAAAATTCTAAAGGAACTGACGTGCAACAAATTTTACAAAAATTTCAATCTTTATTCAAGCTTTGAATATTTTTCAATATGTTACATGATTTTTAACGATAATTGAACTGTTTTTCTTCCATTTTGAACGATTTGTATCATATTTTCAAAAAAATCCGTTTAATAATTTTCTGTGGACATTTCAACTCTTTTTTCACAATTTAGAAAGATTTCCACAATACATAATTTATTTTTTACCAGCAACCTCGACAATTCTTGTTTCTGTTGATTCGAGGTGAAAAATTGTTACCTTGCCTTGAAAATTTTGGAAAAATATTTCAAGGTTTGAAATTATAGTTTTATGTTGCTTACAATTTTTTTGAAAAAGGGGCCACTGTTTCTAGAACAATAATTTTAAATTTTGATTCTTATTTTCATAACATTTGGAAAAGTTCACGGAATTCGAGGAAGTTTTATTAATCTCAAAATATAATTTGCAGGACTCAATTTTTTCATGATTTCAACATTATTTTCACAACTTTAAAATTTTTATAATTTTTACGTGCAAGCAGTTTCAATTTTAATTGCTATTTCATCGAAATTAGAAAGCAACGTTTTCTATAGACCCCCCCCCTTCCATTTTAGATAATTTTTCTCATTTGAAAGGGTAGGAAGTAGTTCAAAGATCTGAAATTTCCACAAATTATGTTTTACTTTCAGGTATTGAGTGTTAATGATTTTACAATTAAAAGGGGAAAAGAAATATGATGCTAAATCTAAAATTTCAAGGGACAATCACAAGGTGCTCAAGATACATTTTTTCTGGAAAAACTAAAACCGAATATATTCGAGAAGCACTAAAAAATACATGTTTTTTTACCCAACAATTATTCCTTCCTCGTTGTGGTTTTTCATTCACAAATAAATAGAAATGACGACGAACCTAAAGTAAACTCGCGAATTCTCCGAAATTTAGCTTTTCTTCGATGAAATTTATTTGAAAGGAAATTTACAGACTGAGAAAGGATCCATTTTTAATATTCTACGATTTTTATTTGAACATTTTTTCGATATGGTCATTTTTGAAGAATTATTGACAACTGGTTGCAAGCCGCTGAACCGGTTTGAAGAATTTATAGCTTGTTAAAACCTCCTATAAAATAAATACGTGTACTTTTATCACTTATTAAATAGAAAATATTACTTAACCTTTCAAATAGAGAAAAAAAAAACAGTTTAATTTTTCGAATACCCTAAACTGGGATTCCGAAATTTTGTCACTTATTTTAGGAACACATTGTGAAAAAAACCTATCGTCGATGAAATCATTTCGTTATCTTCGACCGGTTTCAAGTCATTGACACTGAGAAAGGACTTTTAAAACGATACTCGAGACAAATGGAATTCCAGCAGAAAAAAATTAATGGGGGAGAGATACGTAGCACCACGTGTCTTCAACGATATAATTTTTTTCACACCCCTGTGAATATAGGAATCGGTATAGAACGATTTTTCGCCATAAAAATCAATTCAGCGAATCTTAACGATTAATAACAGGAAAAAATTCCACGTTGAAAAATTCATTAACGTTGGTATAAATCTGTCCGGCCTCACAGCGATTTTTTTTATTCTCTTTATTGTACAGAATGAGAAAATTTCTGAGAAATTTATACGTCTATCAATTGACCTATGTACTTGGGAGAAGAGCTTACTGTTTTCTATTTGATAATTAACGCGGTGTAACATTAGGACGTTATTTCTGTACCCAGAATGATTCATGAAAAAAATTTCGCTCGCTATAATACCTACATCGACAGCTCACTACTCGTCATACAATTCGAACCGTATCAGCGTTTTATTTCTCACGAGTATAATGTAAATTCTTCCACTGGTATCGCATCACAACTTGATGGTCGTTCGAATTTCCATACTCCTACCTAACTTTGATATCTACCTATATCCTTGAAATAATTAGTTCGCGATAAGACCTCTTTATAAGCTAAATTTTAAAAACAATACGAATAACGATCAACAATAGACAATCGAAGCAACAAAAACTTCGTGAAATAATGCAACCGAGCAGCCTAAACGTTGACCATCTTTTTCGGTGAAAAATATTTTCCATCATAAAATAGGGTAGAAAAAAATTTCACGTCATTTTTCATCGAATGACCAAAAGCTCGTATTTTTCAACCCTATAAACAATCCCTCAACATGAAACATAGCGAATGATTAATTCGGCCACATCAGTCTCACTTTGCAGCTGTATACTTTTTCGGGGGCTATAGAGTGGGTCGGAGAGAGCGAAAAAAATACGCGTGGACGATACAACTAGGGTCGAATAAAACTGAAAAATAGCTTTCTTTATATTTTCATCCTCTCTGGGGTAAATTTTATCAAAATTGGCGTCAATTACATTGATTTTAGTTTTCGTACGGTTTAAGAGTTATTTTCAAGCACGCAGTTGGTAATCTGGGCAGTTTGGGAGCAATATTTTGAAAGATTTTTCGTAACAGATTTGCTTGGAAAGTTACTCATTTTGATGTGGTAATCGTTAATATTTTGTATCGAGATATAATCGGAATGTTTGCAATATTTCAAAAATTATTTTCTATGACTTTTTCAAGTTTATCTGAATAATTTTTCGAAGTTTCTTGAACTTCTTACGTATGATAGCATAGGAGAATAAATTATTACTTACTCCTTCCCCTTTCCATTCAAATTAAAAAAATTATGCAGAATGGTGGAAAAATTTGAAAAAAATATTCATTTCCACCTTCCATAAAATAACAAAAAAATATCGAAATTGCTGAAATATGAAACCCATGAAAAATTTTCAAATTGTGAAAGAAATGTCGAAATTGTCCCGAAAAATTGTCGAAAATTACTCAGTAACTGAGAATAAAAAAATCTACTTCAACACAAACGTGCTGCCAACCAAATCTTTGAAAAATTTCTGTATCGTTCAAAATTTACCTTCGAAAGTCATTAACCCTCTTAATCAAATTTCATCGAGTTCTCTTTTAAATTTGAGATATTCTCTCATTTACGAATCAGTGAAAATTATCAAAAATCACTAGAAAACAGTCAGAATTGCAGCACAGTAGGTAATAATTCAGTGAAAATTCACTAAAAAGTCAGTATAATTTCTGAAATACGCTGAAAAATCAGTAAAATTCGTCGAAAAATCAGTGAAAATTCGCTGAAAATTAAAGAATTTCACTGATTTTTTCTGTGCTGCAATTCTGACTATTTATCAGTGACATTTCACTGATTCAGAATTGGAGAATGAAAAAATTCAATTGAGTTTATTTTTTTAAATTTTCGAGAAAAGTGCATGAACAATGAACGCGTTGCAAAAAAAAGAATGAATTTTTCTTCCAAATTGTATACCTAGTTACCTACTATCTTATTTTGAATCAGTGAAAAGTCATTGATAATTATTCAGAATTGCAGCACAGGGAAAATCAGCAAAATTCATTGATTTTCAGCGCATTTTCGCTGATTTTTTAAGCGAATTTCTGAAATTTTACGGACTTTTCAGTGAATTTTCACTGATATTCCAGTAATTTTTTTCACCGTTTGTTTTCAGTGAAATTCTTTACTGTTTGGTTTCAGTGAAATTTTTTCACTGATTTATTATTATGCTGCAATTCTGATTGCATGTTTTCCAGTGATTTTCGATAATTTTCACTGATTTATAATTATAAATGAGAGATTAGAATGGAAACGATTTTTCTCAAATTTTTTAAATTGACATGATTTTTTATTACGAAAAATACAATTTTTTTTGAAAAGTTCTTCTAGATCCTTTTAAAAATTCTTGGAACTTTTCTCAAATATTAAAATTTTTAGCTTTTGGGATGCCTACCTAACTACCTATCTTGAAATTGCCATTTTGGAATGAAAATAAAAAATGTAAAAAATGTAATATTTTCATTATCTCAACAAATTTTTGTCAATTTTGGCAAAATTACATAATTTTTTAAAGCCTTTCGAACGCTTTTTTGAACCATTTCAAACAGGGTTTCGATCATTTTGTGCAATTTTTACCATTTGCAATTTTGAGTTGATTTTTTTTTTTCTTCAACCTCTATTAACAATTTTTGAGAAGTTTAATCTTTTTGTTTTACAATTTTAATGCGATTTCAACCATTTTTAAAGTGTTTTAAACGTACAAATAAATTCGAATTATTTCAACAATTTTTATTAAAATTTTAGCCGTTTCTATGCTTTTTCAAACAATTCTAACTGTATTTCAACAAATCCAGGCTATTTTGAACATTTTTTTCCAATTTCCAAATCTTTTTCACGACTAAAATCAATTGTATGCATAATTTAAATAAACTTTGATATGATTAAGTGACCATCCCCCCCCAAAAAAAAATCCACAAAATGAGCTCCGGTGAAAACGAAAAGTTCATCTAATAAACTTCATTACGAAAACTCCCAAAACATAAAAAAATTACGACGTCGTTAATATGAAAAATTTTTCTCGATTTCTATCCCTTCATTCCTCTTCCTTTCTAAACAAGTGTCCAAACTCGAACAGCTTCCTTTCTGTGCAACCTTAAACTTCATAAAAATGACAATTTTACTTCGCAACCGTGTAATTTTGAAATTTTAGTTCGGTTGGCAGGAATATAGCGAGCAGCTGCTGGCTGGATTTATGGAGATAATCTTGAAAATTTGGTGTTTTTTCAACTCTGTATAAAACTTGACCTTAATTTCGACTCTTTCGAGCAATTTTTCTCGTTTTTTTCATCGCTTTTGCAAAAAAGATGATACGAGCTGGGCAAATTTATCCTCGTATCGATTTTTTTCGTTGTTTTTAGGTCATCGATACGACGATACCGCACAGTTATATTTTATAGATGTCGTTTATAAAAATTGAATTTTCTCCAAAACTAGTGCAAAGTATACCATATATAGCAAATAAGGAAAATAAATAACCATTCGTATAGATATATAGTGAAAACTTTAATAAGTTATTCGTATATTTGAATTGTACTAAAACTTGAAATGAAATCAACCCCTTTCCATCCCCCTTCTACTCAATCGAGTCAACTTGGTCTGCGGCATCTTCATAATTCTCGTCGTTCTTCCCTCTCCTTTCATAACCCCAAAATCATCCCAATGCTAATAAATTTATAGGAAAAAAATCGCACGCTAGACCGACTCGCGAAGTAGCCTAAGTCGAAATTCAAGACATATGAATCGAATATATCATCGGATGTTTCCTCTTTTCGTAACATTTTCGGCGGATGCTTTTTGGAAGGCATAAAACCGTGTAATAGCGTTTTCCCGTATATTTAAGCGTGTCGACGATTCGCCAAAAAAAAGGGTGGTCCGGCTGCCAGTTCAAAAAAAACAAAAGAGAAATTGACCAACGGTTTCCATGCACCAAGGACGTTTGAAAAAATATGCGTTTTTTTCTTCATAATTCTGTAACGTTTGTACGCATAATGCTTATCGTGCCACAGGGCGAATCGTTCGGTTAAACGATTCCTCGTACAAGGTATATTGGAAATAACTCGATCTAAAACAATAAAAATCGAACCTGGGGGACGAATCGACGTATAGGAGGAGAAAAAAAGGTAATAGATTTCACCGCGTGAGCATACAGGACGAATTCTTCGAAATGCAGAAAAAAAAGGAAGAAAAGGAAAAGATGAAAGGGGGTGCTAGGGTAAGAAAAGAACCGACGTTAGAGCCCTTTTATAGTCTAAGGGTCGTATAGTGTCGGGAGCTATTCAGGTACCTGAGAAATACACACGCCTATATTTATAGGTCTGGAGTAACCCTATATGCAAAGTGGAGGAGAGATTGAGGGAAAGACAGTTTACAGGATAGGTAAACGCTATTTTAAAATTATTTGCGGCTGGTATCGAGTATACGGTTGTCGGAGACGCCGAGGGTATCGAAAACCCGCCGAAGCGTGGCGACGCCGAACCCTGAGCCCGGGCTCGACAACATACGGACGAGCCCAGTGTTGCCAGATTTAGGGATTTCTCTTAAGTTTAGGGATTTTTGGTGCCAATGGTAAAATTTGAGGATTTTCTAAAAGATTTTTACAATTTAGGGATTTTTTAAAAGAGTACAGGAGGTTAAGATAGGCGAATCTGCCCCCGAGCTGAAATTCGAAACTTAGGGCGTGAAAATTTTGGCCCCATATCCCTCTCCTAGCCCTAGTTATGGGGCGAAACGTTACCTTTTTCAGCTTTTCCATTAAAAATTTTTATTTCCACGAGTTTTCAACCAATTTTTTTCCAATTTTCGTGAGTTGTACACTATACTGAGGGGTGTTAGTGGGTAGTTTGAAAAAAAAAATTGACGATTTTTTCTTGCCAAAAATCGCGTTTGAAAACTTCGAATTGAATTTTCTGTGTGAAGTTTCAGAGGTGCAATTCTGAAAAAAAAAATTGTATGTACCTAGTCCCTATGTACGACGTGATATTTTTTTCAAAATTTTTTAGATAGTAGAACATCTTGAAAAATGCGAAACCCCATTTTTTCACAGAACGTTTTTCACTTATAAAAGTGGTCATTTTTTGGGCCAAAAAAATTTTCTCATAATTATTTATGGACCACTTGACCTATTTTCTTTTTATTTCATATATTTTTCACGATTTTTGTTATTTCAAGTTGAAATAAGTATGTACACCACGAGACTCAAAATTGAATATTTCACTTTCTTTCCATACGAAAAATTTTGCAGCAAATTCATGTTCAGCAGCTCAAACTACTTCAATAAACTCCATTTTTGTACGATCAAAACTCTCAAATTTTGAAAATTCAGTTCTGAGTCGACGAATTTTCTTAAATAATATCCCCCCTCCACTGTTTTTTAAAAATCACAGTTTTGAGACCATTTTGAAAATATTTGACCTCAGTTTGAAACTACAAAAATGATTTTTTAGATTTCGATTTGATTCAAACATGAATTTGCTGCAAAATTTTTCGTATGACAATTTCGTTAGGAAAGAAAGTGAAATATGTATTCAATTTTGAGCCTTGTGCCGTACTTATTTCAACTTGAAATTACAAAAATCACGAAAAATATATGAAATACAAAGAAATTTGGTCAAATGGTGTATAAATACGTATTTTGGGATAAATGACGAGAAAATATTTTTGGGCCAAAAATGACCATTTTTATGAGTGAAAAACGTTGTGAAAAAATGTTTTTTTTTGCATTTTTCAAGATGTTCCACCATCTAAAAAATTTTTAATAATATATCACGTTGTACATAGGGACTAGGTACATAAAATATATTTTTTTCAGAATTGCACCTCTGAAACATCATACAGAAAACTCAATTTGAAGTTTTCAAACGCGATTTTTGGCAAGAAAAAATCGTCAAAATTTTTTTTTCAAACCACTTACTAACACCGCTCAGTATAGTGTACAACTCACAAAAATTTGAAAAAATTTGGTTGAAAATTCGTGGAAATGAAAATTTTTTAATGGAAAGGCTGAAAAAAGTAACGTTTCGCCCCATAACTAGGGCTAAGAGAGGGGTAAGGGCCAAAATTTTCACAACGTGGTTTTCAGACCCTAAGAACTAAATTCCATCGGTTAGTTTCGAATGTCAGCTCGGGGGCAGATTCGCCTATCTTAACCACGGGTATACCCTTTCGGTAAATTTTAGAAAAACTTGTAAAATGACAAGAAAAACAAGCAAAAATTCACCTTTTTGGACCAAAATTTCAGTTTTTTCTAAATTTTATCGAAAATTTTTGCCCTTGCTCCGCTCGGACTACATTGCCTCTCATATTTTCAGTTTTTTTTTTTCAATTTAGACCCCAAAAAAGTAAAAATTGTACCCTTTTTCCTTTCTTTCGAAATGTCACTTCAGATCCACGCTCAAGTTTATCCGAGTAATGCAGACAGCTTAAGAAATGGTCTGAAAAAAGGACCCCGGGGTCCCACAAAAAGCTTAGTACAAATTTTAAAAAACACATATGCCGCATGCCGTGGAAAAATGAAAAAAAGAAACGATTTTTAAACGATTTTTTCGTCTTAAATTTAAGGATTGTTAAGGATTTTTTGTCCTCAGATTTGGCATGTTGGCAAACTTTCTCAATTTGAGGATTTTTTGTCATATTTCCATCTGGCAACACTGGACGAGCCATTTAAGTACGTATCTTGGATGGAGGAGTGAGAGTAATACGGTTATGATGCTTTTACGTATACCGACGCAGAGAGTACACGAAATGATATTGAAAATGAGAATCGGCGTATTCGTATGTGCAAACAGTGAGGAAGAAGAGCCGGAGGTGAGGAGACGAAGGCGAGCGTAAAATATGCCGCAAATTCTTTCGCTATTGTGTTATCGATATGGTGGCGGCGTTGGCTATGGCATTTCAGCGTAATATTTGTTCGAGGCGGGTACGAGCAGTATATCGATAACCGAAATATATATACGGTGTGTGGTTTAATACGATAAAATATTCGACGGATAAGGCCAGAGATAATAGTACATGTAATGCATAGTATACGATGCGGTGCCGGTGTCGATGCCGGCCGGCCCCGACCTCGGTATCTAATTAAAAACACCACGTACATATTATAGCATGGCTATGTTTATATGTCCTATATGTATACGCAAACATACGATGCCATGCCAGCGCAGCGCCCTACTCTACCCTGCTCTGCGAGCCCTGTGTCCAATACCCGTGTAAACGCTAATGATTAATCTTGTAAAACGGAGCATACGGTCGAGCTACCGTCATCTCTCCATTCGTCTGAACCGAGAAGGGAAAGGTTATCGACGATGGATGATTTTGAGCTAGGCTGGTATCAGCCGAGGATGCTGGGTATGGGGCTTGGCTGATCGTCTGAGTCGAGTAATTGGAGCGTATGTTTTGTGGTTCGGCAAATTCCATAAGTTTATGATTCGTGAGGGAGTGGATGAGGGGGGGGGGGGGTTGTTGGTGTTTGATTTAGAAGGCAATTGTTGTGTTATGAATTGAGCCAGCCTGTTTGTATTTGTAAAGAGTCGAGATCGGAAACATTGAAGAGGGGACTATTGATTGAGAAAGTTGAGAAAAAGTTGAAATTTTCAAAATAATATGTGAGCTTGGATATAGAAACCACCCTTAGGTGTAAAAAATTGATTTCTGAGTTGGCACTGATTTTGGGCGTTTCAGAAGGTATAGAATCAAAGGAGAACCGTCCACTCAAAAACCAATTTTTTACACCTAAGGGTGGTTTCTATATCCAGGCTCACATATGTGAGGTTCCACAGCAAAAGAGACCACTTCGCTAGAATTGTGAAAAATAAAATGACCATACCGCGTGATAGCCAATAAAATTCTGAAAACTGAGACTAACACGAAAAAATTTTGTTCATAACTCTCTGAGCAGTGAATTTTCAAAAATGAAAGTTTAAAAAACACAGTTTCGAGAAAAACGAGTTCAAAGTTTTGTATACTTTTTTTTACGTTTTTTCAGTACCTAGGTATAAAAAACAAAATTGTGAGAAAATGAAGCATCCTAGCAAAAAAATGAATAGAACCAAAATGGTAGGTGTATTCATTTTTATGAAAATTGATTAGTTGGCATGTTATTTTAAAAAAACTGCAACTCATTCAATTTTGAAATTTTCGCTTTTTTTGACATAAAACTCGATTTACCGAGAAAAGGAAGCATTCTAGCAAAAAAATGAATAGAACCGAAATTGTAGAGCATGAAATTTGCTTTCTGCGGAGAGCAGTTAAGTTTTTCGTTAGGAGGCTTCGTTTCAAAGATATTTCACTTTGAAATGTTCGCGTTGGATTCTACTGCGTCCTCCCTCCTCCGCAATGGTAAAGTATCAGATCATTCCGCGTTACAGAAAATCGCATTTTTCTGTTACTTGCGAACTCGGTCGAAACTTTTGAAACACACGTTTCTATCGAAATCAAGTTTCTAACGAAGTGATCCCTTTTGCTGTGGAACCTCCCATGTAGTTGGAAAATTGGTTTAAAGAGTCTTCAATTTAGCCTTAAAAATTTGTAAGAAATAAAGAAATGTGGAGCTGGGGATCAAAACTTACTTCTGTCAGCAAAAGTGGTTTCGAGAAAAACGCAAAAAACTGTTTTTGTGTAGTTGCCAACCACGTGCTGAAAACATTTTATAATTATTAGGTTGGATCTGAACATACACTGAGAAAAATGGAGAATGAAAAATGAATAGAAAGTGTTGCAAAAAATCATAAATTTTATTCAAAAAAAATAAATTTTATTCAAAAAAATAAATTTTATTCAAAAAAAATAAATTTTATCCAAAAAAAATAAATTTTATCCAAAAATAATAAATTTTATCAAAAAAAAATAAAGTTTATCCAAAAAAAATAATAACGGGGCACCATTCGCAAAATTAGCAATTTTTATCAAAAAAAATAATAAAATTTATCACGAAATTTGGTAAAGTTTATTGCATAGAAAATAAAGTTTGTCAATTTTGCGATAAATATTATTATTTTGCGATAAATATTATTATTTTGCAATAAATATTATTATTTTTTGAATAAATTTTACTAGTTTTGTGAATGGTGCCTTTTTATTATTACGTTTAATAAAATTTATTTTTTATTTTTTTGAGTGTAAAATTCCTTAAAAAAAACGATTTTTTTCGATCACTCGCTCCATCACTCGCTCATCTTAAAATGGAAGGAGAAGGATGGCAAATGTTAGTTGGTCTCCAACCTTCTTTTTTTTACAGCCGCAAAAAAAATTGTTGAACGAAGCTTGTAGAACTTGAAAAAAAATTTTTGTCTCTTGACATTTTTGACCCAATTCAACCGTCTTCGAGTTCTTCGAAATGCATTTCAAAGCTGATTCATAACTCGAAGACGATTAAACTGAGTCAAAAATATCAAGAGACAAAAAATATTCATTTTTTCAAGCTCTACAAATTTGGTCCTACAAAATTTTTTGTAGCAGGCAAATTAGGGCACTATAACGAAAACAAGTGTGTTCGTCCACCATTTTGTTCCTTGGAAAACGACCAAACTAGTCCGAGCGTTGGAAACCCTTCCACGAAGCTACGCGAGAGTTGCATTTGTTCCTTGTTGGGAACAGTTGGAGCTCCCGCGTAGCTTCGTGGAAGGGTTTTCAATGCTCGGACCAGTTCAATCGTTTTCCAAGGAACAAAGTGGTGGACGAATACTCCCGGTCTGTGTGATGCTTTAGGCAAATGTGAATTATAATGATTCTAACCCCTGTTTTTGGAGGCATTTTTCATCACGATGGAAACAAAACGAATATACCAAGGTTTTCATCAATTTTTCAAAATTTTGCTGTAATAACATAAATAATATAAAAAATCCTAAAAAGTTAACTTCAGTCGTTGAAAATTAGAGAAGGGATTTTTGACGCGTTCTCTCATGATTTTCGACTTTCGTTCAAAACAGAATTCGGACTCCGAAGTCAAAGAATTTTCTTGCTAAATAAAATAGAAATAGTGCAAAATTTTGAAATCCTTTTTATGTATTTTTTTTTAAATTGAAAAAATCAACAATTTGGATTTTTTTCCTCCTGGGCTCAATTTCATAAATCTCTTTGCTTATAAAATTGATTGAAAAAAGTGAAACTAAGAACACCTCTTGTGTGATGCTTGGGTTTTGTTACGAAAAATTGGTTCGTTCTGTTGAATAGGAAATTTTAAAATTGAAAATTTTGAAAATGAAAAGCAAAATATTTATTTGAATTTTCGTAATAATAAGAGTAATTTTTTCATAAAAATGTATTGGACAGAGAAAAGACTGCATGTGCATATTAAACTGAAATCATCAAAAATTCGTGTATGCAAAAATTACTTTTTTTCAATAAAATAGGTAGATAATTAGACACTATTTAGAAAAAATGTAGAAGTCTGTATAATATTTTGTAATTTTCCTTTCAAAAATGTTTCCTCATTTTTGAACGTATGAGGAAAGGATGGCAAGGAACGTAAATTAGCAAAGGTCGTGAAATTTGATTTTCTAACTTCAGCAGACGCCCTGAATAGGAAACTTGAATGTAAATTATTTTTGCCAGAGGCCTACACAAATAAGAATTTCAAAGAGTATTTCTTTTCAAAAATTAATTTATCATTCTTTGTTCAAGCTGAATTGTCATATTTTGCAGTGACTCTGATAATCAGACTTCCCAGTACAGAGATATAGACGTCATGAATCACTTTTGTACGTCTTATCACAAATAATAATTTTTTTTTTTACTATATCTGTGTATGATTTCATAATAGTAAAATTTTCAAGAATTTGTTTTTAAAAATTACTATTCCTCGAAACACACAATGACCTTTTTTTACGCTTATCAACATGACGAATTTGAAAAACACGTGTCAAAAATGTTTACTTGCTAATCCAAAAGTTCTTACAATTATTTCGTACTCGAATGTTTATTTGAAATTTTTCAAGGCCTATTTTGTTCAAAATTGTCCATTAATTCAGGAAGGCCTTGATTTAGAGAAGCTATTCATTTTGCGTTAATGAAATATCATTTGTGCTGGTTGTACAGTTTAATGAATGACAACTTGCTTCCATTGTAGTGCTTCCTAAATAAAAAGTTCGAATTTCAAAATTTAAAATAAAAATTCATCAAAAAAAAACTAAATGAGGAAAAGTTTACGAAAATGTCGAGAGTTGAGATTCTGTTTACGATCAGTCCTAAGAAACTCAAAGAAAACATCAGCGTGAGGTGTTCAGATCCTGGGTGTGATTCCTGTTTCTTTTTTTCTTTTTTTTTTAGTAATTCTTGACCATTTTTTAAACACGTATCATATATTTTATTCTTTCATTTTAACTGAGAAAAGGAATAGAAAGTATCTAGAACGACGTATTTTGCGTCTCGAAATTTCTAGAATTAATTAGAAACTCTGTATAGATACTTTCGAGCCAAATGAATACAGGAGAAAAGGGGTAACGTGGCATCGTTGTACAATAATTTTTGAAAAATAAAAAAATTGACATCGATGACTAAACATTTTGAACTGGATATCCGGTCCTGATATCTAAATATGGAATGCTTTCGGTTAGTAGAAAAAAACGTGTAGAGAGAGGTGAGAAGTTGAAACAACATTTTGTAAGGTCATTCTACCCTTAAACTTGTAATTTTGGACGGTTACGCGGAAAATTTTGAAAATTCGCCAGATTTAGCGAAAAATCAATATCGGCAGCTTTAAAAGTTCCAATTTGGAGTAGTTTTTTGACTAGTCTCGTTTTGTATAAATTGAAAATTAAAATCTTTTGGGTTTTTAAATTTATGAGGTGAACATCGTGTCAGGAGCAAATTTGTGGGAGGGGGCTGATATAATTTGACTGTTTTTGTGTAAATTTCGAAAATGAGATTTTTTGTGGGAAAGTTCAGGATTATTTTTTTTCACTTTGAGATATTGCTTGTATTTTTTATTTTAATTTTTGAAGAAAAATGAAGCTAGGAAAATGAGACGACGAGTACTTGGATACCTATCTATCCTCATCGTACTCGAATAATATTAAACAAACTTGAGCGTCATACGTGAGCTTTTTCATATTATTACTAAACCCAGCAGCTACTAATCGTGGTGGTACTATATGGCGATGGCATGGCGTATCCTGGCCATATACCGTGTGTAATGCGGATAAATAAATTTAAAACTCGGACGGAATAAATTGATTTAAAACGGCCCTGTAAAGAGACGACCATATAACTCGACGCGGCGCGCCGGCTGCCGCAGCCCACGAATGGTAAATACATAATAAGACGTTGGTGAATAATAAATAAATTTTTACCGTCGTCGACCAGCAGGCCTGGCGCAGAAGGAAGTTTATACGTACACAGACGAAAACGCATAATCAACGTTAATAAAAGGAGGAAAAAATAGAAAAAAAGGGGCAAAAAAATAATTGGCGCGATGAAATAGGTACTCATATTAGAAAAAGGCCATAGAGAGTAAGAGAACGACACGAGAAAAGGAAATATTATTTTACGCAAATCGTCCCCGTGTTCGCGTCCTACGGTACGGATTTTGAGGTCGTCGTCGTCGTACTCGTACGTATAATATTCTCGTGTTTACGTACATACTCTTGTAGTCTCGCAAAGAAAAGAATTTCAAGTTGGTAATTAATGCAATAACGAGCTCGAGCGGTGGCAAATTGAGTGAAATTTACCCGGAGATGGTCTCTAATGGATGGCTCAAAAAGGACTGTCGCTTGATGTCGAATTGAGAGAAAAAACAGACGAATGATGCGACTAATGTGGGTTTATTGATGATGAAAGGGAGGTTTTCTGTAATACGTACGTGTAGGGTGAAAATATAAGAGTACGTAATCTCGTAATCGGACGAATTACGTAATCGAATTATGGGAGCTATAGATTGGAAGAAGACCCAGGTGCAAAGAAAATGCCTTCATAATGGATGAAAAATTAATGTGGAAAATCAAATTTTCAAAGTTTTTTTTGTTCACCTTATCAAATGATTATTTTGTACGAATAGGATGTCCTTATACAATTTTTTCGATTATCATTTTAAAAAATCGTTCATTCGAGTGAAATATTTTTGATAATTATTTGAAAATATTGACCTAATTATTTTTTTCAAAATTATGCATTCAATATTTGAAATATTGCGACCGAAGATACATAAGACTAGGTATGTCATTTTTCAAGTTTTGGTGCCCAAATTTAAAATTTTGGGTCCCTTATACCTCCTTATGCCTCTCAGGGGCGTCTATGGAGTTCAAATCAGAAGTCAAAAATATGTCATTTCTCAAGTTTTAGTACTCTCTCATTCCGAATCAGTGAAAAGTCATTGATAAACAGTCAAAATTAAAAAAATTTCACTGATTTATTGCTGTGCTGCAATTCTGACAGTTTTTCAGTATTTTTTGATAAATGTTACTAGAACGAAAAACAGAGGCCAAATTTGAAATCAGCAACCCAAAATAGGTATGAATATGCCAAATATTCAAGATAATGCCCAATTTTAAAATATTGAGTCCCTTATGTCCCCTATGCTCCCTTATCCCTAATAAGGACGCTAAAAGAGGTTCAAATAAAAAAAACTTGTACCAATTTGGAATCACTGACCCAAAATAGATTAGTTTATGGCATTTTTAACGTTAATATCTGAATTTTGGATCTTAAGCCATCAGTACGCCCATTAGAGGCCATTTTCTTGGCATAGGAGGCCTCCTCCGAAAAAAGATTGAATTTGCTTTTGTTAACGTGCCATTAGATTTCTTTGAGTAGGCTTATTTTTCAAATTATTCACGATCAAAGTTCAAATAAGTAGTTTGAAAAAGTTGTTCAATTTCGAGCCCCTCGCGAGGGACGACAGCGACAACGCGACAACCGATTTAGCTTAAATCTTCATCGTAGGCCACTGCTAAAAATTTCAGCTTGATCTTCTGTGCAGTTTTCGAGAAATCAAATTTTAAAGCGTTCTAATTTTTTTCAAAATTAAATTGTCCCCTACTCCCTTCCTGAGCTGAAAAAAATACAAAAAGTAAAGTTTCTCGAAAACAGCCGAATAGATTTTGATGAAACTTGAAATCTCAAAATGATTGCATTGGTAGCCTTACAATTCGTTTTTTTTTAATTCCCATTCGAAAGTTTACTGCATGTTTTCGAGTTGAATTCGACATAAATTTGACTTTAGTTGGTGAAATTTCCTTGTTTTTTGGAATTTTGGCCATTTCGTACTCGTGTGGTGGATGAGAAAAATCAATGTGTTTATTTGATGCTCAATCTCTCATCTTTGGTTCCTTTTTTGGAGGCAATTTTTAGAACTGTCCTAATTTAAATTTTTAAGACAGGTATTCTAAGACAAAAATATTCCAAAAATTGATCGAAAAATTTATTTTAAAGAAAGGTGAAGGTTCTCTTTCTTGAAAAATTTTAAATTACAACTTGGTAATTAATAAAAAAATTGGACTTATATTTTTCTGAACATTATTTATTTTTTCAGTCTCACTTCCCCTTCCCCCTTCTCTTGAAAGTTGATATAATTATGTGGTATTTTTTAGATTGAAATACAATGTATTTGAGAAAATTTTCGAGCGATTTGTGAAATATACCTAACAAATTCAATTTTTCTCTGGTTTAAAAATATGAAAAATCAAGAAAATTGGTTTTCAAACAACTGGGATCATTGATGTTGGTTAGTTTATTTTTCAGTTTTTTTTTTTTTTCATAATTTCCTCGAGTATTTGGGGGTTGTTACCTCTCTGCATATGGAAAAGATGACCCCTAGTTTCGTATTCTCCAAAAAAATCACGAAATAGTAATTATTTCAATTATTCTTCTCCTCCTTCCCTCCTTATAACTCGATTTCAGTGGTATAAAAATGGAAAAAATGGAAAATCAATTTTTGAAACTATTGTTGTTGACTTGGAAATTTTTAAAATTTTTCCCAAGTTTCTGGTGTTTACCCCTCTACCCATCATCAATAGAAAAATTGCATCCATAATTTTTTCACATTACATAAAATAATTTGAAACAAATTATTATTTTAATCGCTTCCCTTTCTGCTCCTCTCTAAAAAAACTTGTTCATTTTTGGCTCAAAAATATGAAAAATCGAAAATCAGTTTTGAGGTTGGCATCGTTGACGCAGGAAATTTTTAAATGTATTTTTTTGAATTTTTTCTGAATTTTAGATATGATTCCTTTCCCAAATGGAAAAAGTCTTCCCTATCCCTAAGTGTTTCCTAATCTCAAAAAATTCCCTCTAAAAACTTACAAAAAAAGAGAAATTCTTTTTACCAATCAAACTACAGCTATTGGATGAAACTATCAACTCGAGGAAAAAAGAACTTCGAAGTATTGTATAAAAATAATCCCAACTTTATCGTGTGAATCACCCTGAAACTAAATTAGAAGCAAAAAATCCTGAAGCGACGTTCGTTTCGACGCAGTATCCATCGATGCCTTTGTACCTTATTTATATCTTCGACACATTATCCATCTCGGTCTCGGGTAACACCCTTAAAACCACTAATTGGCAGGACTTATCAGCTTCCCTTTTCCGGCTTATTAAAACCTTAATCCTAGCGACTTTATTACTTAATCGTATCCATCGAAATCGCTATAATAGAGAGACGCGTTAACCCCGTCTATTTAAAATACCTCTTTACGCAGATAATAGAGAGAGACGGAGGGATAAAGAGATAGACAAATAGAGGAAAATGAAAATACCTGCATTCGTCTCACTTCTCTCACATCTCGTATAATAATCAATGTCCTGCCCACGACAAACCAGCTCGTTTTTTTTTTTCATTTCAATTCTTTCTGTGTTTTTTATAAACAATCTGTCAACTTCTCTAATCCGCAATACGCGCGAGAGCTCATTAAAATAACACAAATTAACGAGTCAGGCTTTAAAACCGCAATCACTCGCCAACATCTCTACTACCGCTCGTCTCTCTCTCTCTCATTTTCAATGTGCAGTCTATGGTTTCTCCATCTCCATCAGGGCCGTCTCAGCTATATGCTGTAATAACCGAATCGGCGGCGGTGCGATCGTATTTATTATTGCTGGCAACGTGTACCTACCTCGATATGCCTATGTGTACATGTACTCGTATGTGCATAGTATGTACCTACGTTTAACAATTACGTACAAATATTATCGCCGCCGCCGCGCCGCAGTGCGTTCGCTCGATACGAGTACCAATAGTGACATTCTTTCTATACCATGGAATAACTATGTGGTGGTGGTGTTTTGTTGATAAATTATACCTATGTATATAGGTAGTATCGGATCGGTCGTCGCTTTCGTTCTCACTTAATTAGCCGGCGGCGGGCCACAGCGCACAGCGCCGTCCATCGTGGTATACTACCGGCTCTCCAACCAATGTAGATATGCTCTTGGCGAAAAAAACTATGTACTGGAGACGACCGACGCCCCTTATTTCACTCCTTTCTATACAAACTGGAGTAATTATGTGATATGCACAGTGCACAATTACATATTTGGGCGGAGTGAACGAATTCAAAAGTCTTCGTGTTTGCATATGATTTTAAATTCGGTCTGTTTTGAGTTTAAACTCGCTCATTTTCGAAGCTGATGAAATTATCGACTCCTATGTACTGAAATTCTGCGAATAAATACAGAAACTTATTGTAGTAATCATAATTACTCTGTAATCAACTAGACCTCAGAGTCCTGATCCCCTGGGGGGGGGGAGGGGGGGTAAAAACCAACAGTGCCCTTTATTCACTGAAGTTACTTTAGATTTGCCTAAATTACATTCTTACTAAAATTACTGATAAATTACCAAAATTACGGGGTAATTACCAAGATTATGAGGTAATTACCATGGCTACCAGGTAATTACTAAGATTACGAGGTAATGAACAAAATGACCAAGATTACAAGGTGATTACCAAAATTATCAAGATTACGAGGTAATTACTAGAATTACTGAGATTACGAGGTAATTACCAGAATTACGAGGTAATTACCAAAATTATCAAGATTGCGAGTTAATTACCAGAATTACCAAGATTACGAGGTAAATACCAGAATTACGAGGTAATTATCAAAATTATCAAGATTACGAGGTAATTACTAAAATTATGGGGTAATTACTTAAATTACGAGGTAATCAACGTAATTACCAATATTATGAGGTGATTCCCAAAATCCTGAAGTAATTACCAAGACTATACGAGATAGTTACGATCAGGGCTGGTAAGCCAATCAATAAAACTTAAACTTAAGCTTAAAACTTGAAATGAATTTTTAAAAATGAAACTTAAACTTACGCTTAAAGCTTAAAGCCAAATTTTTTAAAACTTGAACTTAAACTTAAAGCTGAACGCCCAAAAATCATTGGCTTACAGCTTAAAGCTTAAGGCTTAAAGCTTAAATTCATTTTTTATAATTTTTCTGGGGAGGCGCTGAATTAAAAACTAAGAAAAAAAAAAGTTATAAAGTTTTTTTCAATAATTTTTCAACTCGATTTTTGCATCCAATCCTAATATTTTTTCCTGCTTATACTCTGAATTCTGGAATTCAAAATTATTATGTAAAATTTAATGCCTCCTGTTGCGCACCTACCCTAGTCACACCATGAAATTGTTTCTCATTTATTGAAATTTTTTTTTGGAGAATGAAAAAATGATAAGTAGGTGAAAAAGTCAGATTTATAAAAAATGTCAACAAATTGTAAACTGGAAAAAATTTTGAATTGAAAAGAGATTGAAAAACAAGTTGATAAAATACATATCTAAGGAAATTTCAGATTGAAAAAATTTCAAAAATATAGAAAAATGTTTCAAGAAAAATTTCAGGCCTGAAAATAATTTGAGTTCGAAAAATATGTTTTATTTCAAGATGAGAAAAAAATGAGAAAAAATTCTAAAATTTGAAATAATTTCATGTTGGAAAGAAATTGAAAAAAAATTTTACAAACAATTAATGAACAATTCCAATTTGAAAAAATTTCAATGTTAGGAAGAGATGACAAAAGTTAGTTTGAAAAAAATTGAAAAAAAGGAAAGATGGAGCAAAAAATTTTAAGTTTTAAGCTAAAAAAAAATAAAACTTAAACTTAAACTTAAAACTTAAAATTTTAAAAATAAAGCTTAGGCTTAACGCTTAGGCTTATTTCTGAAAAAATCATCGGCTTAACGGCTTAAAGCTTAAAGCTTAAGGCTGACTTACCAGCCCTGGTTACGATACTTATGAAGTCATCACTTGGAATTCACCCAAAGAACGAGGAGCAGCTTTTAAATTTCTAAAATCCGGTCATATGTGAAAAAAAATATGCACTCTTTCGAGTTTTTTACCCCACATATCCTCGAATTTAACTCAGTTTAGCATTGAAAAAATGTATTATTTGAAGTTAAACATTTCTCTGTACAACTGGTTTATCAATCCTAGTTATGTTTCAGTCCCCAAAATTACTTGAAAGTTCGCAGATCAGTGTTTTTTCAGCAATTTGAAATATTTTTGGAAGTTTCACGTTAGAATGAAGCTTTATTTGAGAGAATTTTCAATCATTAATATTTCAGAGAAGAATTGCTGCCAAAATCCACATCATGATTACCACTATTTTTCAAAAATGATTTACCCTGAATTTTTCAAATTTTTCAGACGTCTTGTAGTACTTAATTTCATCATTTTTAAAAAAAAATTTCAAAAAGAAATTTCGAGGTTAAAATGTTTAAATATGTTTTTTCAAATTTAAGATAAACTAAAATGTTTTCACTAATTTTAGTTGCAAATTTTTTCTCTGCAACAGTGTTTATTGGAAATTTCGACGCTGAGAGCTTCATTTTCACGTAAAATTGTCAGAATCGTTTTGAATTGTTTGAAAACACTAATCTACGATTTTTCAAACGATTATTAAAAGGTTGAAATGTATCCTGGGCCAAAAACCAAAGCAAAGGGAGACAGAATCTCGAATAATTTGGTGCAAATAATGAGTTTCAAGGTAAAAAACATAAAAATCAAGTTTTCCCAACACTTACTCCACTTTGGGAACCCATAGCTCCTGTTCCAAGGGTCAATGAGAGCTCAGATTTTGAATCAATAAATTCCATCTGTAATCGTACTCCGAACAAAAAAATATAGGCAAAATCCAAGAGATCTGAAGCTTTCTTACTCCACCCAACTGACCATTTATTTGTAACAATGATTTTCTAATTTGTTGATATCCTTCTAATGCGGCTTCTTTTTACCTCAATGGTATTCCAGACGCGTACTAAATTACATTATAATCTACCAACGTGCTCGCTATATGTGGATGACTGGAGATACCTATGTATACGAGTATGTGCTACGTGGTATATGATTATGCACTTTTATGGTCGAAGCTGTCTAGAGCAAACGTTGGCTTATTTTTTGCTCGCTATACCGAATACCATCGAGCCGGAGAAAGAAAAGAATATGCATACGTAGAATATTCGACAATATCCGAGCCGAAGAAGAAGAACGATATACGCTTTGGACCAATTGTCTATATTTACATATACAAGGTCAAGTCATCGCATACTTGCAAGGCTCTTTACTGCGGCGTTCAAATAATGCCGGCCAAACTGGGAACTATGCTCGTACAAAAGAGCAAAGACCGGTCTCTCTCACTTGGACTTGTACACCGATTTTTATGAACCGCGTAAAACCGCGGTCGCGTCTTGTTCTCTCACTCTCTTCTTTTTATTTCACCTTTCGAATACATTCGCGTTTATACTAATTCAATTTACCGTATACCTGAATAACAAAGAGCCATCGAGTTATAGAAAAAGAACTCTAAGAAAGATGTTCCAACGGCTACAAAGGAAGGAACTGCGCTGCAGCGCGAGAGAAAAACGCCTACAAATCGTATCCTTGATGTAGACCATGGATTCGGCGATGATGGGGGTTTTCGATTTCTCGTCTCGCCGTTATGCCATCGTGCCAAAAAAAAAGGTCTATTTCACTTCGTATTTGTGTACGATACCTTTTGAAGGAGAAAGATGAGAAATTCTATGATAATATTTTTCCTGAGGTTTGTGTGCCTGTGTACGATATGATGCTGGATTTTTTTTCACAAAGTTGAGCTGTTCTGTTGTTTCTCTTTACGTTTTTTTTTGAAGCCGAAGAATCGATGCCACAAAGAGAGAGGATTATTTTGTCTGTATATTGAAATCTTAACACTAAATCGCCCAAATCGTATACCTACACCTACGTATGTGTACTTTATTCGTTTCAATGTACTACATACGTACTCGTATAGTGAGCTATTTCTTTTTTTTTACGTTAATACAAATAAACAACGTTAAAAAATATACCGCTATGGGCCTCGTATCTCGATATGGTTCTATCCATTTTACCCTGGTCCCTGACCGACCGTCTCTGGTCCATGTGTACTCTCTTCTTTATGCTGTAGCCAATATACCTACGTAACACAAACAAATATTGAAAATTACCAGAAACCGATAAGCACGCCTTGCGCCATCTCCACATAAATCGCCATCGAAACGCGTCACCGTCACTTTTTACAAATACACGCGATGTAAACATTATCGCAATTTGTTTGGCCGCTAATCAATAATTTTATGTAGTTGTATAATAGGTATGTATTTCTAGATCCGCATATGCATAGGTCTGCGCCGCCAGCGCCATGCCACATGTCGGTGTCAGTGCCATCGCCTTTTCTATGTTGTTTTACATATGTTTTGATATACATGCAAAATAATATTGTAAACAGTTATTCGTGTAATTTGCTGTTATACAGGTGGTAATATAGTTCCAGTTTTTAAATGTTCTGTGTGATCGCAGATTTGGGTCTGGGATTTCCGAATTTTTCATTTTCGAGAAGTCGTAAACGGGTGGAGGGCAAGGGTCTTTGTCATCGGTGTCATCATTGAAAGGGAATTTGGAGTTGAAAGTGCTTGTCAAATATCCAAAAGTATGGATTAATTGGAAATTTCATTTTGAAATTTTTTTTGAAATGTCATAAAAATTGTTGAAATTGTCAATAAATTCTTTAAAAATTCCAGAGTTTTCACTTTTCGGAAAATTTTGCAAATATTACAGAAAACCTTTAAAACTGATACGATAATTGTTGAAAAAAATGTTGAAAATGTTTAATCGTTTAAAATTCGGTATGGTGTATGGAATTAGTTGAAATCGTAAAAATAGCTCAAAATGTATACGGAAAAAATAGTCGAAACAGTTTGAAAATCGTTCAAAATGAAGTAAAATTCGATCAAGTGTTTTTCAGATTATTTATTGAAAAAGCTTAAATTATCAATCTATTTTTCGTATCCAAATTTCTTATATATATTTTTTTTTTTCAAAAATTGTGCTATTAATTGATTTTTACATTGAAATAATTTTAGTGATTATTCTTAACGATTCTCGGATCTTATACGAAAAAAGTGCAACATGACATTTTTCCTTTCAAAATAATTTTAAAAAATTGTAACGTGTGATGATTGCAAAATTTTTTATTAACAAATCACAATTTTTTAAAAGTTTTGTATTGAAATTTTTCGTAAATTCTTGGCAAAATTGATTTTTTTTTTTTCGAGGAAAGACTTCGAAATAAACTAAGTTAGGTAGGTACTTCAAAAGCTAGGTACCAAGTACAATTCCTGGGGTGCGTTTACTTTGGTAAAAAATAAGGTTGGCGTTAATAGTCAAGTGAGGTATAAACAAAGAGCTGGTGTGCAAAATCGTTCATAAAATTGAAAAATTGCTAGTTAGCACATTTTTAATACCGCATCTGATTCATCATGAAATAGCCATAATAATTTTAATTAGGTGCAAAGATGATTGATCAAAATCTGGCAGGAACGAAACATTCTGATTGGCTACTAACGCTTTGTTTTGAGCTTATTTAACTTATGACAACCTTATTTTTCTACCAAAGTGAACGCACCCCTGATGTACGTAACAGATCAATACATTGTTTTTAACGAATTTTTTGTTAAATTTTTGTGATATTTTTCGAATTTTACAACAACCTCTTGAATTTTGAGAGCTCTTAGATGGTTTTCGGTGATTTAAAAAAATATCATCCTTATGTCCCTTATCTCTAGCTTTTTCAAAAATTATTCGAATCTCGAGGAAAATGTTTTATTTATTAGCCTGAAAATTGAATTTATTACATTTTAGAGTTTTGTCCAAGATCGATGATTTTTTTAAAAATAATGTTTTGAAAACTTCATAAATTGTAATGAAACGCTACAACATTTCTATGACGAGTATGACCCATTGAGATCAGCAGAAAAAGACTAGATATAGACAAAAAAGAACTGAAATTGGCATTATTTTGATAGGAATGCTAAAAATTTTTAATTTTTTGGGAGGTATTTCTGACTCAAATGCAATGTTTCTCAATTTTTTATTATTTTTTTTTGGAGGGAGGGGGGAGGACGACAAAAGAAGGCTAAAAAATCTATGTACAATTTTTCTATTTATATGTATATAAAATTTCCCCAATTTTTCTCTCATACGTTTCTACCTTCTTAAGTGTGACGTTTTTCAGAAAAAATGAAATTTCATTATTTTGAGGAGTCTACTTCTTAAGATAGGTGACAACTGACTTCACCGATGAATTCTTGTTGAAAAATCAATTGTCGTACATGCACCACTTACGTATAATTTCTAATTATTATCTGAGTTTTATTGCTTCTGTAAAAATTTATCAAAGGTTAAAATGATATTTCAAAAAAAAATTTACAGACTGCTCGTGAATTACATTGCAGCATCAAACTGTAAGTGATTTATGCTGAATTTTGAAGCTTTAGAACTTTTTTTAAAAGAATGAAAACGAACGTCTTCGTGCAATTTCTCGAGGAAAATTGCTTACAATTCGTATCCATATACTTCGGTGCTATTTTTACCTTTGAAAATTACATGGAGATTAAAAACCTTGAAGCTTCAAGGATTTTGATACAATATTTCTGAATGGAAAAAACTAAGGCGTTGAAATCCACAACAGCATTTACTTCTTTTTTTTTGTCGCAGGGATCTTTCATGGTCAATGGACAATTGTCCCTTGTCACCACAGGACAGCTGTCCTTTGTTACAGGTTACAGGATAACTTCTTCTTAGATCAAAACAGCAGTCATTTGTCACATGGTAGACGGCTTTCGATACAGGATAATTAGATATTCATCTCTATTATCACTTGTTATATGTACATATGCCGAACTTTTAATCAAGAGATGCAGAGACAAAACGATGAGGTTACTCATATTTTTCAAAAAGGCAAACTGGTTAGAAAAAGTACGAAATTAGAAAAAAAAACACGAAGTTTTACTCCGTAGAAATGGAATTTCTTCAAACAATAATAAACTACCTATTGAAAAACGAATTATTTTCTTCCTGAAATTCAATTTTTGGATGCCCTTTTCTTTAAAAATTTTCGCCCTCTTTACTCGGGCTTGATGAATTTGCGCAATTCTTTCTCAAAAAGCTGGTATGGATTTCCTTTCCTTCCATCCCACTCTCTCATTTCGAATCAGTGAAAAATCTCTGATAAACAGTCAGAATTGCAGCACAGAAAAAATCAATCAAATTCACTGATTTTCAGCGATTTTCACTGATTAGTCAGATAATTTTTCAGATTTTTCAGTAAATTTCATAAATATCACTGAGTTTTCAGTGAATTTTCACTGATTTCCAGTGATTTTCTTTCACTGACTTGCTTTCAGTGAAAAAATTTTCACTAATTTATTACTAATAATATGTTCCAATTCTGACTGTTTTCAGAGATTTTAAATCAATTTCACTGATTCAGAATGAGAGAGCAAACTATTGAATTGAAGTGGTAAAAAATTGTCTTTCTCATGTATCAGGGGACTTTATAAAGATCCCGAATGGAATTTTCATAAAATTTTCAAATTTTTTTGGAAGGAGAAGATGTCATTAAGGAATATTAGTTTTTTTTGGAAGTTGAAAAATTAGGCACGAAAAAAACACGAACTTTAGTTGTTTGATTTCAGTACAACTGGTTGGCAAATTTTTCATTTTCACCCTTCCCCTTCCCCTCCGAAATTTTTACCCAAGTTTCGTCTCTGAAGAGATGTCTTTATTTTTCATTTTCATTCCCTCCGTACCTCTTCTTCCTTTGAAAAATGTTTCAACTTATGAAATTATGCATATTCGTTGATGAAAAGTTGATTTATGGATAGTATGGAGTACAGACCTCCCTGAAATTATTCGCCAGCCCTTTGAATTACTGTATTTTTAGACTTACTGATCGCCTAAAGCCAGACAGAAAACTCGACGACAGCATTTCATCACTGGAACTTTTTAATATGTAGACGAGTCGATGCTGTTATGGGACACCACACAAAGTGGAAATCTCCGCGAAGAGGTTTCTGACCCTTTTTTTTCCACCATATCCAATTGCATCGTATTTGACTAACCAGCACGTCGTTTTACGTACAATTTCGGTATACTTATTCGTTTCGGCGACGATATTCAGCACGTTATACGTACCAAGTACCTATACAAATACCCTGGGCGGATTTCGGTGCGACGGTGACGCTGACGTGGACTTGGTCGTATACTTTATACAATATCGGATAATATTTCATCCACGTTTCCATATTCGAGTTATTAAATTTTTTACCTTTTTCCTGGTCGAAATACTCCGCTCTTCGTCCTTTTTCCGCTTCACAATATTCTCAGTTCACGAAAACGTGCCTGGTATACCTACCGCATACTGCACCGACAGTACCGGCAGCTCACATACGTTATACTATGTCTGTACAGCACATACGTATAATATACGCTATAATATAATATTATGTGCTAACATGACACTCCGCGTCGTACACATAGCGAAGGTGTCGGCGGCAGGGCAACAGCAGCGCGATACAATCTCCGGCTAAATTATCCCTGCGATGTTTTAACTGATTTGTAATTTCCCACGTGTGCCATTCGCGCCACGCAACCGACGAGGTGGCTAGAGAAAAGCGCCGAGCTGGTGGAAAACGTGCAGCAGGAGGTAGGTATACCTGCTGCAGCGAAATTTATCGGAAAAAATTAGGCACCTTGCTGGCTCGAGGAGGGTCGTACCGTCGTACGTTCCCATATAATCGCCGAACCAACAAACCTAGCTGGGATTAATAAAACAGAGAGAAAAAAAATGGTAGAAAAAAACCACACCAAACCAAACCCCGACTCTAATTGATTTAATACGTTAATGACTTTCTGCGCTTCGTACTATAATTTTCCACTCGATGCGGTATTTTTCTGTTCACGTAGGACCGACAGCAGAAGCTGGCGAGGCGAAGGGGTGAAGGCGGTTTGTACGTATGATATAGTCGGTATGCTGTTCGAAGCTTTATAGACCGCCCGACGCCCGATATTAGAGGTACACCGGGAGCTTTTGTAGCCCCTGGATGGATCGGCGGTGTAAATGAATTACACGGGTAATTCGGACGAATTAACTCGTTCCAGGCGAGCTTTTTCTCGCCACACAGTGTCGACTTTTGCACCTGATGGAAGCGACGCAGGCTTCGGTGTTGGGTTACACGAGGCGATGCGGACACTTGCTCGATAATTTTATGGCGGATTTTTTTACCCCTCGATGGTGAGGTGGTCTCCATTGCCCCGCTGGTTCCCTTCTGCCTCGCGTCCGGCTTCTTTGTATAATCCTCGTTTAGAAAAGTTTTACTAATTATACTCGACGCGATTCGTTATTAAAATTAATCGAGCGGTGGAAACCTCTTGAATATCAGCAACGATGCTGTGATCGAATTAATGTCGTCTTGGGTCTCTCTCGTTTCTTTATTCCTTTCGAACTTGTCTTCTCGACGTATTATTTGCTAAAAGCATATTACCTAATTGTACTCGACTAGTCCTCTCGTCGTCTATGCGTCGAGTTCGCGTATAACGACTCGACGAAGACGTCGGAACGAATAAATCAATCAAACCTGCTCCCTTGCCTTTCCAGGGTTGATTTTTGAAGCATACAGCAGTTTTATTCGCACAAGCATCATAACTGCAAGTAAACGGAAAATTATGGTAGAGGTGTGAAATTTGGTATGTTGAACGAAGAACATCATAAGAACTTTTTTGAGCCCGGGAGGCCATCGGCAAACTCCATTGGAAGGAGAGGGGGAGGTTCGAAGGAGGGTTCAGTTCCCCTTTTTTTCGAAATTGGGCTATCGCACCTGTTTTGGTGTCATTTCCAAATGATTGAGTCTCGCTGAGTTCAAAAATGTCATTACCTTCAAAATCTGAGGCAGAGAAGTCTCTCAAATTTGAGATTCCTCATCGTGTTTTCGTATTTTCCATCGAAACTGTCTAAAAATTACATTTTTTCAACTTTGCACAATCTGTTGACCTTCCAACCAAATTTTTATTATGATTTTTGAAATCTACGGGTAGATTACCATCTGTATTGACCTTTTTCAACTTCCCATACCCCTACTCTGAGTGAATAGAGGGGTCTAAAGTTGCTAAAATTGGGCTAATTTTTCACATTTTGTGTAAAAATCACGATTATTTAATCAGATACGAGATGATATTTATCAGTCGAAGATTTTTAAGACGATTTATGAGTAGTGCAGGTCCAACACAATAAATGCAGACCCGGAAAAAACCCGGATACCTCCTCTGGAGGGGTGAGGGGGTTATTTTTGACTTGAATTTTGCCCATTTTGGAGTTAATTTGAAACTGAAATTAGTTTTACATATTTTTTCATTGCATTATTGGGGAGTAAATTACTGAATAATATTTTCTGGTGTTCCTAAATTCAGATTAGTCAGTAATTTTTCAATAAATATAAGTGAGAGAGGCTGGGCTAAAAAACAGGGTGTCTGCCGGTCGCAAGAGTCGCAAAATTGACCCAACATTCATCAGAAGTGGCGAATTTTTCCGAAATTACTTGAATTTTTTTTGCCTCGTACAAAACAGAAAAAGTAAAGCAATTTTACTTTTTTGAACATTTTTTCTAAAAATTTTCGTCCTCGATTCGCTCGGGCTCATAAATTTTAAAACCCCATTCTTAATTATAAACCTTTCTTCCCTTCTATTTCAGACAATTGAATCTTTTGAAGCGGAAAAAATATGTTCTTGTGGGAGACTTAATAGCGATCACGATTGGGATTTTCAAAGGAAGTATCGTGTTCATTCTCGGGAAAATCTAAAAAAATCGAAGAATTTTGGAATTTTCTGTGGGATGTTTTAAAAATTCAGAAGAAAAAATCATTTGGAAATATGTCTCTTTTTTTCTGTTTTTTAAAATAAATTCTGCAAAAAATGTCGTCCTCTCTTCGCTGGGGCCAAATAATCACATTAAATTGGTAATCTACTAATGTTTCAGACTTCCCATGAATTTATTTCTCAATTTTAGGGTAAAAATCCGCGAAATCTATATAAGCCCGTATCATGCCAGCTTTCCATTGTGTTAAAAATACCTTATTAGGTAAATGTTCAATAGACATGTAACAATTTTATCCGTCTTAACATGATTTTTCGTAAAAGATTTCACTCTCGCTTGGCTCGGGCAGTAACTATTTTTCTTCTTTAACATAAAATAATTCACTTTTAAAAAATTCTTGTGAAAAATTGTATTTTTTTAAAATTAAAGACGCATTTCCTTCCGTGTTTTTTTTGGGGGGGAGGGGGGGGATCAAATTGAGAGGTAGATAGCTAGATACTAGATTCCTTAGAAAAAAGTCGCGAAATTTGATTTTGAAAAATCGATAGACATCCTGAAAAAACCAAAATTTTTGATTTTCGAGTTGCAATACCGCTCAAAATACAGGGAATGGGGGTTAGAAAAATGATTTTAAAAATTCAAAATCGCTTAATATCTTTTGATCGCGCAAGAGTCTTCAATTCTTTAAAAATTCTTTAAAAATTCAATATTTTCGAATATTTTAAAAAATTTCAAAAAAAGTTGGAAATTGATTAAAATCAGTTTATTTAGTGACAATCTAAACCAAAAATAACATTTTTTTTTGAGAAAATGAGTGTTTTATAGCTTTTTTAATTTTTCCCCAACACTTTATCTAATGAAGAAAAATTTTAAAACGTTATTCTGAATTTTTGATTTTTTTTTAAACATTGCATTTTTGACAATTTTTAAAGAATTGAAGGCTCTTGCACGATAGGAAGACATGACTCGATTTTGATAATTTTATTTTTAGTTTTCTAATCTCCTCAGTCCCCTTCTATTGCGCAGTAATACAACTTACAACTCAAAAATCAAAAATTTTGGTTTTTCGTGCCACCTTAGTGACTATGTAGGGGAAGGGGTAATATTTTGACAAAAAATCGATAAATGTACATATTGAAATCTATGTTTTGGAAGACGCTGATTGCTGATTTCAAATATTTCATCTATTTGACAATTAAACCCAAGGAGTGAGCAGGGACGAGTCCAGTTAGGAGGAGGGGTAACATTTTGACAAAAAAAATTGACATAATGTATTGAAATCTGGGATTTCAAAGACGCTGATTTGAAATATGATATCTATAAATTTTGTAATTAAAGTCAAGGGGTGAGCAGGAGTGAAGCCTAATTAGGGCGGAGAAGGGATGCAAAGTTGGAAAAATGTCATTTTTAGTCAGTTTTGAAAGAAAATACTAGAAAACGAGTTGAGGGATCTCAAATCTGAGGGATTTCTCTCTCTCTCGGATTTTGAAAGTAATGACATTTTTGAACGGTGTCTTTTTGCACTATACCAAATTTCACGCCCCTATCATAATTTACCGTGAGTCCAAAAAAATACAATCTGTCACTGCACTACTCAGCAGTTTTCAAGCGGTTGCATATTTTCTGCGCTATTTGACGTCACGTCACATCACGTGCGCTGATATTATCGCCAAATAACGTTATTCGTGCGAGTACATCCGCCTCAGACGATATTTAATCGTATATCGATAAATACCAACTTTAGAGGGAAACCCAAACGAAATGATATAAAAACGCGTATTCGTCGAATAAAGTCAAGGTTGGGTATGAGTCAACCCTACCAACGTTGTTGAAGATAAAGATATTGTAAATATACAAACTTGCGTGTATTGCTCGGTCGTTGGTATGTTGGTAATTGAAAATACATATTTTTTCATTCGCTCGAAAGCTCGAGCTCGGGCGAATTTTCGTCGTCGCGGAAATGATAAGCTCCTTATGCATAATACTTCCGTCGCGTCGAGAAAGCTCCGAAGTTTTTTTTTCAGCACGAAGGTATTTCGTAATGTCGAAGTTTTTCTCATAGGTGACTTTTTTTTCCACGAAGCTGCGTAACTTTATTTTTCGCCAACCTTGAGTCCTTGAATCGAATTTCCGCTCGGAGGTTTTACTGAATCGGCATAAGGCATGAAGATTTGTATACTCGAGAGTGAAGGACGTTATCGAATGAGAAATATGTACTTTTGTCCTTCGTTCGAGTTCGTAGATGGGCTTGTGCTTGTGCTTCTCCACGTTGTGATGCTTTCTTGAAAAAATACGCCAACGACGACAGAAAATGAAAGCTGATTAAAATGGGGGAAACCATTTCGACAAATAACATTTTCCCCGGATATGTAATCCTTTGAGCGGTCGAAAAGACTAATGCAAATAGTTTTTACCAATAGGATAACGTTAGATTTTACCAATATGAAGGACAAGAGGATTTTATCGAGTCGATGTTATGGAAAAAAGAGGATTTGCGAGGGTTTTCCATGTAATGTACGATGACGGGATTTCTTTCGGAAGAGGGGATGTTTTATTATTCAAATTATTTATTTTTTTATAAATATATTTTGGGGATTTGAGTGGAAATTGGAGGAAATTGAAATACTGATTTTATAGAGGAAAAATAATGCTCGTGGAAAGGATTTGATTTTTTTCCAAAAAGGTTAAGGAGGTTGTGTCTAGACTTCGAAACTATTCTGACCCTTCTTCCCACTTCCATTACTTTTGAATTTTGATCCTTAATTTTTGAATTGAAAATTTTAATGTTCAGATTGATTATTTGTCTGTATCAAATGCCGGGAGTGAATTTTCGTCTTTCTATATTCTCAAAGGTTCGTCAATTAATATTAAACAGAATTTCGTTTTGCTTTCAGCGTTTCTGAAATAAATATCAAATAGGTACTTTTTTTTAGATGGAGAATTTTACCCTTTTTTTGAAAAATATTTGCATGAAACTTTAGTTGAAACAATCTCCCGGTGTGATTTCGTAAGAGAAAAAATCTACGATGCATTATTGTAATGATAATGTCCATTAAAATTGAAAATTTCCTCGAGAATTGTTTTCAAATTTTTCAAATTTTGAGATTTTTTGTACCTTGAAAGAAATATCCGCGTGAAAATTTAATTGAAATAATTACCTCGTAAGATTTCCTAAGAAAAAAATATGGTATAGTAAAGATGTTTTCAAATTTTGAAAATTTTGACCACATTTGATGCACACGCCAAAAAAATTTTCTATGTTTTGAAAAAAGTACTCAATTTTGAATCTCTCGAAACTATAATCAGTAGACAGAAAATCAATACTGAAAACGAAAAGTCTCCGTATTGAAAAATGAAAAATTCTGACTATTGATCTTTGATAGAAATTTTTTTTCATAATTTTAGTACTTAATTTTATTTTTGTATGTACTTAATAAATGATACTGCATAATGAACTAAAATGATTATCAACAACTTTATCATTAATTAATGTTTTTTTTCTGTGTTTCAGGTCAGTATCAAATTTTCGAACATATGTTTTTCAAAAGATATTAAAACGAGTAAGTTTTAATCTTGTCGATTTGGGAATAATTTATAAGTAACATTATTTGATAAGAGAATTCGCTCGCGTTTATCGTGACCTTATCATTATAAAACCCCATGTCCGGAAATTTGAAGTCGTAATTTTGCATTTATTTGATAGCAATTTGTCCTCCCTTCCTCTGTCTCCCACTTCTAAGAGTGTACCAGTTATGAAAATTGTGAAAAGTCATCAATTTAATCAAGAGGTCGCGAAAGCCATAAAAAAGTTATAAATAAAATTATTCAGATTATTTTAACACATGCGGTTGCAAATTACGTGTACCATTAACGAAGTTGCAGCAATGAAATTTAAAAAAAATATCCTCGAGATTTTTTTAAAATCCGGAGTGTTTTTCATTTCTGAAAATAGTATTTGTTCAAAATTTGGATTAAAGGCAGAGGAGCGTGAAAAATTGAGTTATTTTTCAGAAAATTTAGTAAGACTTTCTCTTAGACGTGACTGATCGATGGAAGGGGTAGGCAGATATCCTGTATAAAGACAAAATTTCATTTTTTTTCCTTCCCAAAAATTCGGTGTAGATTTCAAAAATTTGAAAAAGTGGTGACTTTTTTGCCAAAAAAGTCGGGAAATTTTGCATTTCGAGTTGAGAAAATTAAGAGAAATATTTGAGGTTGAAAAATATGAAAAAATTTAATCGGGGACGAAAATTTTTCAATTTTAGTCTTTTCAATAATAATGATTTTCGTACTCTTCTCCCCTCCCTGGTTTATGGCGAAAAGTTATAGTTGTTGAATGGTTTTCGAACCGAACTTTTATGAATCATAATTTTCCATTAGTCTTCTCTCATTTCTGAATCAGTGAAATTTATCGAAAATCACTGAAAAACAGTCAGAATTGCAAGTAATAAATCAGTGAAATTTTTTTTACTGAAAGCGAGTCAGTGAAATAAAATCACTGGAAATGAGTTTCTGAAATTCACTGAAAAATCTGTGAAATTCTTTGAATAATCAGTGAAAAATCGCTGAAAATTAGTGAATTTCACTGATTTCTCCTGTGCTGCAATTCTGACTATTTATACGTGATTTTTCACTGATTCGGAACGAGAGAGTACATTTCAATTCTGCTGAACTTTATGGAAGTATTTTTTTTTTTTTTTTTGGAAACGTACTTCTTGAGGAGCTGGTGGGAAAAGAGCTACCATGATGCCTCTTGAACGTAGTTTTGAAAGAAGTGGGGAAAATGAATGAGAAGGTATGAAGAAATTATTGGACACATTTTCAAGATGTCTGCGATGTTGATTTGTCAAAAAAAAATTATAAAAAAGTTCCGAGATTACTCTCTCATTCCGAATCAATGAAAAATCACTGCTAATAGTCAGAATTACAGCATAGGAAAATTCAGCGAAATTTACTGATTTTTTCAATGAATTTTCATCAATTTTTTCAAGAATTTCACTTTTGTTTTAATGAATTTCATAAAAGTTACTAACTTCTCATAAATTTTTACTGATTTTTCAGTGATGTTTTGTAGTGATTTATTATTTTGCTTCAATTGACTGTTTTTCAGTAATTTTTCTATATGATTTACCCTAATTCAAAGAGAGTTTTTTCTTTAATTAAAATGTTGAAATTTTATCTTTTGATTTTTGTTTTTTGCGAAAATGTTCCCTTTCGCTTCACTCACTCCGAATTCAATAAATTTACATAAATATCTCAACAAAATGATATTTTTTTCGAAACTTTATGAGCCCTTTTTTCTTCGCGAAAACCCTTCTTCGTTGATTCTCTGTTCAGTGGAGCAAGCTGAAAAAAATGCTGGAGATTGCGTGAAATCTATTGATTAGAAATACGTGTTTTTATTCTTTTTTTGTGAAGGGAGGAAAAAACAGCGAATTGTAGAAAAAATTTGATATTTTCGGTTCGAAAAAGTCAAAATTTTCGTTCTCGTAATTTGGTAGACGGGTGGGCCGAAAACCCAAAAATTTTGATTTTTGAAAAGTTACCCCCACAAAAGTTGTTGGCTGGTTAGACTAGAAAAATAAAATAAAAATTTTCAAAATCGATTCATATCTTCCGATCGCGCAAGAGCCTTCAATTCTTCAAAAATAGCTAAAAATCAAAATTTCAAGAATTTCGAAAAAAATTAAAACTGACTAAAATTAATTTTAGAGCTTCTGTAGTGACTATCTAGACCAAAATGCACATTTTTTTGAAAAAATTAGAGTTTTATAAATTTTTTAAATTTTTTTCAGAAGTGAAGAAACATGAGAAATTTAAAAAAAACTATAAAACATGGATTTTTTCAAAAAAGTTGTGCTTTTTGCTTTAAATAGGCCCTAAATAAGCTGTAAAATTGATTTCGATGAATTTTGATTTTTTTTTAAATTTAAAAATTTCTGAAAATGTTGAATTTTTGACAATTTCCGAAGAATTGAAGGCTCATGCGCGATCGGAAGATATGAATCGATTTTTAAATGTTTCATTTTATTTTTCTAGTCTATCCAGCCAACAACTTTTGTGGGGGTAACTTTTCAAAAATCAAAATTTTGGTTTTTCGGCCCAGCCTAGTGGACATCTAGACATGCTATACTCGTATGTTGGTTTTTTTTCATTTCATAAGTAATGGGCAAAATTCAAGTGTTTTGACCC
This sequence comes from Pseudococcus viburni, assembly GCA_033439095.1. NCBI lineage: Eukaryota > Metazoa > Arthropoda > Insecta > Hemiptera > Pseudococcidae > Pseudococcus > Pseudococcus viburni. Next base: position 126,034 of record JAVBJF010000320.1, on the reverse strand, counting down.
CTTTCTCCCTTCACATCAATAATTTTTCATCGACGAAGACTTGGAATTTTCTTACCATTCATATTTCGAAATTTATGAAAGGAACAAATAACAAACAATTTTTTACGTTACATTTATACGTAGAATTGATATTTTCTTGTAGGAATAGTACTTTTTTGATCTTTTTATGTTCCTACATTACATGCACACAACTTCAATTAATTAATTTCGAATGAAATCCCAACCTGGAATGAGTTTTAACACCTCTGGAAACATTTTAAGAGAAAAATTATACGTACCTCATCAAAGAAAGGACGGGGGCGAAAATTTCGAAAAAAGGAAAATACTACACTTATAACGAGCGCAACTCGAGGTATAAACTCTCGCCTTTTGCTAATTCGTAAAAACATAATAAAATTAGCTAATTTATTCGCAAATGCTAACGCGAAAATTTGCTCAAGTCCAATAAATCCTATTCGCTCTTCTCGGTTTGTATAGTTTTACGTTGAGACGTATTCGGTACGGTTCTGTACGTTCTACTCCCTCTGTATCTGCAGAACAAATCCACAACTTCCATCAACTCTATATACTTACGTTTACCATACCACCTGCGAACTTAATTTCGCTTCCAGCTTTCCACATACCTTCAAACTTCTTCCAACACGGTAAGTTTTCACACGACGTGAATAGCGGGGGCGGGCGGTGCGCCGGCGACGGCGCTTAAATCAGGCTAAAATGCACGTGTATAAAATTCTTGTTCGCAACCTCATTTTCGCTCATTGCGTTGCAGCCATAAAACGCCGCCGCCGCCTTCGAGAAAAAGTATTTAAAGCGTAACCCGAGGTATAGAACACAGCGGAGCGAGTAATATCTACACAGGCCATTTTCCTCGTTCATACATCGTTTCAAACTTCTTCATAACCTATTCTCGATGTTAATAAAACAGCATAGGGTCTTTTTCTATTTTTTTTTCTCTCCTTTTCATACAATTTCGCACTTTCTCGCTCTTTCTCCGGGTACCTAGTTCATTTACAGCAACGCCGGGTACTTTGATTTCGATGGGCGATGGCGGCGTTGAAAGCGAACTGAGAGAAAATCACGCTCACTTATTAAACACCTCGCGCTTATTTCGTAGCGTATTTTCACCCTCGCCAGCCTTCTCGTCTCTGAAAGGAAACTCAGCGCTGCGTCGAGTAAATAAAATCGAAAATTCGATAACCGTTTCATTGTTCAATTACCTCTACCTTGGGGTACGTACGAGTACCAGAGTACAAGAGAAAAAAGCGTTCTGCTGTAATCTCATATGGCGGCTTTATTCTCTCTATTTCGCTTTTGATTCTTTTCTCGTGCACATATCGTTGGCGTATGGCAAAAGGCGCAGACGACGCGACAAATGAAAGAGAAATTCCAACCATCGATATCAGCAGCTCTCCTCTGTTCCCCTGTGCAATGTCGATACCGCAGCACTGTAAATAGACGAGAATCTTATCGGTCGCATTTATAAGTGTATTTCGATGCATTGCATATATGTACGTGCACAACTCTTTCAGAAAAATACATTCTACTTCCGTGTCAATTGCATCACATCGTCAGTGTACTAAAAAACACTTTATCGTTTTTGCATTTTATTCGACGCAGCGTCTCATATAGACGGACCCAAGGGTAGGGCTAGGAGGCTCATAGGCGCACCCAAGAATTATGTAAGAGAGGGGATGAGAATTTGAGAAAAAAGTGGGGTCAAAATTCAATGAAAAAATTGAGTCATACTTTCAATCTGAATTAGTCAAATTTGGTAAAATTTCAACTTTTTGAATCAGTGAAATGAAATTAACTAAAAATCTGTGCTTTTTCACTGATTTTTTTAATCAAAATTACTGATTTTTTTGACAAATTGGTAATTTACTGATAAATTATCATATTTTCAATGAACATTATATCCCTGATTCATAAAAGTAAAATTCATCAAACTCGACTGATTAAAATGTAGAAAGTTGATACATAGGTATATTCAAGGCGAGAGCAAATTTTTTTTGAAAAATTATTTTTGAAATCAAAAAATACCTACTCTTTTTTTGACATTTTGATGTAACAAATCTCCTCGACGAGCTTAAAGGGAGGGGTCTCGAGCTCCCTGGGCCTCTTCCTTGGGTGTATTTGTGAATTTTTTTATTTTTGGGGTTAATTTTTGGGGATGACTATAGTCCAATAGCCATCTCTTTGAGTGCGCCCCTGAGGGGGCTCGAGCACCCTCCTAAGCTCAGCTAGGAGATTTTTCATCATAAAAATGTAAAAAAGAAATTCATTTTTGACATGGATATGTTTTAGGGCGGGGGGGGGGGAATTGGAAAGTGTAACGTAACGCTGAACATAATGACATTATGTAAACTTGAAAAAACAAATAAAATTAAATTTTCAGATCTGGACATTATAATATTATGTTAGACTTCAAAAAACTTAATTTTAGATCAAATGATAAAGATATATTATGATTTGATTTTAGATCAGGACATAATGACATTTTAGATTTCTTGAAAATAAGAAAAAAAAGTGAAAGAAATGGAGAAAAATTTGAGAAAATAAGAAAAAAAATGAAAAAAATTAGGTAAATTGACATTTTAATAAGAAGTTATGAAGTTTTGTCTGTATTGCCTCATCTCTGAAGTAAGTACATACATTCGAACATATCCATGATAGTCCAGTCAAATTAGCTCATTTAAGAGCCAAACTTGGAATAAATTGGGGGAAAAAATTTTTTTGAGCCAAAGTGCTCTGGAAGGTGTCCTGATGAACATACAAAAACTCCACCAAAATCTGCTCATGGCATTTCCCCCTAGGTCCACATTTCTGCCCCCAAAATCAGTTTTTTTCATTTTTCTCGTTCTGTATCACTTTTTTTGAAAAAATAGCTATATATAATTTTAAAGAGCGTAAAATTTTATACAAAATTGATTCTATGAAAATTTTTGTACGACCACCCCCAACACGAGATACGCCCCTCCCCATTAGACCTTCGGTTCTTTATTATCTAAAACTTGCTGTTTTAGCGATGTTATTTTGAAAAAATACTATAAAATAATGTTATTTCTTCAGTGTCGTGTATGATACTGGGATTACAATTGTTTTTACGAGGAGTATGAGGTCAGCTCTTAACTCCCACCCCTCTATGAACAGAAATGTGTACCGCAGATGATATAGTACAGTCGCAATTCAAGAAAGTGGCTTTTGATGGAAGAAGCATGAAAGATGGTATAATGCACAACAAGATGATAAAAAAATTTAGAGAACATGAAACACTCAAGATTTACCATAGGGGTGCGAGGGAGGTGGTATTTTGAGGTTCCCCCTCCCCCCTCTTATGTGGAAAGATTGAGCAAAATCTGCGTTCTTGGGATCAATTTCATATATTTCGACCTTCCTAAAAACGAATATTCCATGACTTTCGAAATCTGATAACTAGAAGTGCCCCCAATTTCAAATTTTCCCCTCCTTTCCCATTTACAAATATTACTAATGATAAATACCTATACCCGAAAATCGCAGTTTTTGCCTCTACACCCCACGCAACGGTCAGGGACGAATTTTCAATATAATATTCAGAAAGTAGAGCTTCAACTCTATAGACACGCATCCGAGCTTCACACGTCATTATAGGGAAAAGTAAAGGATGTCACAATATTCTCAATTTTGATGATTTGTTATAGTTTTTTACAATTTTCATTTAATATTTTGATATCTGTTCACTGTATAAAGGATTTTGAACCACTTAGAATTTTATTGCAGACATGACAAGCCGACGCGACGCGTTGGCCAATGAACAAGGGAATCAGAAAACAAAGCCAACCCGTCTGCCTTGTAAGGAATTTTAAAAAAAGTATGAATCTAGGCATTTTTACGTGCACCTATAATCGTGATAAAGGAGATAGGGGGGCTGAAAATTAATTTGCTAGGTTTTTCATATACGCATCTAATGCCCTGTCTTTGCTAACGTGAACTTTTGAAATATTTTTAACCCCCTGGTTCAAAATCCTTTATAGGTACAACATACAAGTGTAAAAATATTTTTTTTAAATGTAAAAAACCAAGTACAAATCATCAAAATTGAAAATATTGTATTGAAAATTCGTCCCTGACCGTTGCGTGGGGTGTAGAGGCAAAAACTGCGATTTTCGGGTATAGGTATTTATCATTAGTAATATTTGTAAATGGGAAAGGAGGGGAAAATTTGAAATTGGGGGCACTTCTAGTTATCAGATTTCGAAAGTCATGGAATATTCGTTTTTAGGAAGGTCGAAATATATGAAATTGATCCCAAGAACGCAGATTTTGCTCAATCTTTCCACATAAGAGGGGGGAGGGGGAACCTCAAAATACCACCTCCCTCGCACCCCTATGGTAAATCTTGAGTGTTTCATGTTCTCTAAATTTTTTTATCATCTTGTTGTGCATTATACCATCTTTCATGCTTCTTCCATCAAAAGCCACTTTCTTGAATTGCGACTGTACTATATCATCTGCGGTACACATTTCTGTTCATAGAGGGGTGGGAGTTAAGAGCTGACCTCATACTCCTCGTAAAAACAATTGTAATCCCAGTATCATACACGACACTGAAGAAATAACATTATTTTATAGTATTTTTTCAAAATAACATCGCTAAAACAGCAAGTTTTAGATAATAAAGAACCGAAGGTCTAATGGGGAGGGGCGTATCTCGTGTTGGGGGTGGTCGTACAAAAATTTTCATAGAATCAATTTTGTATAAAATTTTACGCTCTTTAAAATTATATATAGCTATTTTTTCAAAAAAAGTGATACAGAACGAGAAAAATGAAAAAAACTGATTTTGGGGGCAGAAATGTGGACCTAGGGGGAAATGCCATGAGCAGATTTTGGTGGAGTTTTTGTATGTTCATCAGGACACCTTCCAGAGCACTTTGGCTCAAAAAAATTTTTTCCCCCAATTTATTCCAAGTGAAATCCTAATTTGACTGGACTATGATCTAAGATTTTTACCTTAACCCTTCTAAGTCACAGTCACTTTTTTACACTGAGGTCACAGTGGGTGAAATTCACACAAATCTTATTTTAGTGAAAAATATGTGTTGTAGTAACTTTTTGACTGCAACTTTGTATTCTAAACTCAAAATAAGAAAAAAATATGACAATTCGAGAATTTATTCAAGACTGATTACCTATGTAGAGTACATCGCATTAAACGATGTTCTGCACAAAGAGGATTTCCGCATGTGTCGCAATTACCAATTTTTTTTCGACGCCTCCCTTCCCCCAGGCATATTTTACACAGAGCGCCACTAACAGTATCTACTGCGCCTCTATCGTCTTCAATTTCGCCATCGTCGTCTCCTTCAAAATCGCCAAGAATATTTTTAATCGTATCTCGAATATTTGTAGAAACTCTCGGATTTTGTAAACGCTCGCGTAAGAGTGGAGTTACAAGAGCTTTACCTAGCTCTCTAAGGAACCGTCTTCTGGGTAATAGTGGGATTTCTTCAGTAGCCCCTTCAATTATCGAGGTAGGCAGACTGTGTATGTAATTGTTTTGCTTTATTTTTCATTTCCTATACAGTTCGCCACTTGGATTGATCGTGTAAAGTGGGAAAAAAATCACGTTTTTTTCATTTTTTGTCAAACAGAAATTTTTTAAAAAATTGCATAAATTAAAAAAATTAATATAACAAGGAGTACTAGCCAGCAAACAAATCTTAAAGGGTCAGAAATTGAAGCGCCCCAGCGTTGAGCCCCCCTCGCCCCCCACTATTGACGTACCAGTTGCTAAAATTCAAAATGTGTGAATTTCGCCCACTGTGACCTAGAAGGGTTAAAGGAAAAAGTGCGTTAATTTTTTTTGCTTCTCAAGTATCGATTTATTTCTTGAATAAACATACTACTTTTAAAATCAGAATCAGTCAAATTTAGTGAAATTCGTGCTTTTTAAAAATCATTGACAAGGAATAAGAGTCGACTCCGGAGTCGGAGTCAAACAGCCTCCAAATTGACTCCGAATCTGCGATTATTCCGGAGTCAAGCCGAAGTCAGGCGTCGAGGTGTGAGTTTGACTCCGAAGTCAAGCTACAATCAGGAGTCAACTTTTTGGCTGACTCTCATTCCTTGAGTTGAGTTACATGAATTTCACCGAAAAGCAGTGATTTTTCACTGATCTTTCAATCAAAAAGAAAATTAGCGATTTTTGACGGAAAGATCAGTGAAAAATCACTGATTTTGAGTGAAATCTATTTCAATATTTTCTTTTAATCGAAAAGGTTGACTTTCACCAAATTTGATTGATACAGATTTAGAAAGTAGGTACCTATGTTGATTGTTTGTGCCAAAAATTTACCAATTTTCCAATTTTTCTTTGCTCTCATATCCATACACGTACGTACACGTATCATTCATCTACTGAAAATATGTACCCTGACTACGCCACTGAAATAACAAAAAATAATCAATTTTTTCAATGAATTTTAACACCTCTCAATTTTTTTCTCCAATTCAGCCCCTCTTGTTCACAATTTTTGTGCACGCCTATGAACATCTCAGTGACTCCTTCACTCTCAATCATAAATCAGTGAAAATTATCGAAAATCACTGAGAAACAGTCAGAATTGCAGCACAGGAGAAAATCGATGAAAATTTTTTTACTGAAAATAAATCAGTGAGAAGAATCGATGAAAATTCACTGAAAAGCCAGTAAAATTTGGAAAATTTGTTGAAAAATCAGCGACAATTCGCTGAAAATCAGTCAATTTTGCTGATTTTTTCTGTGCTGCAATTCTGACTATTTATCAGTGACTTTTCACTGATTCAGAGTGAGAGAGCACCGACAAATATTTTCATGAATTCATTTAGTACCTACATCAAATTTCAAATTTTTTTAGACTTTCTTCTTCTTTTTCGTCATCTTATGGTTACTCGTGTTAATCTCATACTTGTAAGGAAACGTTTACGTGCATTCTGCTGCACGATAAATCCACGATCGATATCGCTTTCGGGGTAATTATAACTTCCAAAGCGGCATCGTCGACGGCAATGGCGACGTATTTTTTCCCTTTCCTCTTTACTCGGTCGTATAATACGAGTACGTGGTGTATATCTACATACGTGTGTGTACGGTATATATACGCATAACTCGACTTTATTATTATAATCCTTTCATCGCTATCTCGATCAATTTGCCATCGACGAATTTTTAAGTTTAACGAGTTAATTAAATCCGTCGGCGACGCTCGTCTCTTAATCGAGGTCGCATTAGCTTAAATGTAAATACTGTCGTAATTATCTCGATTATCGTAAAATTAACCTCAGATTGACGCTGCATGAACGAAAATGGTGCAGAACTTGCCTGAATTCCTTAGACGATTATTTCGACGGTGTTTCGAGTCGTAGATGAGAATGGAGGTTGATATTGTCGTCGAGATATTTCGGATCAGTTGAGGTGTATTTTTGATATTGCTCGATTTTTTTGAAACGAATTTTTGATTATTTTTACATCTTCAAGTTTTGGAAGGAGGAGAGGGAATAAACCAAATGTTTCCTGAAACATCCGCATGACTCGTATTTTTTCAATTTTAAACTCACGTGGTATCTTAACGTCATTTTTTCAAATCAGAATTCAAATAATCATGTGTTATGTGGAATGTTAACGAAAATCATATAAATATCAATATGACTAGATAAAATGTAAAAATTGTTCAAAATCCTTAAAATTAAATTTAAAATACCACTTGATTTTATTAAAATTTCTAAAAATTATCGAAATTTATTGAAATTGTTTGAATATCAATGGAATTTCGTTTAAATGTTGAAAAATTGCTGGGAAATGGTTTGAAGTGGTGATAAAGTACCTTAAAAATCGTTTAAATGAATTTAAATGATTTTCTGATCATTATTTTAGTTATGTTTTATTCAAGTACCTCGTTTCAAGTTCCAAAAAATATTTTTTTGAAAAAAATTGATCCATTCCAATTTTTTTTTAGTAGATTTGGAGATTAGAAAGAGCTCCTGGATGTATCATCATATTCTTTCCCTTTTCGTTTTCAAAGTCCTGGTAAAAAATTATGTACCTAGATTGTAGGATACTCGCATACTGCCATAATTTTCATTTTCAAACTTTTCTATGAATTTTATCAAAATTAAATTTTCTTAGTACCTAAATGATTTCTATTCGATTTTTCACCGAATTAATTTTTACCTAATTTTCCCACCGTTATTGAATTTTTTTGAATTTTTATTCATGTAACTATACTTTGACCAGGTTGAAAAGTAACAAATAAAGGACAAGATTTTTACCCAGAAATTCCTAAAAAGTCGAAGGATTTATGGAAACGAAAGGTGTGAAAAAATAGGAACTTCGTGTAAACTTGAGTCATCATTCAGGGAGAACTTTTGAAAACATTTTTACATTGATTTTTCATTTCAAGAAAAAGTACATATTTAAAAATTTGAATCATCTTGAAATGGAAATTCTGTGAGAGTTGTATGACCCCCCCCCCCCCGGAAGTTCAAATATGTTCGGATATTCTGGAAAATAAAAAGAGGCCTTGAAAAGTTGGCAAAAATAAATTTTCAAAAAACCAAGATGCAAATTATAGAAATTCGTAAATTTTGTTAGACCCCTCGTGTAAATTAAACACACCATAAATTTCATCGAAAAAGGATCATTAACGTAAATAAAAGAGCCAATTCAGCGAAAGATTCGGTTGTAAAATTTGCTTTTGTCAAAATTTCGCCGAGGAATACGAGTAATTTGGTGTAGAAAACACTTCATATCTACTCCTGCTTTTTTCCTTCACACATATTCACGAGCTCTTCTTTCAATTTGTTTCGAATTATTGTATTTTCTGCGTCTATTTATAATTCCGTTGTATCTGTTGCATGAACGAAATTACCCTTCATAATTCGTGCTTTTTCCATAAAAATATCTGAATTGAGAAATTACGATTTCGGCTTCGAATAAAAACCATTCAAGAACCCTCGAAAAGTTAAAAAAAAAATTGAAAACGATATCGCCAATCTTACATCGACAATTCGAGGATAAATTCGTACACTCGAAAGGAAAAATGAAAAAAATTGTCAATTTTATTCACCGCCTTTGAAAACTGTTGAATTTTTCCAAACTTCGAAATTCGAAATAGAAGGTAAACTAAAACTTTGGGAAACAAATAATGAAAGAAAAAGAAAAGAAAATACTCGTTATTCGTGAGAAATCAATCGAGCAAAATCGAAAGGGGCAGACCTACCTTCGTAAAGAAATATAAACGAACAAAGGTTTTGAAAAAATGAAAAAAAAAATTCCAAACAAAACTCGCCCAGTAAAAAAAAAATACGTCGAAAAATTCTAAAAATTTTCCATTATATTTCATCGGGGAAGAAAATTCTGGCGAAGGAGAATGTTGAAAGTTTAGCTAGCAATATTGTGCGTAGAAATTTTGTGGATTAAAAGACTTCAAAATTGTGTTTTTTTTGGTTACGAAGTCGAGCTTTGAAAAAAAATCATTAGGAATTTCAATTGACATTTTATCAAAGATTTTGTACTTTATCTCCTCTCTCCAAAATAGGTACTTTTTTTTGCCAGCTGGACGAGTCTATGAGCTTAAATCGAAGACATTTTGATTACCTCGACGCGATGTGTTTACGTTTCAACATCTCGCCTTCAAAAATGGCCCTGGATGTCGGTATCAAAGTGTTTGGATAGCACCGCCAATCGCGTCGATTTTCGAGTACGTTTTCGAGTCGTTATAAATTATGGGGGTTTTGAAGAGCATTATCGTTTACTTAAACGGTAAAGGACGATAGACTTTCGCTTCGAGGTTCGCAGCTTCCAAAAGACGATGCCGAAATTTGAATTGATAATAAATACCGGCGTTATAGTGTACGATTCCGAAGCAGCCCAGAGAGAGCGAAGAGATGGAAATGAAAATACAACAGCCTGGGCTCATTCTCTATCGTTTCTGCGTTTATACCGAAGTGAAATAAACCGCTAGAATTGAAGAGCTAAACGTCTCGCTGTACCGAAGGTATTTCGTTAATTTACCAATATCTGCGAAAAGGGCAAAGAGCATCGGCTCGGGTTAGCTTTGGGAACCGTGCTACGAAAAGAGATCCGGAGTGAGAAATGGATATACTAAGTAACTTATAAAGGTAAATTTGGGTAAATACGAATCGGATTAAACGTCGTATAATGTTCGATGGTGGGTTTTTCTTTCATGATCTGCATCCTCGTTGTGCTTTTTTTTAGGTAGGCGCTAGAATAGGTATAAGAGATTACGATAAGAAGCGAGAGAAAAAAAAATCGGAGAAAAGTGGCACGACGAATATTCTAGCTTGATTAAGAGAGAAATAACAGAGTAAAATGGCTTAACGAGGATGAGTACGGTACTACGAGCTATGCTCAGCCATACGTACAATGAGATAGACAAGTATACTGATCTCGTGGTCGAGATATCTTCGTGTACGTGTGGCGACGAATCGCGCCCGTTGAAATAACGATGAAAACATGATATCCGCTGAGGAAATGTCGCCTCGTATCGTCAATATGGGTTATAAGGTGTTTGCGCCGTGTACGTAGGTACTCGAATACCTATGTACATAAGTAAAGTTCAAAACAGGAAAAAAATCGATCGACGACAGATGCAAATTTTATCCGAAAATAATCGCGGTTTATGACGAAGATTAATAATGCTGACACGTAGCGGTATAAAGGCTAATTGACGTTTATTTTTTAATACTTTTTAATGAAATTGACGATAAAAGTTGTATCGAACGGGATCCCAGAGAGCAGAGGAGTCAGAAGATGGAGCCCGCGATGATGCTGTGTTGCACTGGCGAACAAGATTCAACTCGAGATTGTTATGCACAAATATGTAAGATACGGTGCGGTACGAGTTAAACTGGTATTTGCGAATTTGTCTCTGCGCTGTGGAGAGTATAGGAGTAATTTTGGACCAGAGTTTATCGTAGGTATCTCGAATGTTACCGTTAATATGCGAGATCGACCAGAAAACGTGTAGTCGTGGTATGACAGCAGGAATGCACATATTTATCGCGGTTTTTTTTTATTTTTTCGAATAATTCTGGTATTTTGCGAATAGTTTTTAGGAAATTATGCAACGTTTTTTGTGCAGAAACGAATCTCGGATATTGGAGTCTTTGTATTTAATGGTGTGTGGGTAGCTATTTTTGGTGTTGGGCGTTGAAAAAATTGTGGAATTTTTTTGGATAATTTATTTGTAGAAATGCTTTCAAAAAAAAAATGAAATGCTACGAAAGTGTTTGGTGATTCTAATACGGTTGAAGCTCCAGGAAAATCGTCGAAATTTCGTAAAGGTTGGAAATCGAGAATAAAGTCGTTGAAATAATTATGTATTATAAAAAAATTGTCGAATTAACCTCACGCAAAAGTTGCTGAAAATGCGACGATGAAGTTCTATTCAAACGGTATAGCTGGGGAAGAGGGAAAAAAGTGAATTTTGGGAATTGAAGTAAAACGATCGCGAAAAGGGTGTTTTTCGGGGTATTTTGATCCACTGAACACGAATCCGACGTTAGTTTTTTCATTCGGTCATTTCTTTCCGTATAAAATGCTTAAAATTCGAAAAATCTGCCAAAATAACAACATTTCTGTACGGTTTTTCGCAATTATTGGCCCTTGCGACATCGAAATCGTAAAAAATGAATACGCGAGGCAAATGTACGTTTAAAAAATACGTTTATGGGGTATTTTCAAAAAAGTGCCGAATTTTATTAAGGCCTTTTTTCGAGTTTAAAATTTTAAATGGTTAAAACTGCACAAAGAAGTGAACCGAAGTTGGTTAAAATTTTATTCTAGGTGGGTACACCTACACCTACACCACTACGATGCCTAATTATGTGCAAAAGAACGTAAAATTTTCGATCACTTTGGCCGGAATTAAAAATTGGCGAAAAAACGACAAAAAATGGGTGTGGCACGCAAACGGAGGGGAAAAGGTTCCAAATTTTCTAAAAAAAAATCTAGAATGATACACCACTCTCTCATTCTGAATCAATGAAAAGCCACTAATAAACAGTCAGAATTGCAGCAGCGAAATTCACTGATTTTCTGCGAATTTTCGCTGATTTTTCAAAGATTTTCACTGAATTTTCTGCTAATTTCATAAATTTTGTTGATTTTTCAGTGAATTTTCACTTATTATTCAGTGATTTTTCTCACTGATTTGTTTTCATTGAAAATTTTTTCACTGATTTTCTCCTGTACTGCAATTCCGACTGTTTCTCAGTGATTTTCGATAATTTTTACTGATTTATAAATGAGAGAACACTTAAGGTGTTTGGGAGCCCAAAAGCTCTGGGGGCCAAATTCACCTCTTACCCGGCTATATTATAACCTTAGTTTAAATTTTTCTCAGTACTAAATTTCACGTTTTTGTGAATTTTTTTTCTTATTTTCATAACCTGACGAGATTTTTGAACTTTTTATGAATAAAATGTTGACGATTTTTTATCAAGTTTATTAAGATTTTGAACGATTTTGAAAATATTGAGATACATTTTTCGTATCTGATGAATATTTTTATCGATCTTTGGTGACGATTTCAACTTTTTTCAAAAAGGGAAGTTATTTCTAACTTCTTGTAGCAGTTTTGTGATTATTACGTGTGTAGGATTTTTTGAGATTTTTTTTAGGGGAATTTATCATGATTCGAGAAGACCGTAAAGGGGGGCAGAGAGAGCAGTAACACTAGTAAGCATATCTCTCACGGACAAAACTACTATTTTTGTGGGGAATATCAAGTTCAAATAAGTAAATTAAGTGTAAAACTGATCACGTACCTTTTTTTTGAAGAAAATTGAAAATTTTCTGGATTTTAATTTGGAAAAATTGTATTTCGGTCGGAAAAATTGTGAAAAGTTTTTGTGTCGAAGATTTTTTGATTTTTAGCTCTTCCCATTTGAACTTTGGTTCTTTTCCATTCGCTTATTCTGATTATTATTGTCGTAAAAAATCAAATTTTTCAATAAAAATTTGAAAGAAATATCTCAAAAAAAAAGATATTTTGATAAAAATGGTAAAAATGCTGAAAAATGGGGAAAAGTCTGTGATACTCATCCATTGAAATGTCGAATTTTGACTGTGGTATCCGTTGAAAATTATTTAAAAGTGAGAAATAATAAGTATGTACATCAATTTAACATTTTCAATTAGAAGTTTATTATTAGAAAAATTTTAATATCACAATTGGAAATTTGGTATTCCTAAAAAAGGTGACAAAAGTTGGAGAATATTTTGCACTTGAAGCGAGTAAAGTTTTTTTGTTCTGATTCCTGATTTTGATTTGATGTAGAATTTCCCCTCCCCTCCTACCCAAAACAGATTTCTGTTAAAATATCAAAAATTATGTTTTTTGCCCTTTTCTGAATCCATTTTTGATATTCTTTCTGTGTCTGTGCCCTCTTTCTCTTCCCCTTTTTTGGGCTCCCTTCGATATTTTGGCTAAAAATTACTTCAAAGGTTGATTCTGGAGATGAAAAGATACATTATTTTGATATCCAGTTGAAATTTTCCTGTAATTTTCAGTCGACTCTCCTCCCCCCCCGCCATTTTCGGGCTGAGTTTGGTTTGTATTATAGATTTTTTTTACAATTTTCAAAAAAAATTTACTTTTTTTGATGATCAAAAAAAATTTTGTATTATCGTTCTCCATCATTTTTTGAAGATATTTTTTAATTTTTTGGGCGATTTTAGTTTGAATGATTTTTCATTTCATCTCGGTGATTTCTTAGCAATTTTAGTAGCATACTTTGTGATTTGGTTTGATCTGTAAGTTTTGTAAAAACAATTCAACCAAGATAAAATTTTTAGTACGAATAACTTTTCGTACAATTTTTACCATTTTTGGGATATTTTAATCATACTTAGTCTCTAGCACGTCATTCATATTTCTCTTGCTATGCCCTATGAATATACATTTGTCTGATTCGGCTCGTTGTTATGATGTTAAAAAGTAGGTATGCGGGTACTCAGACCGTTATAAGTATTAATGGAGCGTTCATCTTGAGCACGAAGTACTACTCGAGAAAAGTGGTATTGTCTGGCCAGAGACGAATTTTTCATCGTCGTTTTTTCTATCGAATAGGATGGAAGGGGAAAGGGGGAAAGTCTAAAAATGAGACGAAATTTATATTAATCGTATCTTTCGTGCTCATCTCTGGGACGAGAATTTGTGCGACGAATTTTGTCCCTTGCTGGGGTATTTTTTTTGGTTTCTCGTTTCGAAGGAATTGCGAAGAAAAAAAGGTATAATATGTGCTTGATTTAGCTCGCTATTCACACAGATGGGGTAAAAAGTCTACGCTGGTCTGCGTATTATATTCTATATAGATATATACGAGTACGAGATTAATATAGTGTGCGATGCCGACTACGACGAGAGCAAAGCGTGCAGAAAAACGAAAACGAACACGAAAAACAGGTCGATGAGTTTGAAAAATTTTCTCATTAAAAAACTTCTCTCTCTGGAAGATGTGCCGTGGAGGTTGAAAATGTCGGGGGGAGACGTTTCGCAAAGGCGTTTGTTCTCTTCTACGTAACCTGTTATATGGCTGGTAAAGAGGGTAAAGTTCTCAGCGCAGCGGAGCTTTTTTCCTTTGCTTTTTGTTACGCTCACAAACGATGTAATTTAAAGGCTAATATTTTTTTATTTCGGATCTCGCCACGCGGTGGCGTTGCGCGCCACGGATGGAAAATAATTTCGCCCAAATGAATAAATTGTCGGCGGCGAGATTATGAAGCGACGCGGCACGAAGGCGTGGACGACTGGCGGGGTACTAATTTTAGAAGCGCGATGGTGGTTACGCGTGGTGAGTTTTCCGAAGGGATGAAATACGCTGCGAGGGGCGGATATAGGTTGTGATTTCTTCTTTGAAGTGTTTGTGTGGTGTACATACAGTGCACTTGGGCGAAGATCGAGGGCATGGCGAGGTGTAATTTGACCGTTTTAAAAAGAACTGCTACGTTGGTGTTTATTAAAAAAGCTCGACGTTTGGTTTATTTGCTGGCCGAAGAGGGATGGCCGGGGTGATTTACTCGCATATAGACCCGAGCTCCGAGGTAATGATATTATTTCCCGGAAGTACGTACATAAAAAGTGTTCTGCGTTGTGAGTTATTAATGGAAGAATTGTTGCGTGTAAATGGTTATTATATAAAAATGCTAAGTATTCGAAAGGTGAAATTTTTTTGTAAAAAAGGTTCGGTTGTGAAAAAGCTGAAAGTTCGGGTGCGTTTTGTGCGAAAAGTTTTGGGTAGATTGATGATTGAGAGTCGCTGGGACGGCTAGATGATTCGGAGTAAAATATTGGAATCGTCGAGCTTTAGTATGTGCTCAAATTTAAAAAAACAAAAAAACAGAAAATTGCTAGAAATTTGATGATTTTACCGCAAAAAGCAAGAATTTTCAACATTTTCTCCTTTCCTTGACTTTTTTAAATCGAAGAATAAAAAGTGGGTTATTTTTTACGAAAAATTTAAAGCAATAGAAATGAAATAAAAATTGCAAGAAAAGCAAAAGAATAGCAAGGATTTTCATTTTTCAGATTCAAATGATTCAAAAACTTGGATTTTTTTGGAAAATCTCATATTTGGGCTCATTTTTTTGAGACCAACAGAAAACTGTATAATATTAGGTATTGCCTTCATTCAAAAGTGTAGAAGTTAGATACAGAAAAATATCATCGAAGTCTGTTTTTATCGATTCAGATGAAAATTTATGGAATAATTTGTTTTTCGAGAATGTTCTTCGCATTGATAAAATCTTACCAAAAAAGCAACTGGCTGTGGAACCTTAGTTTTCAAAATTGAAAAGAAAAATGGTGATCATTGAAAAGAATATGCCTTTCCTAGTTGATTCATGGAAAAATATTCAGGATAGTTCGCAATTCTTGTATTTTCGGAATTTCATGAAATTCTCGAAATTGGTAATTGAAACCAAAAATCTAAAAATTATTGAAACTTCTCAAAATTATTCTATATTAATAAACGGAATATTTTTCCAAAATTTTGAGAAATCGGAAAATTTAAGAAATTTTTTTACTCTTCACTGTCCTCTCATGAGCTTGATGAAGTGGCGATTTTTGGACGTGAATAAACTAATGTTGGACTTACTGGTTTTACTATTATTGTTTTTTCATAACTTAGTAATTCTGTTGCTTTGTTATTTTTTTATTTTAGGTTTATTAGACTTTTACCTAAATTTTTTCAATCGGTGGTCAAAATCCAGGAAAATATGAATTTTGAGTATTTCATTAAAATAATCGCAGTAATCGGGGTGTTTTGACTTTGAACACGAATTCGACGTTATTTTTTTTCTCATTCCTTTCCACATAAAATATCGACATTTCTATAATTTCAGGTAAAAAATGAATTTTGAGAATTAGCTTTGAATGATCGTACAAGTATTTTGACCTACTGAACATAATCATTTCGTTTCTGAAAATTCATTGTTTCTCAGTTTGAATTGACCGTCACAGACGAGAAAATCACATGGGGGAAAAATTAATGGCAGCCTTGTGTCCTTTGGAAAATTTAAAAGAGTCAGTGAATTCAGGAATTATCTTTCTCTCAAAATTATGTTTATTTCTTTTTAAAAATCACCAACTACCTG
This sequence comes from Pseudococcus viburni, assembly GCA_033439095.1. Classification (NCBI taxonomy): domain Eukaryota; kingdom Metazoa; phylum Arthropoda; class Insecta; order Hemiptera; family Pseudococcidae; genus Pseudococcus; species Pseudococcus viburni. The sequence goes on along the minus strand of JAVBJF010000320.1, from coordinate 109,395 downwards.
TTGGAAAATGGAACTTTTTTTCCCCTAAAAATCACAAATCTTCTGAATCTTAGATTGAGAGGCTCGCTCTTCCTCCCTTTAACACTGAAATATGGAAAAATGATGAAAGATCTTTTGAATGTTTTTTTCTACAACATGGTATCTGCTTTCCTTGAATTTTTTTAATCGAGGTCTATAAAAAGGGGGGTTCTTTTTTGGGCAAATTTAAAATAAAGAAAATGGCAAGAGAAATCCAGAAAGTTGTGAGAATTTTCATTTTTCAGATCGAGTAGACACTATGTGCAAATATTTTTTGGAAATTTAAAAACAATGATTAGATTTTAAAACAATTGTAAGGCGCCCCCCCCCCCTTTAAAAAAATCACGAATATTTTGAAGAATAGAAAAATTAATTCTTATTTCCATTTTCTTTGATCTCATATTTTGGAAAATAGTAGCAATAAGATATGTGGTGAAATTTCATCTTCAAAAATAATTTACTTGGTGTACTTTTGGAAAAACGACCCTGCTGCATAATTTTCGGAATTTTTCGGGTAAAGGAAAAAGGAAGAAAAGAAAAGAATGGAATATTTTCATTAAAGCTCAGAGTCAAAATTGGGTGCAGATACTTGTGGCCTGGAAGTGTTTTGGTGTGTTGGGTTCATAGGCGGATCTAGAATTTTTTTTACCGGGGCACAAAGGACCGGACTTGAGCCAAGTTGATGAAAAATTGAAATTTTTTCTGAATGATAATGGAGAGGGGGGGGGGGTGTTGAACATGAAAAATAACCTCAATATAGAAATTTTCGAGTACACTTACTTGAATAAAAACTTAATTAATTTTTTTTAGAAATAATAAGAACAGTAAATTTGCTTCATCTTTGTGAAGAAAAAAGTCGTGTGCGCGAGTGTTTTTTGATTCGAAGGTATAAGTTTGTATTTTTCTTCTGAAATTTGGATTTTTTTTCAAATTGGTCAGAAAAAAATTGGTCGGGCCAAAGACTTTTTTGGAGGGGTCAGGCCTATGTTGGCCCACCCGTAGATCCGCCTATGGTTGGGTCCTGGTAAATTTTTTAGATACAGAAAACTTTTTTAAAGGAGAAACAAGGTTGGTGATCTATTTACATTTTAACGAATTTTTTTTTCAAAAAAGCTTGAAAAGGAGGCGTTGCCTGAATTTTTTTCAAAATATTAAAAGTCTTGAGATTGAGATATACCCGTTCAACATTTTTCATGGGTTCTCATCGAAATATCATTAGTCATTTATCAACATTTCAAAACTTTTTGAAATTGTTTGGTGGCCTGTTTGTCATATTTTTCTAATTTGAAAATTTTTCAATCGATTTTTTTAAAATCGAAATTTCAAATTATTTTGATGCTCGTCTTCGAAAATCAATTATTTTAAAATACAACATACGAACGTGATTTTAAAATTTCTCCTCAACTTGAACATTTCAATTAAAATTAATTAAATCACGCTCGATAATTTCCCATGTTTTCGACAAAAACTGATAATAAACGCTCGAAAACGTTTCCATAATCTAGTATAGCTTTTCCCTCTAAGGGAAAACTTGACCTCATTTTTTTCTCGGAAATCTCAAACCGTCGTATAAGATGAGAATTCTGTTAGATGGAAAAGTACCTCGCACCGGGCATTTTAGTAGCTCTTAAAGTTTACGCTCATAATGCTCGCAGCAATAAAACGATGCGGAAGTTAGTTTCACTTTTAGACTTTGAGGCTTTCCCCTCCCGGCCGATCTGTTCAGTTGACCAAAACCAGCGCGACAGAAATTCGACGAACACGACGGGAATTTTTTCTTTGAAAAAGAATTTTTTTGCGAAAGTTTTGAAAATCACGCGACCGTAAGCTCGGACTGTACCCGTGCCGTTCTCTTGGTCGTCGTCTCGCAGTATGAGGCCCGGCGGATCTGTTGATATCGTACATTTTCTTTTCGATTGCTAGGATTTTTCGTGCCCGGATTAAAGTCTTTGGCTGGTGCTGGAAAATTAAATTTTCTAGCGAATTTCGTCGTCATTATGCGTAAATAAGGATTTATACGAAGGCGACGAAATACTATGTAATTTTAAAAATGTGCGTTTCTATCTCTTTTGCCTTTTTTTTCCCGTATGTGATATACGCGTGTTGTTATTTGATAACAAATGTAAAGCGTCGTGGTCTTTGTCGTATTTCGGTTGCTGGGTCGTCGTTGGTCCTTGGTCGGTGGAAAAAAAAAAAGGATTTTTATTTATTAAGGCGTCGCCACCGCCGTCGACCGATGTTTGTGTGGGTTCTGTGGCAGTGACAGCGAGACAAGTGAAAAATCGCGTCGATAAGGCTGCCGGGATTTTTATACGAGAATTTCCAACAAGGACGTCGGATTTCGACTTTTATATAAGAATGGGATGTCGCTTGTATTCGTGTACTGTTCGAGATGAAACCCCTAGAAAAAAGTCGACCGACTGACGAATGAACGTTGCGACAAGCTACGAACGAGGGAATGGGGGTGACAAAAATGAAAATTACGACGTCAAATAAAATCGAAATGGAAAAAAAGTTTTCAGAACGAGCATCGCGTCGGTGGTTGGGCGGCGAGGGAGGGGAAATCTCGTATAACGAAAATTCGCTCATTTCCATTTCGGTATTGGAAATTCTCGCCGGATTTGGAGGGGACAGCGGAGTAAAATCGACAGAGTCATTTGAACGTGAGAGGTGCCACGAGGTGGCATGTTTGCGATATCGATCGAGAGGCGGGGGAGGTGCGGAAATGAAGTACAATTTGAAATACGTCGAGAGGTAATTTTTGGAAAATAACAAGGTGGAAATTGAAAGAAGAAATACTTACCTCGGCGTCGAGCTCGTGCCGTTGTAGGTATTCGAAAGGACGCAGGTTGGGATTATTCTGCGGCGGGTGTGGGAACCCAGCACGACGACGAGTCGAATTTTAGGATTATTTTGTTCGGTTGGTGCACGCGAAATGGCAGAAAGTACACGAGGTACAAAACGAGGCTTTTGCAAATGTCGAAAAGTTGCAGAAACGTTGGAATGAAAATATTCGCGTCTCGTATGTCTTCGTTCCACGTGTTTTGTAAATTCAATTCTGCCTGCGAAGCTTATTTATATGTCTGGTTTTGCAGCAGCATAACCAGGCTTACTTAATCGAACACCAACGTCATTGCAATGCCATCGGAGAACTGCAGATGAGTTGAGAAAAAAGGGTACGTGGTGTAAAAGGTAATACGTATTGGTAAATCAATGAGTAATGAAGTGAGACGATACGAATATGTAAATGACAGTTTAAAATCGCCAACGTCCGATGATTCTCGTCGGATGTGGACCGATACACTTCGACCCTTTTGCTTTTTCGGCCAGGGTAGACTGATGCGGTAAAAAGGATACGGATTGACGACAGCATTGCATACATAGAGTTTGGCCATTGGTCCCCGGCTGTGGCCCGGGTATCTCTATCTGTGTCGATGTATATGCAGAGTATAGGTACCTGCAGCGTGACGCGAGCATCGGCCAGCGATTTATTACCGAGGGAATAATTCGACGGTGTGTTTTGAAATTTAGAAATGTTTTCATTCGATACCCCACGTTGGAGGTGCTGGCTGCTAGTGCTATACGCGGTGGCGTGTGACGTTGATAGGTTATTTTGCATTTGTATTTCGACGGTCATTGCTGTATACGAGGTGACGTATTTGCCTTTGGTTGGCTCTCTCTCTCTCTCTCGCTTCGGATATGTAGAGTAGTTCTTCTTTGTCTATATTTATGGGTAATATACCGATAGAAATACATGGTGTGTATGGTATGAATATGAGTCGACGAATAGAGAGAATTTTGTATTATGGATTTTACTACTTGGTGTATTATGAGTTTCGTAAGGTTTAGTGCGCAAATATACCGTAGGGAAGTTTATTCGTGTAGCAGAAATGAGCTACTGGGTACGTATAATCATCGGATGGATTTGGCCGGAGTGGAGTTTTAAATTACTTTTTTACATTCGGAAACCCTGGATCGGTTTCAGGTAGAATCAGGGTCATAGCAGGGTGTCTAATAGGTCAAGCTGCCCTGATTAGTCAAACTTTTTTCAAAAAGGTCACGATGGTCCTGAAAAATCAAGCTTTTTGACCAATTTACCCTGATTTACTCAAAAGGTCAAGCTTTTTTCAAAAATATAGCTATTAAAAATTACGTTTTTTTAAAATTCAATGTGTTTGTTAAAATTTTAATTTTCTATAAATAGCTACAAGTACAAGCACTCAAATGTATAATTTTTTTTTTGGGGGGGGGGTGCTCGAAAAAGTCATGCAAAAAGTCATTCCAATAGGTCAAGCGAAGTCAAGCTTTTTGCTGTTAGACACCCTGCATGATTCCAAAAGCTTTCAAAATTTCAATCCTAAAACCGTTTTTGTAAATTTTTGAAGTGCATTTGAAGAAAATTAGCTCAGCGAGTGTTTCCAAAAATTGGCTACGCTGATGAAAATCACCTCTCATGGCCTCTGAATTAGTCACGTATCGATCTTATGGCTTCGAATCTCTTCTTTGTTAAAAAAAGGGGGGAGGGGGAGATCTTTCGTCAAAGTAGCTAGAATGTGTGTTTTGGACAGTTTTCAACTTATGGGTGCGTTTTTTTGAAAAAATGTCCCCCTTGTTTCGCTTGGACAGTAATTCTTTTAGTCTGATGTGTTGTACTGCATTATTTTTAGGGGTAAAAATTGTATTCTTTTTAAAATCTCCCCCTTTTTCGAAATTGAAAATTAACTTTCTCACACTATTTCCATTTCCTTGCCAAATTTTCATTTGATCTGGTAAAAAAAATCCAACAAATTTTTCATGGTCATATCTGACTATAGTGGGTAAATAAATGTTGTTCGGTCTTAGTTGGGACTTTGGAGAGGCCAATTCGTTTCAAAATATCAAATTGCATATTATTTTTTGTTTCAAAGACGTTCATCGTGAGAGGTAATTCGAGTGAAATTTTTCAGAGGTGTGAGTTTTGCATGTGTAAGAGCGATCCAAAGTTGACATCATGAGGATTGAGACTATCTCTTTTTTTCAACTTGAATCAAAAAATCCCCTAAAAAAGTTATTAATATCGTAAATTCTAATTTTCTGACTTTAACCTAATTTTGTCGACTAGAAATTCAATTTTGTCATTAATGACGGGGGTAAAAATTTAATAATTTTTCGTTCAAAATTCAACAAAATTACAAAATTTCCAAACGAATAGGAACTGAAAGATTGGCACCTTCCACACCCCTCTCCCCCTCCTCTAAATTGACTCTAGAGCTGCTCAAGCTTGATGAAAAATTTGAAACTACACTTTTTCAAATGCAACAGGGGGTGTCCAGCTACATTTTAGCAATACATTTTTTGAGTTCCTAAAAATTCAAAAAACTCAATAGACACGTTTGGCAGCAGTGACGTCGCGAGAATAAATCCATGGGACGCGTTTATGTTTGAATTTGAAAGGATGAAGATCGTTTTAAAGTACAAATTTCAACCTGTGACAAATTCACTGCAATGCAGAAAAAGTAAAGGATGACTGCCTGAGCAGAATGGTCAGTAAAGGAAGATCTTTTTTTAAAGAAATCATTTCTAAAAAAGATGAAAAATTGTTCAATAAAAAGTTTTTTTTGCCAATTTGAGAGAAAATCTCATTTTGCTTGCAACGAGGGGTAGAGGGAGTAAGAAAAGTGATCACGCCATTGGCCAGTAGTATTTTATTGATTAACTTTTTTGAAAGATGAATCTCTAAGTTTACGATTTAAATTCTTCCAACCTGTCCAAAGCGTACCATTTGTAATCGATTTTTGAAAATATTATGAAAAATAAGAGAAAAATGAGGCACTTCCAGGCGTATTCAATCGCGCATGTTTCAATTGAAGAAAAAAAATAAAATTGTCCAAGTTCAGTGAAGTGAGAGTTTTTTTTTGAAAAAAAAATCATGTTCAACAGATAGAAAATTAAAAACCAATTTTTCTGCCAGATTCTAGAAAAATTTAAAACTGCTCAAATCGCTCGCTGTCGTTAGATTTTATATTGCTCAAATGCCAATAAATCGTCCAATGTGACATGGCCCTGTTTTACGGATTTTCGTGGGTGGTGAGCGTTTTTTTTTTCAAAGTACGCTTGATTTTGCACAATAAATTTTCAAGGTCTGAATTTTTTTCTTGTAACCTTAATTTTTCAAGACTGAAATTTTTTTCTCAAAATATCCCAAACTTCAACCTTGAAAAATTGACGTTGCAAAAATTTGAAGTTTGAGAAATTTTGAGAAAAAAAATTTAGTCCTGAAAAATTGAGGTTACAGGAAAGAAATTCAAACCTTGAAAATTTATTGTGCAAAATCAAGCGTATACCTAGACCTACTTTGAAGAAAAAAAACGCTCACCATCCACGGAAATCCGTAAAACAGGGCCAGGTTCCAATGTGCTGACATTGGCTAGATGAGAGCTGTTGGATTCACTAATAATGGATGGGGAGGGGCAGGGGAAAATAAAAAATTTAATCGTGAAACAGTTCGTCGGAGAGGAAATTTGATTTTCGGCTATTTTTGGTAATAATTATAAAATATCATAATCTCTGAATTTTTTTTGAACTCGCGAAAAAAACGTGTTCTTGATGTTTTTTTTTCTTGAAGAATATTCCTCAAAATTTAAGAACAGGAATTGTTCTAAATTAAATTTCGATGAAAACAATTTTTATTTGAAATTTTTTTAGTAGCAGTAGTAGATGGAGTCGAAGGAGCATTCTTAAGATAGAGAAAGCGAATCTTCGAAGAAAAAGGGTCAGAAAAATGAACAACACGTGGCTAAATTTAGGTATTCGTTTTGACGAGAATGATTCATATGATAAAATTGGTTTTAACAGCTGCATCGAGTGGATTTATCACACAGACTTGCATTTTTTCAATTTTTTTTCTGCGTAATCATTTCGTTGAAAATTTGTTTTACACTTTTTGATAACTTTTCACGATTGAAGTCGATTTTCTGGACAACGGAAAGGTCCTACGAATAAAATAAATAGAGTATAAATTCTAAATTGTAAAATTTCCTTTCTGTAGACATAGAGTCCAATTTGTTTTTTCCTAGAAAGCAAAGTTTTAGAGATATTTCAGCTGAATTCAACCTTCATTTTTCATTTAAAATATCTCAAAAACCCAGCCTTCCAGAAAAAAGCTAATTGGACTCCACAGACGGGCAATTTCACACTCTATGATTTATGTTCCATTTTTTTTTTTTCGTAGGACCCTTCCTCTGTCCAGAAAATCGATAAGTATAAAATAAATTTTCTACAAAAAATTGAAATTGTAAAAAATCTCGACGAGTTGGAATTTTTTCACCATTTTCCCCATGATCAGTGTGAAAAATCCTATTGAAGTTGAATTTCACATTTTCATGCAGGTCTGTGGTATTAAAACCATATCCTGAAAAAGTGGTCAGTGTCGTCATTTATTTATTATTCATTCCAGAATTTCAATCAATTAGAAAAGGTCATCACCTTTACTCAAGTTAGATTTCATGCTCGTTCAAATTTCTTTCAGAGACGCTATCCATTCATATTCTAGACGACAACAAACGGGTAAAATGAACTAACTGCGCGGGTGACACGATACCCAGACGTGATCATAGGGGCTGGGGGATAAAGGGGAATCAAACAGAAGACCATAAGATGGTAATGGCGCGATTTCAACATTTCGCCAAAATATTGATAGCATTGTTGAAGTGAAACGGGTTTCTTTAGTTTATGGGAAAGTTATGTAGCATTTAACAATTGTCATTTATGAATGTTAAAATCTCGATGTTTGAAAAATATGCCGAATAAGATAGCATTTTTCACAGCAACTGTACGACATACGGGCGCGCGATACGCGAATATAGCATTTGCTGGCGACACATACGTCCACGTTGAAAAACTGGATTGCATTTTGTATGCCGTGGCACGAGAAACAGGAGGTTTGTCGCGCCAGGTTTTGAAACAGACTGAGAGCAGTTGACTACGCAATGTCTCGGAGGAAAAAATTCGATGCATTACAATCGATGATACGAATAAAACTTTATTACTCTCCGCATAAGTACACGCGCTCTGGCAATGAGACTCGGAAGGATTTATGAGTACTTGGGTATAGTATTTTTGTGCATTGGTGAAAGTACCTATATAAACACCGATGTTGAGCTGGTACCGAGTACTCGAGAGGGGTTTTGTGCGGTTTTCCATCGAGTATTGTGCTGGAGGAAAGAGTAGGGAGGAACATTGAAACGAAGGCGGATAATTGTTGTATTAGATTGCGTGGTTTTTTGATGGACGATTTTGGTATAATGAAGAGATCTACCACGTGGTTGGTGCTGTACGAGATGTAGACGCATAAACGATTATTACGACGGCGTGCGGATTTGGCAACGTAATAAGACGAGTACGTATTGTATACGACTACACGAAGACCGAGACCAAGAGGGAGCACGCAGCTAGGCGCAGGAGTTGTTTTGAAATATGGTTCGGTCTCTCGGTACACACGATACGCCCAAACGGGGTCAACTGTGACGATGTGTTTTTAGTTTTGGAAAATCGACGATCCGTTTGGCTGCGTCGATGGATTTTGATAGTGTTCCAAAGTCGACGAACTTTGGCAGATGGAAATTAGTAACTTAAGGGTATGCGAAATACAAAAGTATCCGAGTGTAGCGGAAAATCGACCATGTTTAGGGTTCATTGTGTACTTAATTGGGTCGCTAAGCGAAGTAAAGGAATTCTTTGTGATAAGTTTCGAGCAGTGGAAGGAGGTTTTTCCGAAACGGGTCCCTTGCCTTTTTCAAAGAGTTGTAGATGCAAGTTTCAGGCAAGTGGGCGGATGGGACCAATTTTGTAGATGTTTGGGTGATTTGGAGGGTATGCAGATGTATTGTTAGTTTCCGGTGACTTTTTTAGTTCGAAAGAACTTGATGAAGATGTAAGAATGAGGTTTGCACAAGAGGTGATCTTTTTGAAAATTTTTTCTGAAAATTCAGCGACAGGTAGCACAAAAGTTTGTTAAAACTTTGAAGTGACGTGATGAAAATTTCATTCTCCTGAAATACATATCAAATATCCACGAAAAAGATCTGAGCATGAATATTTTATTACCCGAAAATAATTTGAAAAAGTCTTAGAAAAGCATAAAATGTATCAATTTTCAACAAAGTTGAAGAATTTGTCCTCACCCAATCAAAAAAGTGTTGAAGTAAGAAAATTTAAAAAAAAATGATTCCAATATTTTTCGTGAACGCAGTTTGATTAAAATTGTCTATGACACTTGGATACTGAACAGGTTCTGAAATAAAGTAAACATGAAAGCTGAAATTTTCTATCCCCAAAACTCAATAGCTTTCGGGTTTTTCCAAAAAAAATTTCAGCCAACTTCTACCGAAAAATTGATTTTTTTCTGGGAATAGCAAAAGGGATTTCATGAATTTACCCCCCCCCCCCCCCGCGGATCCATCTCTCTCATTCCGAATCAGTGAAAAATCACTAATAAACAGTCAGAATTACAGCACAGGAAAAACCAGTAAAATTCACTGATTTTCAGTGATTTTTCACTGATTATTCAAAGAATATCACAGATTCCTCACTAAATTTCATAAATATCACTGAGTTTTCAGTGAATTTTCACTGATTTCCAGTAATTTTCTTTCACTGGCTTGCTTTTAGTGAAAAAATTTTCACTGATTTATCACTGTGCTGCAATTCTGACTGTTTTTCAGTGATTTTTGATAAATTTCACCGATTCAGAAATGAGAGAGCAGGGTTTGCAAATATTGTAATGGTATTTTGGGACCAGATGATAAGGAGAAAAACTGTAAAGTAAAACCATTCCAGATAATCTTATAGGTATGGCAAAATTAATAACCTTTCGATATTCGAAGTGTCTAACAGTCTTGCAAGTCCTGATTTTTCCTTAAAAATGTCAAAATGTCTTGTTCTTTTTTTTAAAATCAAACTTCGAAATTTCAATTTATTTCCCCATTTTTTTCAGAATTTTGGAATTATATTTTCATTTGAGAATTTTTCAGCTCATTTTTTTCACCTTATAAAAAAAGTTGAGCAGAAAGAAAAGTTTCCCCTTCCAGATCGCGAAATTCTTGAAAAATGTCCTGCTAAAGTTCTACTTTTTCATTATGAAGTTTTGTTAGACACCTTGTATTAGGTATTTTTCAATAATTTTGATAATTAATTACAAAATTACAGATAAGTAATCATCAATTCTACATACTTCTCAAAAGTGGAGGAATGAAGTGAAAAATCACTGAAAATGATGTCTTAGGGACAAATGAACGTAAGAATTTCCCCAAAAATAAGTTTTCCCTGAATATTAAAAAAAAAAATGAAAAGCACACAAAAAAATGGTTTATTTTCAAAAGTTCCGAAAACAGAGGGTAGAGGTGAAGTTTTACCACCAAGGGTTTTAATGGATAAAATGACGATGTGTACTATTCTGATTTGCTCAGAAATCATTTTTTCCTACATATTTTGAGCTAAAATGAAAAATCATGAAAAAATCCTGTTTTCAACCCTCCTCACCACTACCAAAAAACGAACGGGAATCAAAAATTATCACCAATGATATTTTTGGGTTTAACCATCTATGCTAAGATCATTCTGGGAAATATTTTTTGCAATTTTTCAGAACTTTTTGAACGTAGTTAGAATTCAAGGTCCGATGAAAAGGAGTAAATGTGAAGTCAAGAGGTGAAATTTTACCACGTCATTTTGAGGTCTACTCTCTCATTTATAAATCAGTGAAAATTATCGAAAATCACTGAGAAACAGTCAGAATTGCAGCACAGAAGAAAATAAGTGAAACAATTTTCAATGAAAACAAATTAGTGAGAAAACCCACTGGAAAATCAGTGTAGCAAAAAAATTAGTGAAAATCTTTGAAAAATCAGCGAAAATTTGCTGAAAATCAGTGAATTTCGCTGATTTTTCCTGAGCTGCAATTCTGACTGTTTATCAGTGACTTTTCACTGATTCAGAATGAGAGAGTAGACACAAATTCTGTGCTCTTCTCCCACCCCTCTCCCCATTGAATTCTTAAAAAAACAGTTGCAAAACGATCATCCCTACTTTGCACTCCACCTGATGATTCGTAGTGTGCTCTCTTATTTTGAATCAGTCAAAAAATGAAGATTGACTGATTGAAATAGACAGAATTGAGTCACTGATTGGCAGTGAAATTCCACTGATTCCACTGTTAATCAATGAGATTGACTGCCAATCAGTGAAAAATTACTATTCAATTTGTGAATTTTCATTTTTGAATTAGTAATTTTTTCCTCAACTACTGAAATGAATATGTAAAAATTTTAATTTAGGTACCGATTAAATTGGTTTACTGAAATTTTTACTGATTCAATCAGTAAATTAAAATTTTTACTGATTCATTTTAGTAGTTGAGGAAAAAATTACTGATTCAAAAATGAAAATTCACAAATTGAATCAGTAAATTTTTCACTGATTTCTAAAGTGACTCAATTTTGTATATTTCATCAGTCAATTTTGACTGATTCGAATGAAGAGAGTACTGACCAGAAAAACAAGAAAAAACAGAAAATGACATGAATTTGAATGATTTTACTGTAAAGAGTAAAAATTTTCAATATTTTCCTTTTTCTTTGAAATTTCTGTTTTTACAGATTTATTTCAGTAGTTAAGGAAAAAATTACTGATTCAAAAATGAAAATTCATAAATTGAATCAGTAAATTTTTCACTGATTTCTACAGTGACTCAATTTTGTCTATTTCATCAGTCAATTTTGACTGATTCAAATTAAAAGAGTACTGACCAGAAAAACAAGAAAAAACAGAAAATGGCATGAATTTTAATGATTTTACTGTAAAGAGTAAAAATTTTCAACATTTTCCTTTTTCTTTGAAATTTTTAAGTGAAGAATAACGAGTTTTTTTGAACAAATTTAGAAACAAGAAAAATACAGAAAATGGCAAAAATTTTCATTTTCCAAATTCAGCAAACAATACCAAAGGCTGAAAGTTGGAATTTTCTCGAATAAGCTGCCCCTTCCTCCAAGATAATGATCCCAATACCTGGTTGAATTTTGCAATTTTTTCCTCAGCTTAGAGAATAATTGCCAATAAATTATCGAATCATTTCTAGAAGAAGCGTCTCCCAGCTTAATATAAAAATTTTCAGTCACATCCGTTTACAACTTTGGTACGAAAAAACAAGCCATTAAAGAAAAATGGCACAGAATCTCGCGAAGAAAAACAGTATCAGGTTTAAGAGAGATGACTATTGAACTTTATATAGACTACGAGTAATTTCGAAACGATCCCGACGAGGTTTTGTTAACCAGTATAACGCAGACGAGGAAGCAGGTAGGGTGTACAGAAGAGATATCCAATTGCTTGGGGAATTTCGTCTTTCGAATTTAATGACTACGCGAAGTTTTCCGAAAGTGTGGTGTTTTTTTCTTCTTGCAAATTCAACTTACGGATCGTTGAAGCTGCGGAAGAACGAGTTACTGTTACGTGGTGTTGTTAAAGGATAGAGGATCTTACGTATAGAGCTTTAGGATAAAACGAAGGGAACACGGTAAGCCAACTGTGCGGTTTATTTAGCTCTTCTTCGCCGGGGCGAAATAATTCCCCAGTACGGTTTCGACGTTTAATAATGGTATACATATAGAAAACTGCTTTATCCGAAGTATGAAATTCCATGTATATTCCAAGCTGTGTGCGTATGTGCTATCTCAAGATGATTTTTCGTTAGTGAAATTTTTCCTTCTCGTTCAGTGGCCCATTGTAGAGAACGCGGGTCGTCCAGTCGACCTTGAGTAGATTTCGCTTCGTATAGCTATTTGATCATTGAAGCGTGTACAGAAACGATGATGAGCGCGGTTGGGCCATCTTCATCTTTGCCGAGTAATTTTTCATCCAAGCTGGCCGCGTCCTCCGTCGCATCGCGTTGACCAATTCTTTCTATGAATTATTGAATCTTGTTTCAGGTTCGTGGAATTCTTTGTCGAATAATTTTTAGTAATTTTTTCCTCTTTTTGTTTCGTTGTTACAGGTAAGAGTAACGTATTGCGGTGTCCAGATGGTGCCCGGGTCGGTGATGCGATTTGAATTACGTTAAGATTCGAGTCAAATGTGCCGTGCATTGTGGTTATTTGAAAGTTTCTCCTACTCGGTTTCGTATCCGTAATGTAAGCTTTTGACTATCGTATTAGGTATTAAAAACTAGTTCCAGTTTGAAATTTTCATGGGGTTTGAGAAAAACGTTTTTCTTCGAAAAATATCCAGTCTTTTATGCGATGAAAAATACGAATAAAACATAAATAATGAATCATCAAAACGCTTTAATGGCTCTCGGTCAGGATACTAATTGCGTTCGGAAGTATTAAAGAGGCAGTTCGGTGATAATTGAAACAATTACTGGAAATGGATGACTAGTAAAGAGTATATAGAATGTATTTATTTTATTGCTTTACTCGTTTATTCCATTTGAATGTATTTTTTTCATTCAAATTTTAAAGGTGTGGGAGCTAACAGACAATTCATGATCAGATTTCCTGATCAGTCATTTTATTTTTGCTGAAATTTTATTTTTCAATTCATTGAAACAGAAGGGGAAGAAGGAATTGAAGCTTGGATGTTTTCTCATCAGTCGTCACAGCGCTTTTTTGTCAGACCATACTAACTGAAGTCCTCTAATACCTAATGATCGATGTAATTTTTAGAATCTTAATTTTTTTAAGGCAATTTAGGAAAACTATAAAATGAAATTTTTTTCATAAAATTCAAAGAACCGAAATTGAAAAATGAAGCATTAAATAAGTGCATTCAGAATCTGAGAACAAATAATTTCAACTTTGAGATTTCAAGAACAAGGTGGGATTGTGATCCAAAATTTTGGACAATTCAAGAAGAGCTTAAAAATGTTGTGGTGTTTGTGATTTCCTATGTTTATAAAATTTACATTCTTGTTTTGATTGAAAATACTATCCTCCTCAAATTTGCTGAATCAGATCTTTCAACAGATTTCTGAAAAATAAATAAATTCGAAAATGTTGAAGGCAATTTTTTGATCATTAAAGTTTTTCAAAAGCCCCAAAATTTTTTAATTTTAAAAAATCGAAAAAATTCTTGTGACATGTGCGTTTAAATTTTAATCCTTTTTTGACCTTATTTTTTGTCAAACTCTTCTTTGTCCTTCTATAAATTTAAATTTTTTTAGTTGTAATGACGCTGTTGAGATTTTCATTTTAATGAAAGTTGCAAATTTTTCTTTCATACTAAATCAATAAATTAAGTCAGTTGTTCTAAATTATAGTTATCTATTCAGGTGATTCGTAAATTTTATTAAACTGTTATAACTTCAGTCAGAGAGAAGGTGCTGAATTGAAAAATATTTTGAAATTTTGGGTGAATATAGAGAGATTTCCTACGAATTGGACTGTAAGTTTCATAGAGGGAGGAGGGAGAGGGGTAACAGGTAGTTTTCTAAAAATTCAGAAATTTTGTGAGATTTCTGAAAATATCGTTTATAGCACTTTTTAATTTCGATTGAAATATTTGATTTTGGGAGGGCCGAACCGAACGATAGGCAGATTTCTGCATCTCTTCCTCCCACCCCAAGATAATTCTTTGAGAAAAACTTGCATTCTTATGATGCTCAGCAGGTCTTACAAGGGATAGAAGGAATGTCATGGTCTTGCAGTTGACAAAACGGCGCTAAAAAAGTCCTGAATTCGACTTAAAAATTCGAAATTTTTAATAATTTAAATTTAATTATCTATTTTTCTAATTTATCAACAAACGATTTTTTTTCAAAAATTTGAGTTGATTTGCCAACCTAAAACATCAAAATTATTTTAATTTTTTGCAAGAGTGGATTTTTTAGGGTGGGTGGGTGGGGGATATCTTGCCGAAGGTACTGCAAAATTCTGAAAAAGTCACTCAGATGTTCTGTGGATAGGTACAATATTTTGATGCGGGAATTTTGTTGAACGTCTTAATTTTTAGTAAAAAAAATTTGTGAAATAATTCAGTGAGTTTTTGTAAAAAATTAAAAAAAAATTAAATCTGAAATAGCAAAAATTTAATGAGTTGAAAATTGTATTTTTTTACCCCCCACCCCCATATAATTTGGCTTGTACTTGATTTTTTGACATTGATTCATAAAAATCATATTCTGTATGTGTGACCTGTCAAGCCCAAACGTACCACTAGTCCGGTGTTGTTGAATTCTAATGTTAAAAAGTTCCCAAAAATGTTCCGGAATTCGTAAAAAGTCCAGTTTTTTCATCGCCACTGTTGCTAAAAAAAGGGGACTGAAAATTCGAGAAAAATGGAGAGGAGGGGGGTGTCAAATTTCAATAAAAATACAGATTTGAGCTAAAAAAAATTTGAAAAATTACGAGATTTTTGGTTACAAATAATCAGTCAATATATAGGTACTCTCTAAATCCAAATCAATCAATTTTCGTATAACTCTGCCTTTTGGAAATTTGAATCAGTGTATAAGTGAAATAGATTATTTGAAAATCCGTGATTTTTCATTGATTTGTTTCAGTCAAAATTACTTATTTTTTCTGATAAATGGAGCATTGACTGAGAAATCAGTGATTTTTGACCAAAAAATCAGTCTTAAATTACCAACTTTCAATTATTTAACTGATTTTAAAAATCAGAAATTTTTCAAATTGAGAAAATAGAGTTATTAAAATACACCCCGAGTGAAGCGAGGGAATTTTTTTTTTTTTTGAAAAATCATGCTTGAAAAGCAGAAAAATGCATTAAAATTTCGGGAAGTTCCAAAAAATTAAAAGTTCCGAAAAAAAATTAATGTTTCTGAAAAAATTCCCATTTCCGGAACTTATTCCGGAATTTGGCTACACATGCCAAAGTCGGAAAACAACTTTTTGAGTTTAAAGGAAAAATATGAATTCAAGTCGAAAAATCGTTTTTTCGCAAAATGTGCTAGATTGACACTATCCGTAAGTCGCAGATCAAAATTCGGCTCAAAAGTGGTAGAAATGAGAGCAAAACAGAAAAAAATTATGATTTTTAAACTTTTTTACCAACTGTTTCAGCTTATTTGGACCCATTAAAAATAAAAACGTTGCAATTTTCTTACTTTATTCTTCAAACTTGTTTTTTCTCAAAATCAACTTTTTTGGTACTCAAAGTTCAAAAATGCGTATAAAATCTAGAGGTTTGAAGGTTGGAGGCTGATTTTAGTCTCATTGTAAAGATGATAGTCTCTAATTTTTAAAAATGTCAAAAACTCGATTTTGAAAAATCCGACTTGTGGTGCCGCTGCGCTTGACAAGTCTCATATCCTAATTAAAAAAAATTGAAATTTTTTTCGGTACATTTTAAAAATATTTTCCAAATAGGTAACTGACGAGATAATCTATCGAGAGGTTGAAAATGAATAAGCATTTTTTTTTCAAAAATTCTAGCCTTTCCTCGAAACTAATTTCGTCAATTTTTTGATTTCCTACTCCTCACCTCTCTTTCTTCGATTTCGGCGCATAATGTCGAACCTACGTTACAGGTCACATGACGATAATAAATCGACAAAAATATCGATTTACAAATTCTCATGGTGCCGAGTACATATTTATGCGCTCGCGAAGTAATTACTTATTCTAATACCTAATTCGACGTTAAAATAAAAGGAAGGCGAGATCGAGAGAGAGCGCCAAAAAGTTAGAAGTCATTCGACATACGAGTCGAAAAGAGAAAAGACACCCGCCGCCGAAAAAATCGAGTCAGCGATCCCATTACATTAGGAATTCAAATTAATTTTTTTTGTTCGTTTTCTCATCTTCTTTATTTTCACGACAAAACGATGGGAAGAGTAAATTAACACGGATGCCGGTGAGCAGCATTAAATAAAACGAGAGAGAGAAAGAAACCGTTTTTGTTTATCATTTTGTGAACGACCTTGTGTTTATATGTACTGTAGTTCATACTGAGAGAGACGTACACACCAATACAGGATACTCGTTCTTCATACTAACACATTTCTCTCTCGGTGTACTCGTCCAGATCCAATACACTCGGGAGGAAAAAAGCAACAGTAGAACTAAGTCTGTAGGTACTAAACTGCCGAAAATTTAAAATCGAATTACGACTGCTGGGGCTATAAAGAGTCAAGAGTAGAATTAAATTCTGTAAGATGTACGTAAGAAACTCTGTATTCGATATTTCAATGAAGAATGTTGTGTACGAGGGCAGGAGACGTTGGTGTACGGTTTGTGGAATTGTGAATACTGAAAAGTGCTGAAGAAGGCCGGAGGGGGGGGGAGAGTTTCCTTCGTATTCTTTGCTCCTTTATGATTATAAAATGAGAGCGCGGATTGGAATGAAAAATGCGAGCTTAAGAGAGAGTATATGGAATTTTAACGCGATACCGAGCACAGAAGATGAAGAGGATGTGGTAGCAGGACGAGGACGACGATGTCGTCGCGAAGAATAAGAGAGACACTTACTTAAGTAGATCGTGCTGTGGTCGTGTAGAATAAAGTACGCGATTAAGTACTACACACGTACTGTACCGAGGTATATAAATACGAAGATACGTCGTATACTGTATACAACGTATAAAGCGAAGAAGAAATTATTATTTTAATGCATCTCTCTGGTTATATGCGCGGAAGAGTTGAGGCGTCAGAAGGGGGGGCTAGGAGGCAAAAAAACGCACACCAGCTCGTATCGCAGAGGAAAAGGTAAATACACGACGACACGGATAGGATAACGTCGGATATTGATGGTGTGTTGTGATGATAATTCTCCTCAGATACGACCCAACGAAGAAGAGAGGAATAAAAAATGAAAAAAAAACGAGAACATTAAATACTTCCTTTTACTAGGGTATTCATAAATTGAATAGCAGCACCCGCATTTACCCGGCTAAGCTCCCCCTCCCCCCGGTCAATTGAAGTTGTCTGTGTGGAAGATTTCTTACCCGAGTACTTGCGAACGAGCGGGGAAGGAGATGAGTTAATACGCGGGATTTTCTTCTTTTTTTTGGCCGAATAAGAAAATTTTTATCAATGAAATTGAACATGCCTGGGTGCGGGGGAGAGGCCGGGTAGGTGATGTGAAGGTACATAGACCGCGGGGTTACGTTATGTTATCGCGAGTAAACTGGTTTGTTTTGAAAACTGGTTCGTGGCCGGCTCTCCGCTCTGTACGCAGGCTCCGGAGTATAGATGGTTTTTAGAGCGCGAATACTCGACGGTGTGGTTTTTTCGCGATTTTTTCCCGCGCTCGGCGTGAAATAGTGGAATTGGCCTGGCTAGGCAGCACGTAGTTTGACGAGTGAGTACGCAGATCTATAATTCCATATATGTAGTGGATATCTAACGAGGAGGCAATTGCACCACCGTACTGAGCTAGAAAATCATTGAAGGTGGTAGCCTAGGACGGAAATGCTGCGATAGGTGGTATTGTACTTGGGTCGTTTTGTTGGCCAAAGATGAACGATTTGAATATGGTTTCCCTCTTTTTGTAATATGCCCATGATCTGTTTGCTCACAACGAAGTGAAAAGAGTTCACAGAGGGAGAGAGACGATGTGTTTTTTTTATTCCTTTCGAATTCGCCATTTTCGCACACCATCGTGCCGAGAGAGGGTGAATTGGATAGAGCTGAAGTTCAGGACGAGCTGATCGAGGGAGGTGGATGGAATTACGTCTGGAGCTGTGGATTGCGCTGTCGTGATGTGTTTTTGAAGTACGCCAGCGTCGGTGGCGTCGCGTCGCCTCGCACGTTGGAAATTACTTTCAGCCAAGTACAGCTGAGACCCTGGATGCTGGAAAAAGCCAATTCGCTGCGCGCTGATTCTGTCTCGATTAATTTATGCGCTTCCGAATGAAATATCGCGCGAGGTGATGGCGAGATTTTATTCCCGCAGTGGGAACGTATTCATTAACTTTTGCCAACGGTGTGATTTAAAATCGACGCCGGAGCTCGCCGCGATGTCGATGTTTGAATGATGACGAAAAATTGCCAGATTGGCGGGTGTTGACACTGGTGTCTGTAGAGGTGGCAGTGTGGGTGATAGGGGTGAGGAGGGGAGGTGGATAGTTGCTGAATGCAGTCTGCTGGTAGTGTTATGTAATGGTAATGAGTTGGAATGAATTTTTTGTAAATTTCATGCGATTTAAAATGCAGATGGGGTTTTTTAAGATGGATTTTAACGTGGGAAATTTATTGCTAGGATTTTCATTGGTTTGGATGAATTTTTGTTATTTTTTTCAATGGTATGCTTACATTGATCTAATTCGTTGCAATTGATGATTTATAGTCTAGCTTTTTTTGGCAATTGTATTTGAATATTTTTGAATTCGTCCAATGATAGATAGCTGATTTGAATAATTTACCATTCTTCGTGTCTCTGAATAGACTTGTTTATCCACTTTTCCCCCTTCATTTCATCTTTAAATGAACTAGTTTTTTTTTTATCGATATAATTTCTGTAAAGTGACAATCCTATAGAATAATTATTTAGAATTTTTTTTTGACCAAAATCCACTCACTTTTGGAATTTGAGAAAATTATAGGTATGTTATACCTACCTAAGGGTGCCACCAAATTATGGAAAAAAATTCAGCCATGTACTTACTTACCCCTCAAAAATTTTTAAAATGATTTTTTTTTTCAATTTCAAAGTGCAAAAAAACTAGGAAAATGTGGATCGAAAAATTTGAAAAAATTTCCGCAAATGGTCCTATGTACATAAGGGTCAATAAGGTCTACCATCTGTGAAAATTTCAAAATTTTTCATCCATCCCATCCATAGAAATGCTGAATTAAATTTTTGACATGAGGGACAATTTCTTAGGAAGGGGTGGGGTGAAGTATCAAAAATTTTTATGGGAAGTTTTTACATGGCGGAAAACATTTAGAACCCAAAATTTGATTCAAGGGCCGTTTTAACCATCTTATGCGGAAAGACCCTTTTTCCGGACAATTTTTTGGTCCATTGTAAGTACGAAATTTTAGAGATGAATTAAAAATTTTCTGAAAATGGTACATTTAAAAGAAAAAATGAAAAAAATTCAAGAAAATCGAAAAATGATTTAAGAAATGAGTCAGAATTTCTAATTGAGATTTTGAAAAATTTTCGACATTTTTATCCACGTGTATTGTCTAATAATGTAAATTTTATTAATGTGAGCCTGGATGCTAAAACCGTCGTTAGGGGTTAAAAATTGGTTTTTGAGTTGAAGTTTCCCCTTGATATTTTTCCCTTTGAAAGGTCCAAAATCAGTGTCAACTCAAACACCAATTTTAGACCCCTAAAGGGTGGTTTCAGCATCAGGCTCACATATTTCCAAATTCACAATCCGTATTTTCAATAAAATTTCCGAAATTTGAAAATTTTATTTTGAATTTTTCTGGTGAAAGAAGGTTTGCAAATTTTCGCACTGGAGTCCACACTCGCTCTTTCTGAGTCTAATTATTTACAAAAATTTCAATTTTAATCAAACTGTTACTTATACAGTTGGCTTTGTTTCCAGAGTCACTCATTTGTAGTTGTGTTTTTCTCACTTTTGTGCGTGATGAGTTTTGTATGGGTGGCCCATTGAAAGTTTTTCCATTTTTTTTCAATTTCAACTTTTCTTGTACCTTTTATGTAGGTAGTTGTATTGATTTTTTAAAACTTTTTAAACAGAAATTTAACGTATAATATGTGTATGTGTATAGGGTGCTTCAAAAATTAGATGCTATTGAAGAACAGGATCGAATAAGAGAGTAACATGCCTTCTCCTCCCTCTACCCTTTCCCTATCGAAAATTTTTTACCTGAAAGTAAGCACGAGTCGAAAAATTTACGAACGCGATTATTCCTTTATACTTTCAGTTGTGAGATTTAATGCTTTTCAAGTATGAAAAATCAGAATTTTTTTTTTGAAATAAGATGATTGGGAAAAATTTGATAAACTTAGCCAAAAATTTTAAAATTTTATTCTCCCCCCCCTCCCCTATCTTGAAACATGTTATAAGATATTGGGTGACTTTTTTTTTCGTATTTCGACGCGGAGAAGCCTGTTTGGTGTTGTACTTGAAGTGTGGAATTTATTTTTTATTTTTTTGTTTTTCTTCATTCCACAATTTCATATTTATGTAGTTACCCTTCTTTTATGAGTATCAATTGCATACAATTTACCTCTGATGAATGAAAAATGAATTGTGACCATTCGTCTGGAAAATTTTTGAAAAATTCGTCTTTCTTATTTTTGAATTCATTTTAGACCAATTGAGCATTATTTTTATCACTCCTAAAACTACAGCTGCTCAAAATCATTCGTCAATTTTTTTAAATTCCTCTAATTTTGCAATTTTATTTGTTCTATAATTTTCTCTCATTAGGGGATATTAAATGTCCCTCAATGAGAGAATTGATAAGCTTTTCATCAATTAAGTAATTGAAAATCGCTATTTGACGAACTCTTCCTCCTCCTTCTTCTCTTCCTCTCCATAGGCTGCAGATACAAAATTTTACGTTTCTTTTGTACCTGTGATACGTATCATTGATTCTGGCTAAAAATTGTTCTGAAATTCTCCTGAAAATTCGTCGGGTGTAATAAATGACAAGAGACGGTGAAATCGTTGAAATTTTTCTAAAAAATTAGTCCGCCGCACTGAAGGACAACAGATAATGAAATACCCTACCTTTTCATCTTCAGAAAAAAACTCGTTCAAAGTATTTCTCATCTCGCTCCCAGCTGAATTTCTGATTTCGACTTACTTCAAGTCGAAAGCTGAGAAGTAACCGGTGGAAGAAGGGGTTCAGACCGCTCGTAAATTTAATTTAATTTGATACTGGCAATTTTTCGTCCAAATTGTGCCGCACGTTGTAACAAATTTTAAAAATAAATCGACGTTAAATTCTAGATTTTTTCCCGAGATACCCTTCGCAATTTGCCACAAGAGGTATTCGAAAAAGAAGCGTAAAAAACGCTCCGCGCAGCCTTACAAAATAAATTATTCCGTTCGACGTAAAAAATGTAAACGTAGCGAAAATTTCGCTTCTGGTTAATTCATTAAAAAGCCTTACGAAATTTCCGAATAAATTATTCACGGTTTATTTATCGAAGTACGCGGTTGGCTCGGCGCTCCGAAAATTTCACGTATAAAATCTTTTTATAGCATTATCATAGCGCAGCAGCGACGTCCGTTGAAAATATCGTTTAATTATTTAGGTATCGAAATTTTAGGGCAAATTTTACCTCATCTACCCTTTTTTTCTGGGGTAGGATTGGCTATAAGAAGAATAACAAATATATGATGAATGTCGCAACTCGCAAGGGTATGAATGGCACGTTTACCTTACCCTTGGTCGGCCAACAACCCATATTTGGATACGGTAAAACGTATACTGTAATTAAATCGTTATGTAGTTATATCGATCGAGAAAATACGTGTAAATTTCGTCAATGGTTTATTTTTGGGTCGAAACGTTCCTCAGCAGCTGCCTCAGAGGGGGGATACGATCCGGGTCAACAGCACCTGTTTAACGTGCCCAGTCAAGTACCATTTGACAAAACGTTTAGTACGATCGAGGTACAAATATGGAAAGTTTTTCTCGTATATTTCGATTTTTCTAAGGGGTGGTTTCTGACGAAGAGAGAAGGACGAGGGTGTGTATAAAGTTACTCGACGATACGAGGCGTTGGAAAAGTGCAGGGTGGGAATAACTTAGTATGTGTGTCATTTTCTCATCGTCGTCGTCGATATTATGGTAATTTGAGCATCCCCGGTATTATGACTAAAGGAAACGTGTGTTTTGTTCGGAATTACGCCGAAGGCTGCGGTATAGCGAGGTGTTGGTATGGTATACTTGGAAATTATAATATATTGGGTTGAGCTTCGCTTTACGTATACGAAAATAGCAAAATGCTCAAAGGAAAATGAGAGCAATATCGGTGAAAAATTTCTACGCTATAAATTGAACTCGATTTGATGGATTGTCTTCGTATTATGGCGAAGGTACCCTCCCTACTTCATTTCCTCTCTCTCTCTCTCTCGACAGGATACACTTTGTGTAGTAAATTTCACGAGTACGTAAACCTAGCTCGATTGATGAAGCACGAGCGCCAGGATGAGAGAAGGTATTTCGTAATTAGAATAATTTAAACTGGGAAAACGTCGAGTCGACGATGAATTTGGTAAAGATGTGTGCGGTCGTGGTAGTATTTGTGTTTACATTTTAGCTGGGAAATTCTCTCGTAGCGCAAATTCTGTTTACTTTGGAGTAACACACGAGCGAGATTTGATGCTGGCGTAGCTACCTTCGTATAAAAGAAAACGAAACAAAAAGAGAATGAGCCGAAATTCGAGCATTATTTCTATTTCGTTAATCCTTGTACCATTTATATGTGCCTGGTTTGCCAGATAGGTAGGTTCTCTTATTGCCATGGACCCAAGTACCAGCGAACGAGCTGTTAGTTATTCAAATTTAGCTTCTAGGTATTCTCAAGCAACTACCAGCTCTCCATATTTGACTCTGTTTATGTACCCCCCCCATTTTGTGAAGTTTTCAGTCGTGTACCTTACTGATTTTACTTTCAATTAATTCAAAATTTTATTTTCTGTAAGTCATCTGGAGTTAGGTATCCAGAACTTTTAGAAAAGTGCCTCCGGCTCCGGGATTTTTATAAAAGTGGCTCCGGCTCCTGCTCCGAAAAAATTGCCTGGAAGGGGGCCCTCTTCCCTCCGCTCCACATCTCTGTTAAAATTTTAACGTGGCACTGGCTGCGTTGCGGTTTTGCGGTGTGGCACTGGTGTTACACTTACCTTATGTGTTAACAACGCATCACACCACCTACAGCAACAGACGCAAAACAAAATTCAAATGAGGGATCTCCGGAGAACGGAGCTGAAGGGGGGGGAGGTCTGATGTGCAGGGTTGGTAAGCCGTATTAAAAAATGCGGCTGGCTGACTTAGGCTTACGAACAAAAATACGGCTTCGGCTTTCGGCTTTCAAAAAAAAAATACAGCTTCGGCTTCGGCTTTCAGCTTTCGGCTTTCGGCTTTCGGCTTTTGGCTTTTTGCTTCAATTTTCAAATATTTTTCTAAAAATAGATTTTTTTTCAAAACTTTTATTATTTTGCTAAAGATTGATTCTTTTTTTTTAAATTTTCATCAATGCAGTAAATTTTCATCAATGCAGTAAATTTCCATCAATGCAGTAAATTTTCATCAATGCAGTAAATTTTCCCAACCTGAATTTTGTCAAATTTAAAAAATTTTGATATGAATTTCATTTTTACAGAAACAGAAATACAGAATTGAAAAAAAAATTAAGCCTAAAAAAATAGAGCTTTCGGCTGGCTTTAGCTTTTCAAATATTATAGCTTAAGCTTTTGGCTGGCTTTTCAAAACAACGATTTTACGGCTTTTTTTCGGCTTTCGGCTTAGGCTTTCGGCTGGCTTACCAACCCTGCTGATGTGGAACCTCAGACTCCAGGAGGGCGTTCAGATTTACTCTGGGTGAAAAAAACAACACAGAGTAAACCCAAGGAATTGTGACATCATATTTTACAGTGTGTTCTGTTTCATAAATGAACGAAGTGAAGAAGAACTACACATTGTACACTTACACAAACACACTAACATGTTATTAACATCCCCTACTCATATCAACAATTCTATCAACTAATCACATCACTCTATGTTTATAACATGGTAGTTCTGAGCAGGCTTGGGTCGTTCGTGAACGCGTTCGCGTTCAGTTCGTTTTGAAAATCTCACTCATTCGTTCGTTCGTCGTTCAGTTCGTTTCTGAAAAATTCGTTCGTTCGTTTCCGTTCGTTCATCTGGCCCCTTCGTTCGTGAACATGAACGAACGCGAACAAACGTGAACGACTGTGAACGACCTTTTTTGTTCATTTTTTACCACATTTTTGTTTTCCCCCTTAGGATCAGGTCATGTCAATTAGTAGTTAGTGTTGGTCTGTTCTGTTGGTGTTAAAAATTAAAAAGTATACAAGAATTTTAATCAATAATTTTATTTTTCAAACATAAAAATCAAGATCCAAAGTCGAAATTAACAAGACGTTCTTAGCGTTTTTATAAAAAAAAATGAACGAAAAAACGAACGTTGGGAGCGTTTCGTTCGTTCATATTCGTTTTTTTTGGTCGTTCACTCGTTCACGTTCGTTCATTGTCGAAATACTCGTTCGTTCATTATAGGTCTTCGTTCACGAACTTGAACGAACTTTTCGTTCGTTTTGTGAACGGCGACCCAAGCCTGGTTCTGAGACTGGTGTAATTTACATAGCACAGAGTGTATCCTCAACGATTTTGAACACAATGGGGTAAAAGTAATGACCATCGACGTTATTAATGTGGACTGCTAGTGCAGTATAAAATCAACAAGGTTCTTGAAGTATGAAGTACAGGAAGAATTTTGAAAAAAAAAAATGTTCTGGGCATGCACCTTCTTATTCGCCCCTCTCCCCAACCAGATGTTGCACGTCTCGTGCCGTATCGTCATTGTGTGTGTGAGAGTGGTGTATAAACGTAATGAACGATGTAGTAGTGAGAATCTTGCACAGACTCGCAACGGTTTTTTCAAAATTCTTCCCGTACTTGGTGCTTGAAATTGTTCCATTTATGTTAGCAGTCCGTAGTAGTATAACGTCGATGGTAATGATGTCACAACTAAAACCCAAAGTGATTTCTGAATTTCTGAATGGTTTACACTGTGTAAGTAATACATTCTGTGTTAAATCTGAATGCACTCCACCACTGGCATTTCTATAAAAGTGCTGGTGGCTCTGGCTCCAAAAAAATCATCGGGGGGGGGGGGCTCCACCCACCACTCTCTGGCTCCACTCCTGATCCCTGTTTTAGGGTCTCAGTCATCACTCTTTTGAAAATTTCAATCGAAAGAATTTTTGTTCTTTATCTCTTTTATTTTTTAAAATGAATCTTGCTCTTCGCTCCTGGCAATTGTAATGACAAATTCCGGTTTAAAATTATCTATTTTATGATACTATTTTTATCTGCTTGTGCATTATAAATGAATACTGACTTAATTTTCTCTCAAAAAATATTATTTAATGGTGAATTCGCTTCAAACGAGTTGGTGAAATTTTTTGCCGGAGCGCTCTCATCAGGTAAAATTTTTTTAATTGTTTTGCTCTTTGCTCTCACTCTCATTCTCTCAAAAAGTATTACACTTTTAGGCTCCTGCTCCCGCTTGTTTGTGGCTCTTAAACCAGGGATGCAAAAAAATCAAAAAACATCAATTTTGGTCTGTGTTGTAAGAACAAAAAAGGTAAGTAAGGGATCAAAGAATGGATATAACCATATTTTTAAAATTAACAAAAAAAAACTGAAACCTAAAAATGAAAGAACAGAACCAAAACTGACAACTTGGAACAAAAAATTCCATTCTCTGAGATCCGAACCTGAACAAAAAATTGAAACATAGAAAAGACAGAAACAAAACCTGAATAAAAAATTGAAAATCGGTTATTTTCCATTCTTTTTTGTTCAAATTTTCTTTTCAATTTAATTTAATTTAATTTCTTTGTAGGGTAAAGTGAAGATTTAATTTTGATTTTTAATTGAATGAAATTTAATAAGAACTAAGGAGCAAAAAAAACTTACAAAATAAAAAAAAACTGAAAAGAACTAAAAGGAACAGTTCGGGAACATAACCTAAAACAAAAACATGAGAAGAAAGGAAACACAACGGAAACAAAGATCCTAAAAATGTAAAGAACAGAACAGAAACAAAAATGAGAATAAAAATGAACCGTATAAGTTGAAAGGAACCAAGCAACATCAAAAATTTCACCTAAAAGCAGACTTGAAAATACCAAAAAAGTTGAAGAAGGGATAATAAGTATGAGAAATATGAACTCTGGTAACATTAATCTATCAATAATTTACACGTTCAGAAGCTTATTTTGTCATCTGTGTTACTAGTGAGAAATACACTAAAATCTCAGCACTTCCAAATTTGTCGCTTGGTTCCTTTCAATTTAACATGGTTCAAATGTAAAGAACAAACCCCAAAAACCAAAACTGAGAAGTGGGAACAAAAATTGTCTTTAGGAACAGAACTTAAACGGAAACACAAATAATTGTGTTCTTACAACACCGGTTTTGGTTTAACAGTTTCAAATTTTTTATTTTGGTTTTAATTATAGTTTCAGTTTCAGTTTTTTCTTCATTTTGGTTTTGATTTCGGTTACTGTAGTCTGTAACAGGGATGTGCCTTTACCGTAAACTATACGTATTTTCTGTACATAGTTCACAATGTAATGTAAACTAATTTGTCAACTATTGTCAACTATTTGTGTAGACTATGGAAGCAAATGTAGACTATTTTTCGGTAATTTTCAGTTTGATTTTCCAGAATAAAAAAAAAGTAACTGAAAAAGCCCAAAAAGTGATAGTTTACAATAGTTTACATAGTCTACATATTTACAGTAAACTAAGAATAGTTTACATTACATAGTTTACACTGTAAATTGTGTAAACTACTTCAACTATTTAGTTTATGTTCAACCCTGGTCTGTAATAGCAAAAAATATTGGTTTTAGTTTGAAATGAGGGTTTCGGTTCCTCATTATTATTATTTTCATTGAAGTAAAGAACCAGAAACCAGAAAATAATTATGAAATTTTACCAATTTTGTAACTTTGGGCATTCTAAATTTCCAACAAATAGAAAATTTGAGATATTACAACTGTTATTTTCCTAGTTCCTTCAAAAAAGCGGGCAAATTTGAACCTCAGTTTTGTAAGTTTTCACTTTTCAACAAGTGGTCAAAAACCTGAAAAACAAAAAACACAGCAAAAACACAAAAAAATTACAACTTTTTAAGCATTGTGAAAAGATATGTTATGCAACATCAGATTTCATCAATCCTAACACTCCCAACAAAGTTTCGGTTTCAATTTTAGTTTCGGTTGCATTTTCTTGTATATTTCGGGTAATGTGGTTCCGGTTTTGGTTTCAGTTCTTGGTTTTGGCTTATTTTAGCGGTTTTAGTTGAGTTTCGGTTTCGGTTTGCATCCCTGGTTTAAACAACAACAACAAAAAAACACGTTCTGCAGACCTATCGATACGTTATATGTAGAGAACCGAAGTTCGAACGTTAATAAAGGAGCCATCGAGACTAGCAATGGAAAAATAGTTTCGAGAGGGAGAAGTAATTGGAACGAGTGGCTTGGATTCGATCGCCGGTTAAAATATTCGAGACTGGATAATTTACGCCCTTTTTGAGAATAGTCGGAAGTTCTAAATTAAAAGCGTACCGCGCCCTTAACCCATCGATGTCGGGAAAACGACGGGTGGAAAGTTCAAAAGTGCTTTATTAGATACCTACCTTCTTGCGTTTCGCCTTTTTCTCTTAGTCTTTACCTTTAAAACGTCGTAGAGCTGTAAAAAAAAAAGGTAAGGAGAAGAAAACACGCACCTAAAGAGGGTTTAAGATAAACTACTTTTTTAGTGTTTTCATTGCCGAGCTCGAATAAAATATCATAGGAAACAGTTGCCCTTGTTGCCTTCTAACAACCGAATACATTTCCTTTTTTCTTCTTCTTTTACTTCTGTATTATTGTACGCTATACAATCCGGAGACCAGACAAACCGAGTTTTTGGGAGTTGGAAAAAAGAGACAGGAGGAGGGAAAAAATGCCATCAAGACATACCGCCGCTGTGCTGTGTCGGCATTAACGTTGATAAATTATATCACGGCGGTATTTTCGCGAGGATTTAAACGTATCCGCGATAAAGAAGGATGACGACGAGGAGCAGAGCAGGCGAACCAGGATGTAGCATTATTTTCCATGTTTCTCCTCAGCAAGACAAAATCGCGCGCTAATTTTCCTTATTCTTGGGTTTCTTTCGCAATGTCTGAGTCTTTCGCTCTCTATGGCTGTGCTTTGTACAGCGGAGAATCCGAAACAAGGAAAAACTGCGTGCGGCTGCGGACGTTGATGTGGCAGGATGGCAGGACAGGCGAATCGAGGCTACACCGGTGACGGAGATAGCAGCAACAGTTATAACATTGATTTCTCGTCGTCGTCTCGCCCTCCCTCCGCGACCCAGCACCAACCAGCCAATAAATTCTTCACAAATCGACCCCAGCGCTATTTCCAAGATTAACTCTATCGTTATTTTGTACCCGGCCCCGGCTCCTTCTCGGGTTCAAAACTCGGCGCTAAGGCTGCGGTAGGGTTTTCTTTTCCTTTTGCGATAATTTGTCGGCGGTGTGTTTTTCTATATTGGAACGTCTTACGTATATTCGACGATTGTACGCGAGGGTTGCGCGGTGGAACACGAGCAGGGAAGGATTCGTGTAGTCGTGTCTTATTATCGATGTTTTACCGCTTTTTTGACGGCTTCTACGTGGAGATTTGAAAAATAAATAGAATTTTGATTCGACGAACGAGCTGGGGCAGGGAAGACGGTGTTTTTTTTCCATTTGTCGACGAGCTTATAGAAGGTAAAGGAAAAAAGGGTGGAAAACGAATCGGCGTTGTTTGCGTCGGGTAAATAAAAATTCTCCCGTAATGATTCCTTTCTACCGAGTTATCATGCTGAAAGGTAAAGAGCATAATGGTATAATGAGCTTTGAAAAGTTTATTCGACGTGAAGCTCGGGCTCGCGACTTAGAGGTAATAAGCACGTGGTCGTGTGTGTAGGTTGTCGACGCGACGTGCAGGTGGAAGGCATTGCTGAGGCAGCAGGGTTTGCTAAATACGTATATCGATCCGATAGAAAGGTTTATTGAAAATGGCCGTCGAATGGGTGAAAGTGATTTTTTATGGTTGGCAAAGTTGAGCTTTTTCCCAAGTGAAAAAATAGAAAAGGTTGATGGAGAATGTATGTTTATTTATGATTATGTGGTTGGGAGTGTTGCATGAATTGGATAGTTTGATGGAGGATTTGGTAGAAAATGAACGATTTTGAGTGATTGGTTGAAAATTTGAAAGATATTGGTACAGAAATGAGAAAGAAGAAAGAGTTAATTTTTGGGTATTTTAACGTTATCAGTGGCGAAGCATGAGATGATTTTTGACCTTACATTTCAGTATAGGAAAAATGGAGAAAACCAATTCACTTCAGTGAAAAAAAAATGGAGATGCAAGTTTCAGAGCTGAACCTAACGCAGGTTAAAGGGGGCAACTTCTCTCACCTATATTCACCAAGAAACTTATTTCTGGCTCAAAAATTAGGTCTCATTCGGAAAATGTAAGAAAATGATAACTTAAAAGGAAATTTGCAATTTGAATCCGAAAATTTTGAAAAAATTGTTCTTGAAGTGAAGAAAATTGGGAAAAGAATATTCGAGTTAAAAATTCAATCTATTCAATAATGCTGAAGTGCCAACTTTGGTTTATCTCTGTCTGATTAATGAAAAAAAAAAGGTGAGATTTGATCCTAAAAACAGCAAACTCATTCTTTCCCCAAGCTATATCTGATAATGAAATTGGATGCTTTTTAATTTTGAAAAAATTAAAAGAAGATTTAAAACGGCCAAAAACAACATTTCCAACCGTAAAATACCATTTGTTTGGAAAACGAGATTGTTTTCCCCCTCGAAATGGAAAGAATCGTTGCTTTTGACTGAATTGAAGCGTCGAAAACCATTAACATAATTTTTAATTTACGTAGCTCTATGAGGTCTTTGCTTTGTCTGCGAATTTTGCGAAAATTGAAAATTGATTGAAAGTGCAGCTGTCTTGTTTGCAATTCTGATTTACCTGTTTTTTCTCTAAAAATAGTAATTTTATCACGATTTATTATAGTGTTTTTAACATCAATTGTCGCACGTGTCAAACCATGTCAATGTGCCTCTCATGACACGTGGCAATTTGGTTAATCATGGTGTCTACTTTCTAGAAAATCTGGTAAACTTATAAAAAATCCAAGAATTTTACTAATCTGAAAAATCAGGGAATTTTAGGATTTTTGCCACCAAGTCGGGGAATTTTGTAAACTACCAAATTTTACCTAAAAAAATTAGAGTATTTTTGAATCGTTTCTTTTTTCGAAAAAATAACATATTTTTCAACCTTTGATAATTCAAATTTTTGAAATATGTACTTGGAGAGGAGTCTATTTATTATATAATTTTGAAAAAAAAATGAAACATTTTAAAGAAAACAAATAATCGATGCCTTGAGTTTTTGTACCTCTCTTCCTTTTCCTCGAAAAAAAACAAAGAAAATGAAAGTCGATATCAAGTTATAACAACAGGAAACTGTAAACTGAAGAGAGAGTGAGGGATGATATCGAAAAGAAGCAAAAAATTGTTTCGAACAAATCATGGCTTAAAAATCGTATTTTATCACAAATTGGCGGATTTTTTTGCAAAATTTTGTAAAACTTGTTCTTTTTTCTGGCAAAAAATTGGTCTCATTGACTACCAGTCTCACTGCGTGATTGTTGAAATTTCATCGAATTACGACACCCATTTCAATTGAATTTTTTTCCAAAGTTGAGAATATCCAGAATTGAAATCGACTTTTTTTTGTAAAATTTGTCTTGGAACACAGTCTTCCTTTCCATTTGGTGTAATGTTTGAAAGTCTTGGAGGAGAATTCGTGCAGAATTTGTACGATAATTTTGTTGAGCATGTTATTGAAAGTTTGAGAACTTGAAAATTTTGGTCTGGAAAACCTGGAAAAGTCAGGTAGAATCATTTTTGAAAAGTAGTCCATCACCATGTTTATTAGGGTGCGACTCTATAGTGTCTGATGGCAAGAAAAACAAGAAACCCCAGAAAATAGCAAGAATTTGATCTTAAATTGGATTTTTTTCACTGGGGCCGAATTCATTGGCGAATTGGAATACAATTTTTTAAGGAAGATAGGAGAAGAGGGGGCGATATTAGAAAACAATTGAAATTTATAAGTTGAAAAATATATTGGGAGTAGGAAGGGGGTAGTGTTTTTTCAAAGCTCAAGGGGAAATTCCTGCAAAATTTGTTTGAAAGGTGATGCTAAAATCACTGTTCGTCAATTTATTTATTATTTTTTACCTAGTAAGTTATGATATATCTCATCAGAATGAAATTGCCAAAAAGTGCTTGAAATTTCTAATAAAACTAGTACCTATGTAAGTATGTATATGTAAGGGAGATTTTTTTTCAGTAAATTCGAAACAAATGGCAAGGAAAATTCAGAAAATTGCACAATTTTTTTTTTCAAATCCAGTACACACCATGGGCCAACTATGTAAATTAATTTTTTTTATTTTTGAGGGATTTCCCTAAAAAATTTTCGACATACTTGCTGTAAAAATAATGAATCCAAGATTTTAGCAATTTTCACTCTCGTAAAATTGTTGGAGGTTGTTCAAGAGAATAACATCGTGGGTATAATGGAAGAAGCGTCAAGAAACCGTGTCTAGACTTCAAAAAAATTAAACTGATAAAAAGCTCACTCCTTTTTACCTTCTCATACAACCCTTACCTATGCCTTATTTACTCTTAAAATCCAAATGAATACTTACCTAATTTTAAAAAAATAAAAAATGGAGAAAACATATTACAGGCATCATAACGGGTCACTCTTTTAGGGTGTTTGTCCCTTTTCTCGACTTCAGTCACTTTTGGCTACTTTACACTTCCAAAAGGTCACTTTGGTTACTTTTTCCCCCTCAAAAGTCACTTTTTCTTTGCACTTCCAGGCAAAAAGAAATTGCTATTTTTCAAGATTTTTCAAGAAAAAAAATATAAAAACTGATTTTTGCTAGTTTGTTTGTGGTTTTGACGAAGGAATTTAATAAATGAAATTATTCACATCTTTTCAGTTGATTTATCTTTGAAATGTTTGCTGAAAACTACAAAAAATTGCCCCCTCCAAAAAAAAACTGTTAGAAAAATTTGACCTCCGAAAAAATAACTTTTTGGTCACTTTTTGCTCAAAAAAAGTTACTGAAAGTTACCTTTTTCTTCAAAAATTTTGCTGCGATGCCTGCATATTATTGACTTTTAAGAAAAATTACTTTCATGTGTCCACTTTTCAATTGTACCCCAAGTTTTCAAGGAATTCTTGGAAAAAATTACTTTTTTCATGTTTTTTACAATTTCTTAAAAAAATTAATAAATTTTTTTTTCAAAAACTCCAATTTGTATTTTTTTCTTATGAGGGGAACAAAAGTAGGAGGGCCATATTAATTAATTCAAATTTTTGATTTGGGCCACACTCTAAATTATTAATGCCACAAGTGTTGGTTAGGATGTTGATGAGTTTTCTTCTTTTGTACCATGAAGATCGATCATTTTTGAACCTTTCTACTCGAACCAAGTCGTCAAAAAATTATCCAAAATATCTTTCATTCAAAACTAAAAAATAAAGCGACGACACGACGTATACATGCGAAAGTACAGACGAAGGAACTTGGCAAGACGCTTTCAATATGCACGGTACTTCGTTTCCACATCTGCACCATCAGGGTGCTGGTGTGCTCTTAAGCTTCCATCTCAATTAACTGTTGCACTTAATTCAAATCCCAATGCCGCCGTCGCAGCGTCGTCGTCTAGTATATGGTATAGCAAGGTACGAGTACATGGCACGGTAGAGCAGACGCGCTTTAGCGAATTTTTCATTCGGCGAAAAGCACAAGCTCTAAGCCAAACAAACGACTAAGTGAATTTAAGTGTTCCTGAATGGATTAGTGTAGCGTGTTACTCGAGCTGTAGAGTTTAGAAGCGCTGTACTTCCTGCGAAGAAAAATTCCAATTCTCGCTGTTCGCATCGCTCTTCTGGATTCTGGAGCGTCGTCGCCGTCGCCGTCGGCGTTATTATTGTTTAAATTTGTGTATACACGAGGACTAGTAACGTAGAATATAGCGAGTTAGCGTTTAAATCGTTTATAATTTTTGTTTTTTTCATTTCACCTTCCCCTCGGCGTCTGGTTGGTAATCTGTAGTGCAGCCAGGCTCCCTGTTTGGTAGCTGATTTTCGACGGTTTTTGCCTCTCTGTGTACCATTTTCCCATCCTGAGTATTATACGTGTACGTATTACGGTACGGATACGTAAAAAGGGTCAAAGACATTTACAATTTAGTAACCGCGTGCTCGTTTTATGATTATAAACGACGAACCAACGTAACCAGCGCGTCTCGTCGAGGTAAATTCGCTTCAGTGTACGTAGCATTTTGATGGTTTGAATGTATAGCAAAGTGCTATTATATTGTACCTTCGTAAGTGTAAAGTACGATGCTTTATTTAACACGATACGAATACCGACTCGACGACGAAAAACGGAAAGAAATTATTATCGCGTTTATCCTATCCAGTATCCGGATCGGTTGTCGCATCGTTTTATGGCAGTAACTTAAACGAAGACGGCTGCTAAGTTCGTTTTGTATTTACCAGAATTAAATGCTCGATCCAGCATCGTCGACGCTGCGTAAATTTACCATATACAAAAAAGAATGGGAAATGAAAAATAGCAGACTGCGGTGCGTATTCCGACGCGTTGGAAAATTATCTCGATATCATTATCGTGGGTATTCAAAATGAGATGTACGGATGACTAGATACGCGAACGTCTCCGCTTCTCTGGCGATAATTATCATGATGGCTGATCCAGCCAGCCTCGTGAGGTTTACGTATTCGGTATAAAACAATCGAATAGGAACTACAGAGATGAAAAAAAAACTACATCGATTACCAATACGCCGAAATAATTGGCCCATCGTCTTGCTCCTCTACTTCGATCCTGTAGTCATTGGCGATCGGAGCAAATACGCGAGTACTTATGCCGAAAAGTCAGATTTGCGCGGGTTTATTCGACACGATCGAGTATAAGCGGTGGGATGGGGGGGAGGTCGAGCAATCAGCTCAGGCAGCAGAACATTCGCCATCGTTCGACCGTTAACTCAAATACGTTAATGAGGCTGATCGATGGCACGGACAGTTAGCCAACTGTTCGACCATGATTCGCCAAAGGAAATGCTCGTTGCTGCGGCGTGGATTCGATGAGGTTTTTTTTCTGCGTCCGTCGTGTTTTTCTTAACCTCGCCGCGCGTCTGATTGTTTTCCCGGATGCATGCGCGATGTGCTGATGTGGAATGAAGAGTCATTTTGGTAAATAGAGTAGTGGGTTGGATGTTTGGTTTGGAGGTGAGAAAAAGTGGATTGGAGCGGTATGTGGGTAGAGGTGTGGGAGATTGGCGAGGTGGAGTTGTGAAAAAATAGACATTTGTAAGGGTTCAGGTGTGACTTGGAGTTTTCAGAATTGGAAGATCCCCTCAAAAACAAGAAATAAAAAAAAGAAGAAGAAGATTGATATGAGTTACTAAATTAGTTCCAAAATAAGTACCTAAAGCAAACGTTCAAATTTAAAAAAAAGAAAAAAGAATTACGATTAAAAAATAACTTAATTTTCTTATTACACAACATGATTGGAACAATTGGAAATCAAATAAAGTGTCTATAATTCATGAGAGTCCTGAAATTTTATCAATATCCAAAAAATCATGAGACATGAAACTTGAAAAATTTTGTTCAAAAATAATTTTTCTCTGCCATGAATTTTGCATATGGCACAATTTCTGGAAATTGATCGATGAAAATAAGAATGCACCAGTTCACAATTTTTGCAAATTATATCTACATACTTAATTGAAATAAATCTAAAAATTTTGTTAAAATATCATAAAAATCAGCGAAAAATTGCTTATTCATTTTAAGAAAGAAATTGAAGTTGGGGTCATTGAAAGAATTCTATTTACTTAAATTGTCTAAAATGTCTGAAAATTGGTCGCAATCAAATAAGAATTCTTTCATCGTTCTTTCAACTCTACATTTCATTATTTAATGTGCATAAAATGTTTTATCACAAAATTTCATTGTTTTTAGGTCGATTTAAAATACATAAGTAAATGTACCTACTTCTCTTGATTTTCAAATTCAATACGAGGTGCAGATTTTGATCGTAGATGCAAAATAAGGATTTTCAATGTTTTAATCATTTGATATTGGATATTAATTTTGACAAAATTTTTCATCTTGACTCCTTGACTGAGCCATCAATTTTATTATCAGTTACCTGTCATTGATACCAGATACCAGTTTTCACCTTTGAAACCAGATATTGATTACCAGAAGTCGAATTTTATACTTTAGGTATACTTATTTTGCAACCGACATAAATTTTGATATCAGAAATTAGTTTTGACTTTTGAAATCAGAAATAGTTTTGACATTACAAATCAATTTTGAAATCAGAAATCAGTTTTGATATTAGAAATAAGGGTTGACAGAATCAGAAATTTAGTTTGAAATCAGAAATCAGTTTTGATATTAGAAAACAGTTTTAATATTAAAAATCATGTTTGATACCAGAAATTAATTTCGAAATTGGAAATCAGTTTTGATATCAAAAATGTGGCATGGTAGCAGAAATCAAGTTAGATGTAAGAAATCAGCTTCGACATTACAAATCAATTTGAAATCAGAAATTAGTTTTGATATTAGAGAACAGTTCTGATATTAGAAATCAGTTTTGATACTTATTAGAAATGAATTTCGAAATTGGAAATCAGTTTTGATATTAGAAATCAGGTTTGATATCTGAATCAGAAATTAATTTTGAAATCTGAAATCAGTTTTGGCATTGGAAATTAATTTTGAAATTGGAAATCAGTTTTGATATTAGAAATCAATTTTGAAATCAGAAATCAGTTTTGATATTAGAGAACAGTTCTGATATTAGAAATCAGTTTTGATACTTATTAGAAATGAATTTCGAAATTGGAAATCAGTTTTGATATTAGAAATCAGGTTTGATATCTGAATCAGAAATTAATTTTGAAATTGGAAATCAGTTTTGATATTAGAAATCAATTTTGAAATCAGAAATCAGTTTTGAAGTTTTGATATAAAAAAACAGGTTTGATAATAGAAATCAGGTTTGATATCAGAAATTAATTTTGAAATTGGAAATCAGTTTTGATATAAGAAAACAATTTTGATAATAGAAATCCTATTTGATATCAAAAATGTGGCTAGGTAGCAGAAATCAAGTTTGATGTTAGAAATCAGCTTTGACATTACAAATCAATTTTGAAATCAAAAATTTGTTTTGATGTTGGAAAACAGTTCTAATATTAGAAATCAGTTTGGTATTAGAAATGAATTTTGAAATCATAAATCAGTTTGGATAAGTATTAGAAATCAGTTTTGATATTATAAATCAGGTTTGATATCAGAATCAGAAATTAATTTTGAAATCTGAAATCAGTTTTGGCATTAGAAATTAATTTTGAAATCAGAAATCAGTTTTGATATTAGAAATCAATTTTTAAATCAGAAATCAGTTTTGATATCAGAAAACAGTTTTGATAAAAGAAATCAGGTTTGATATCAGAAATTAATTTTGAAATCTGAAATCAGTTTTGATATCAAAAATGTGGCTTGGTAGCAGAAATCAAGTTAGATGTCAAAAATCAGCTTCGACATTACAAATCAATTTTGAAATCAGAAATTAGTTTTGATATTAGAAAACAGTTCTGATATTAGAAAGCAGTTTTGATATTTGAAATGAATTTTGAAATCAGAAATTAGTTGTAATATCAGAAATCAGGTTTTCTATCAGAACCCAGTTTTGACATTAAAATTACGTTTTTGACATTATATATCAATTTTGAGATCAGAAATCAGTTTTGATACCATTTACTAAATAATCAGAATTTAATTACCTAAGATAAATAAAATTAATTTTTACATCAGTTACCGATTATGAAATCAGAAGTTTGATATCACGCAGATGCAAATTTTAATACCAGATATCAATTTTCATCGTGAAACCTGAATAAAATGTTACCAAAAATCGAGTTTAATGCTAGATTTGATATCAAATATTGATTTTAATGTCATACTTATGATCAAATAGATTTATTTCTGTCAGCTAAGGATCATGATGATTGTTTACAAAAAAGGAGTTTTGAGGATTTAAAATTTTCTTTTGAAGACTTATTGAAGTGGATTCAGGGAAGGGAAACAGAACATCAAATTTTTTTTACTGAGATTGATTTCTGCACTATTTTTTGTATTTTTTTTCATTCCCGAGAAAAACTCATTGCTTTGGGAAATTTTTCTATTCGAACCTGATTTTCCCTATTGAAACTTGAATGTAATACTTACAATAAGAATGCAAGTTTCTCTGTCGTCCTGCGAAGAAAAAATTCTAAATTGAAAAATTGCATTTCGAACAAAGGAGAAAAATGACGGATCGTATTTCAGTGAAGGATCTGTACCTTGGAATGTTTGTGAAAAAATCGTAATTTTCTGAAGGTTCATTTCTTTCAAATTTTCTAAATATTTATATGAATTTGGCCCCCTTCTTTCCTTCTTTCCACATACACTCGTTAATCGTTATAGATGTAATAGGTATCATTACTCTTGCCTTTTTTCTAAAGCGAAATTCTGTGCTCATGTTATTTGAGTGTGCCTCTCGATCAATTTTAACGACTTCCAAGTTTGTTTTTTTTTTTACAAAGTTTCAAATCTAATCCAAAAAACTTCAAAATTTCGGTGTTTGATTTCAAAGAACCTGCATGTAGCTCGAGTTGCCACCAAAAAATTCAACAATTTCGTAATTTTTAAAAATCAAATTCAATCCACTCAAATTCTAATCATGAAATTTTCTCGCACAAAACCTTTCTCTCCAATAGCAGTTATTTCCCATTGTGGTGTTTCAAAACCGTAATATTCTCAGTACTCTTCGGAAAATTTCCAGCATACATATTCATAAACATCGGTCGGGTTTGAATTATCGGTGTGACCGACCGGTACACCAACGAAACGGTCGTGCGACTGCATCGCGATGTCGACTGCACCGGTTACCGTGTCGTGGCTAAGGCTCCTCTGTCGTGGTCGCTTCGTGTAAGAAAAAAAAACAACAGCAGAAAAAAAAGAAAGAAAGAGACAGATAGATGGAAGTGTTATATTAATGAAAATTTACGCTCTGTAAAATTATGTGCGTACGGTTATACGGCGGCTCGAGATAACTGGTCAGTTGTTCAATTAGAGACACCAATGAGTTTAGTTGCCCTTTACTTCTCGGTGTGTAGGTTTGCTCGGCTAGCCTCTTCCTCCTCGCCGTTATAGATGAATTCGTCGTATACACGTAAAAATACCGAAGACTTGGAAAATCACGTGCGATCGCGAAGGAGGTGGAATTTCGCGGTGTGTGCGTTATGTAGAACACGACGAAGACCCCGGCACTATGGTGTAATTTCAAGAAACCAACGAAACATACGTAATTTTATTACCGTCGTTGCTCGCAATTGTAATATAATTTTTATAGAACGATTTCGTTCCGTTTGAGTGACGGCGATGACGACGATGCCGGTGACACATTTGACGACGAACGTAGTAACTTACGTACGATAATCCTGGAAAGAGAAGTTTCACCGGGATCGGCGTTTTCATCGCGAGAAAAGGGAGAGAAAAAAGAGAATACCTGAGAAGAAAAGAATGACTCGAAAGAAGGGTAAATACTTAGAAGGAAGTTTGTTCGATTAATCGCGAATTGAAAGCCTGGCGAAATGGAATCGGTATTGTGAATACACAAGATTGACTACGATTGTGTATAAGGTAAAAGACAAGACGAAGCTGGGGAGATGTACAGCACGTCGAATGATTTACGGAGAACTTTTAATGGTCGTGTATAGTGGAAAAGTTTCTTCTATCGTCGTGTCTATGTTATTCGGCTAAATAGTCATCAAGAGAATACGTAAGCAGGGATGTATGCGAAAAAGAAGAGAAAGGTGGGTGAAGGCAGTCGAGCAGCAGAGGCAAGCACGAGGTTGCTTTTAGACCGGGTGTCTGTGGCACGGGGATGTGTGCTGTCGAGAGAGACCGACGTGTATGTCGTGACAGCACAAACCGAGAGAGATAGAGACACGAGCCGGGAAAATAGAAAACGCACAGGAAAAACTGTTGCATTGACGGGAAGCACGGGACGGAGGTGAGGGGCAATTCGGGGGGTTTCGGATAGAAAGGCAACGCGACGCGAATTGGAAAATCAATATATTCCAGCTAAACATTTTCTCGTCTCTTGGTTGGTAACTACGGCGATATGTGGGTTTTTTCTCTTTCCGGAGGTAA
Organism: Pseudococcus viburni; assembly: GCA_033439095.1. Lineage (NCBI taxonomy): Eukaryota > Metazoa > Arthropoda > Insecta > Hemiptera > Pseudococcidae > Pseudococcus > Pseudococcus viburni. The sequence continues at coordinate 69,302 of JAVBJF010000320.1, read as the reverse complement.
AGGCGTTGGTGCGATTCAGACTCGAACAAAATGTTTACGTAGAATGATAAATTCTCGTTCGTCGATGTGTTCTACAGACTGAGTGGTTTCCCCGGCGATGTGGCCAAGACGATATTGCCGTCGAACCAAATGAATGACGAATTTCGACATCACGTGTGATGGTTTTTCTCCACCTCGAATTTTTCCTGCTTCGTTCTCGTTCAAAGACAATGTAGAAAATGTAATTTTAACGTCGTCGCGATGGGAATTTTCCTTCCAAGTGTAACTTATACCGCCAGAGAACGTTGATTTCATATTGGAAGTTTTTTTCCAATGAATTTTACACGAACCAAGAAATACCGACGAGATGCGCTGACAAAGAAATTGCATGTGGTGTTCTCCGCTTGGTAATCTGTTTCCCAACCCCCTGAATCCATCCAGATTAAATTATTCGCGTTCGCGATTGGTAAGAAAAGTGATATATATGGAAACGGAATTCGAAACGTAGTCGTCGTTAAATATATACACGAGAGATAGTATATTATATTTATTCTTAACTCGGGCCAACCAGACGAGAGGGTTTTTGATAAATTAGATCATTTAGATTTTCTGCTCGCTGGTGTACCGGTACCTATATTTTGATGGAAAGCACGTGGGCGTGGTTGGAGTGCTTTTATTGAGCTTGTTGGAAATGCGGAAGTCGTGTTTTCCATTAACGGTTGGCGAAATTTATCAGAAATTATGGGTGCTTTATTGTATAAACGAAAGACGATATTCGCATATTGATTCGATGGGCGGTGGCGGCCACCGACCGTAAGATTTTGGCGAGAGAAAAAATTGATGAGATTTTATCGCCTGCGATAGACCGTCGTATAAGGATGATACCACCGATGCACTAGGTGAAAGGATTTCACGACGGAGTATGAGGAGGGGATCTGTATCATACCAAATAAGCTGGAATTCTTGAATTTTTATATATTCTCTCTTGGAAATTGGTTTTTTATTGGCGGAGGTTGTGGTACTATTATATGGGTGTATGGTTTTTTTTTTGCAACCGAGCTAAGTAAACGATAAAGAAGATAGGGTCTGAGATGGACCAGGGATGTTGATGCCTTTAGCGTTATGAAATGTTATGGTGTTTTTAGTCGTCTTACCGTGTAATAGCTAGAAAAAGAAATTTAATAAGGTATCCACGTTGATGGGTTTATGGAAGCAAAGGGTGCTGTAAACAGACCCTCCCTGGGTTTCGATATAAAGGAGGTGGTGAAATTGAAAGTAGTCGCTGGGTATGATAAAAATTAAGTTATGTGGTGAGGTTGGTTGCACTATGGCTGTGCATTTTGGAGCGATTTGTAATTGAAAGGGGATGTGTAATTTATGAAAAATGGGGTTTCTAAACGTGTAGTATGGTGTTTTTTTTTTTTTTTTGGGCAGAAAGTTGTGTTTCCAAGGAGTTTGGTTCCAGATATGCGAATATTTTTTCGCGAGTTTTGGCTGGGATATTTTTTCTCCGAGGTTTGATGAGATGTCATTTTTTCAGCGAAGGGTGGTTGAAATTTTTGATCAATTTTTGAGCTGGATTACAATTCTGGGTATTTTATTCGAATGTTTTCATTTGTATATTATTTCATTCTTGGTATGATTCCGAATTTTTTAATTCGGAGTTGTATCATTATTTTTCTGAGAAAATCACGGATTTTTGGGAGGTGGGGGGGGGGGGGGTGATCCAAAATGAATTTGATTTGATATTAGCAAAAAATCTGCATTGGGAATTTTCGCTAAACAATTGTCATTTTATAATTATTGTAACTTTTTCTGTAATTTGAAAAAGAAACAAAAAGATAGATAAAAATATGTACTTACCAATTTCTTAATAATGTAATCTCCTACTCCTTCCCTTCCAAAAGAAAGAAGTGAATAATGCATTTGCAAAGTGTTTAACAAGCCTTGCAAACGATAAAAAATTCTAAGTATAACAAAAAATTGAAAAAGATTCTGAAATGTCTTGGTTTTGAGTAAAAAATTTTGCCTCTTTTTTAGAAAATCATTTTCTTCCTGATTCATCATTTGAAATGAAAAAAATGAAAATTGAGTTGTATTACTTACAAAAAAAATAATGAAAATTTGTGTGAAAAATTGCCTCAGTGATGTGAAGAGTATGAATGCAATTTTATTCTTTCGTTTGTTGTTTGAAATTTTTGATTATTTTTGGAAGTTTTTTCTTTTTACTCGTCCATTTTTTATTCATTAATTTTTTTTAGGAATTGAACATGTGCAAAAATCGGAATTTTCATTTTTTGTGGGAAATGGAAGATACCGGATTTTTTTTTGTGTGTGTGTGTGGGGGGGGGAGGGAGTAGAAAACCATGTCGTCGGTAGTTTTTCAAAATGTTTGAAAACTCCCCCTTCAAAATTTCTAAATTTTGGTGTGAAAATGTGTGAGGTACCTTTATGTAACTTTTTTTTTTTTTGAAATGTCGTTCATGTAATTCATCTTTTTGTAATCAACTCAACCAAGTTTGCCATATTTATTTGTTTTGCGTTCTGTGAAAAAGGGCCGTTTTCCGAAAAATTGAATCGATTTTCAGCCCATTTTGCAGAGAATTTAATTCCGAACATTTAAAAAAATATAAAACGAAAAATGGTTGAAAGAGATATGCCATTTTAAAGTGGAGATCCAGAAGAACGAAATAGTGGGAAAATCACGTTGTACTTTCAAAATTTATTAAAAATTGAGAATCAATTTTTTTTAAACTCAATTCGATGTTCTTTTTGCTTTCCTGAAAAATTTTGTTTTTTGACAAAAATGATTCTTTTTCATAGAGTAAGTACTTCACATCTGCATTTATGATTTTCTAAACTGAAAAAAATGAAATTTTAAAATTTCAGGAGTTTTTGATGAAACATCTGGAAAAAATTACAACCATTATAAAAAAAATTTGAAATTTATTTTGTGGTATTATGATTTTGAAAATTTCTACAAAAATGGGTCAAGATCTGGGACTGTATAAGAAGGCAGCTTCTGAGGAAAGTAAATTTTATAAAAGGTCGTGCAAAATTGTCAAAATTTCTATCAGAATTTGGAGAATCATATAACGAACTGAAATGCCTTTGAAGAGCTGTTACATCCCCCCCCCCACATTGAGACCCTCACATTACGAAGCTACAACAGTATACTCAACAAAAAATTTTTTTAATGAATTACCTATTCATTTTAGGAACATATATCTTGTTTTACGTTCAAAAATCTATTTCAAATTGTAAAAGCTTTTTTTGAGCCATTTCAACAGTAGTAGGCTGGTCTGAGCAATAATCTGCTCTGGTAGGAGTTTTTTTTCGGTGTGAATTTATCAACATTTCGTGGTGTATTATTCAGTTGATTCAAGATGATGAAATTAAAAACGAACTTTTTGTAATTTTTTTTCGAATCAAACTTGTAAAAATGCTTGTACTAAATCTTAATTTTAGGGAACTTTTCGAAGTCTAGGGACTTCGGGGATGGTTATAATCGATTTTTTAAGGTGTTCTGGTCCTGAATCCGAAAAAGTGATTTTCGGTAAAATGACTGCTAAGGTCCCTTCTTCCCTGGATGAGCACATTATTTTTTTTATTTTTTGGAGAAAATTATGCTATCTTGTTTTTATGTATTTTATTTACATTTATTTACAGTTCAATATTGAAAATTTGCTTCATTGCAATTTTTTTCAATTATTTACTCTATTTTATTAATTTTATTTTATGTTTTATTTTCAGGATAATTTGAAGCTCCAAATCAAACTGTGGCACTCTATCTAATGGTGAGTTTCTTTTTTTTCCCTTCAATCTAATTATTTTGTATACAAAATCACTCAATTTAATGAAATTATCCAATTCGAGTCGTCATTATCGATACTTAATTCATTTTCGGGGTAAAAATTCAAAAAATTAATTCCTAACTGGTCATGAGTGGGGATAATTTCAATTTATTGGCATATTTTGTGCTAATAATCATTTTGATTAATAAATCGATCCAATAAATCTGGGCAAAAATTATCAAATTGAATAAAAGCTCGATAAACTTCTCGTAAAATGAAAGATATTCGGAGAAAAAAGTCACGACCGTACGAAATCCGAATTTCAAAAAGATCCACTCGTTTTTTTGCTCCGGTCAAAAGGTATAAAAACTTTCAAATATTACGTAAACGTATTCTATTTACGGCGACCCCCAGACCGAATTGTGCTCTTGGACAACACATATTACAATATCACAAAAACCCTGACGCTTATAACGGGGCGATGATGCGACCAGAGAGAGAAAAAAAGGACTACCTACCGTTTTATCTTGCGGTACAGTTACTCATCAGTTTCATCGTAGCACAATATCCTTATAGAACCAAGTATACAGCATGAATATAGCTATCCCTGCGAGCATATGTCGAACTGGAAGATGGAAGCGTGTACGTATAAAGAGAGGACCATTGTTGGATGACCCTCTTTGCCTAGCACTGTACGAATTTACGTATACGCCCTCGTGAGATGTACTATATTGACCGAGGCGAAATAAGCAAAAGGGCTAGTTGGTAGTTTTTTTTTCCGAGTTTGAAAGGTACTGGATGAAAAACAGCATCAGAGTGGGTGAGTGTGTTAGCATAATAATCAATCGAATTAGCTGGCAGCATTTTAGCGAAGGGTTTGTTTCACTGGTAATAAGTACAGCGAATCGTTGCAATTTGTACGAGACTGTTTTTTCCATCATCTCGTTCCTCCTTGTCCTCGTCCTGAACGCAATTCATAAAGTAGAGCTTCGCCTCGGTTCGATTAAAGTACAGGAAATGAAATTTTCGATCGTGAATGAAAAGTTGGTCACGTGATTTAGTCGGCGTCGGTCGGTGGCAAAGTGTACTTGGGTATTAGTTCGTATTATCTCGAGACTATCGCATCACTCGCTAGGTATCTCCTTTCTCTTTGTTTCAACGTGAGGTATTAAAGAGTTTTCGTCGTATTTATATAGTTCGAAGACAGCACGTTGTCTGTGGCGGGCGGTAGAAGACGGTTCGCTTCCTCCTTTCGAATGAGCAATGATTCAGATTAATTATTGGCGCGTAAACGAGCCACCGTGCTGGGCTGCCGGAGTGCCCGCTGCCCAGAGGTGTGTTAGATGATTTGTATACGACTGTTACATTCTCTTAATAGGTGGCGATTGTAAACCTACCTACGGGTTGTTGTAGATCTTCCAAGTTCCAACGGTGTTAGAGCTGACGAAACGTTGTTAGTGGCAAGTTGGCTTATTGTTATTCGTATTCAAAAGGGTAAAATTCCAAACACACGTAGAACAAGGGAACGAGTTGACTGATACGAGAAGTTTATCTGGTATTCAGAGACAAAAGAGATGCGATAGATGGATCGATAAACAAGGGGTATGTTTCCCATTCCTTTACCTAGCATAATACTCCATCTCGTCTGGTCCTCTTCTCTCGAAATCGAACTGGTTTCCAAGCGTGAGTTTTTCAAAGACCCAGGATTAAATTAGAAGTTCGTATTGTGTATAGAAAATGCATCGACGACGATGGTGGTGTCTGAAGTCGATGTCGATGTACCTGAAACTACCATACGAGCATATTCTCTGCACAGATAGAGGTATTTACATTTACGTAGTTACCTAATTATCCGGTTTAATTATAGGTTAATATTTGGTACGTCGTACCAGATGTTTGAAAGGTTATTTTTTTTCTGGCTTGTTCTCGAATTACCCGAAACTGTTTATTTCCGGTGGTAATTAATTTAGAATTTCATTCATAAAAGCTGAAGTATCTATCCGGTGACGAATACGAATCGTACGGAAGGTCGTCGACGAGAAGGGGGCTCTAACTGGATTTTAATTCCCGTTTTTTCTTCATTTGAAAATTTTCCATGTATTTGGATTCGATTGCGGATGAGAAAATGATCGCGGATCGAGAAAGTGTGATAGCGTATAATGAAATGATCCATTCGATAAATAAGTAGTTTTTCACTTTTTTGGCTATTTTTATCAAAAATACCAGTAATTTTTTTTAAAAATTGTCGATGTAGCAAAATAAAATAGAGTAAAATTAGGTACCCCAAAAAAACTTTATTACTTTCCAAAGAGCTAAAATATTGATGAAAGAAGATAAAATTTCAGATTTTGATTGACTTTCTTGGCAGAATTTTTCGACCGCGATTTTTGAAAAGTGATCGTCTTGAAATTATTGAAATTCCGGAACGTATTTCAAGGTTTAAAGTGACACACTTTCTTAAATTTAACCAAAAACGATTAGAATGGTGTAGAGACCAAAATGGACGTAAAACTGCTGGCCTTTTTGAGATTTTTATTTTTTTGAAAAATGTCATTTTTCAGGGGTGGTCATATTTTTCTTTCGAATTTTTTTGTTCGGATTTGAGTAGAAAATTTTGTACAATTTTATTTATAGTGGTAAAATTTCTAAAAAATTGTTCGATTTTCGAGTTTTTTCAGTGTTTAAGATTTTTTCGATTTTTTTTCCAATCTCATTTTAATTTTTGGAGGATTTGGAAAATATTTGAGTTTTCGATGAAAATTGTTCAAAATGAAAAAATTATCGTCATTGTTTTGATTTTTTTTTTCAAATTTCCACAAAATACACTACAGTCTTAAAAATTATAAAATTTTTGAAAAAGGACCAAAACTTCAAAAAAATTGACAAGTTTTTAAAAATTGAAGAATTTTTTTACAAATAATCACAATAGTTTTATATAAATTGTACTGCATCATCTTCTATACATTGAGAGATTTTACCGCAACCTGGACGAGTTTTCAGATAGTAATCAATTTTTCTACAATTTGGTCATTCATTTTTCTGAATAATTGGACGTCTTTTTCCTCAAAGTAGGTACTGTGCAATTTTTTAGCAATCAGATTTTTGACAAATTTTCCAAATTTTGGAAAAAATTGTGTAGGTTTTAAAAAATATCCTCCAATGTTCAAAAAAGCATAAAATTTTCAAAAAATTTGTCATTTTTTGAAAAATTGTGTGAATTTTTTTATGTAATTATGAAATTTTTAGATGTAATTATTCTGAAGGGATCCGGAAGTTTTTTTGGGAAGGTGCAAAGTTGGTACAAAGAATTAGAATACTAGAAGGATTTTCGGAGGGGGGGGGGCAAACATATGAACCTTTTTTCGCACTGTTCACTCAAATAATTCATAAAATTGTGATTTTGTTTATGTCCTAGCAAAATTAGGGCGAATCTTTGAAAAACGTGGGGTTTAATGCCCCAAAAAAACATTTTTTCCATGTTTTAAGGCCTTAAAAATCCTTATCTGATATAATTAGGAAAGGAGGGGTTGCAGTGCACCCCTTGTACTTCTTTTTCCGGCGCTACTGAATTTGCTGTACTTCTAGTATTAGAAAACTCATTTTTCTAAAATAATCTGAAGTTTGAAAGGTTCTTTAGTTTTTGAAAAATTGCCCAATTTTTATAAAATTGAACAATATTTGAAAAATTCTCTTTTTAGAGCATTACGCAGGTTTTAGAGGTTTTTCTAATCTTATTTATTACAATTTTTGGGAATATCGTCCAATTTTTAGGAACTCTTCCTAACGACCTGCCCTTGAAAATATTTGGATGAAAAAATACACGCAAAAAAGAGTTTTTTTTTCTCTCTTTTTGATCACTTTTTTGGTAAAATTGGTTCACTGAAGTCATTTTTTGGGGGTCAATTTAATTGGGCACATTGTTGGTAAATTCGACTTGAAATAGTTTCTGGTCTCAAAAAATCAAAAACTGACTAGCATCCATTTTTCGACCAAAAAATCAATTTTTATTTATTCGATTGAGTAACTTCATGTAAAAATCCTCAGAAATCGATCGGAAGTGGTTTCAATTTTCCAAAATCAAAATTAATTAACCGGGTGGTTCTTTCATTTTGAATGCGGTTTTAAGGTTTGGGAGTCTTGGACTTGGACTTGGACTTGGACTTGGAGTCGAGAAGGGGTTCAATTTCCAAAATTTTAAATACATATGTAACTGCATCCCATCCAACCTAAAAATCGTTTGTTTTTTTTTGCTATCTCTGTGTGAAAACTCGTAAAAAATCTGCCGAAAGTATGTTTCAAGTGCCCAAAATGAAAAATTAACGTTCCAACTTTGAACGTTTCCCCTGCAAAAGTTTACTTTTGATTTGATCGAATGGCCCCTTTTTTCAGACCCTGTCACATGTTTTTTTTTATACTTCGATCCGGCAGTCTAGTTGAGTTACATTCGTGTTGATAAAGCTGCTCTTTTTATACGTATCAACTAGTTTAATATACTTTCGCCGGCCACCGGCCTCCTGCCGCTGGGTTCTCTTGCTCTCTGGAAATAATCAACGTTGCGTGTGTAATTTTGGCGAAGTTTAATCGTGCGCGACTGGCGATAGGTAAAGGTAAAAACAGGTATACGTTGTGGGATCATGACTAACTACAGCGCAGGAGACTGTACGTGGACGATTATCTCGCTGTGTGTGTATTTCGAAGATAGAGATGTCGAGTATTTTATATGACGGAGGGCTGTGGTGGTTCGCGGTGTATTGAAAAGCAACGAAAGGCGAAGAAGAGGAGAACGGATCGATGTGTTTTGTATGTGATGACTGAGGAGAGATGTTGCTGTGCTGCGAACGGAAGGAAGCGATGAGATTGAATTAGTAACGGGTGTAATTATAGGTTGCGAGAAATTGTATTTATTTAATTATGGAAAATACCTCGACGTGGGTACGTAATATGTGTATGAGCTGCGAATACGATGGGTTGTTGTGTTTCCAGACTATATACAGAGAACGAGAGTTATTACGGTTTGTAGATGGATTATGATACAAAGTGGCGAAATGTATCATGAGGAAGAGCATTACAATGCAAAATTCTATGATAATATGGATTTTAATTCGGAGATTTTTTCGGCAGGATTTCATTTCCTTAACGAGTGATTTAAATTAGTCTATTGGAGTGAAAATTAGAAAAACTCTGTAAATAAATATTAATGGGGGGATTTTATGTGCTGGAAACTGGATGCGGATGATGATTAATTATGTAAATGTTTCTAAAGTTGCCGTACGACGGTACGACGACGGAGCCAGAAGGTGTTTTAATGTCGAGGTGAAATTGAAAAGAAACGATGATGGAAATATATGATGATGTATTATTAATTTCAGAAGTAGGTATTATAGATGGCGTGTTATAAATTCGGAGTAATTTTCATATGTAATATTTTATTAATTGGACTATTCTTGATTAACTATATTAATTTATTAATTACGTAATTTCACTGAGCATGGTGAGTAATCGTGTAAAAAATTCGTTTGAAAGTTGAGAAACAGTGTTTAATGTTTAATTCGTAGAAAAGATAGATTGAAATACGCGAATAACTCGTAATAAAATTTGAGCAGTATTGGTAGTTTTTTTCCTATTAAAATTTCATCAAGTTCGCGAATCTTTGGTTGGAAAATCGAAAACGTGGGTGTGGAACAAGAAAATGGAGTCCAATTTGAATTTGTGTGCAATTTTACTAAAGTTATTTTCGTTTGAAATTATTTTTTCGATTTTATAACAAAAATAATGTTGGAACCGCAGAGATGACGAGTAGGGATGGGGGGGGGGGGGGGGTAAATGATTGGGATACTGGTCCAGGAAAAATGCCGAATTTACAACTATTTTGAGTTGTAAAAAAATATATTTCAGTGTTTTCTTTTTTTCATTTTTTTTTTGGTGGTAAACTTTTATTTTTATGAAAGTCATAAAAGGAATACGAACCGAATTATTAATTTTCAGATTGTAAATTTCTATATAATACTGATGAATACTCGTTTTGAATCAGTTGAAAAACGCGTATTTACTGTTCTGAGATGAAAATCTCTTGAATTTCTGATAAGAAATTTAGGAACCACGAAATTTTGATAAAAATTGATCATTAGATAAAAGTAGGTGCCTTACTGAATTTTCAAAGTATCTCCCAGGTCAAAAAAGTCTAAAAAATTCATATTTTGAGAGTAAATCGAGAAGTACACTTTAGCATCTGAATAGAAAAAAAGTCGAGAATTTCGTTCAAAAATTCGTGTAAAGTTGAGAAATTATAAGTAAAAAACGAAAAATGTGAAAGAAGTGAGAAATTATTTCAATTTTGAATAAAAAAGGATTAAATCTTTTTAATTCAAAACAAAATAATACTAAAAAAAAGTCGCCTTCGCTTCATTAATTAAATTCAATAAATTTGCTCTATAAATACAAGAAAAATAAGTTGGAAATACGTTGTTCATCAATTCATCATGTTCATGAGAAAAAATTTTCTATCATGTTGTTGGTAAAAAGAAACACTTGTTTCATGGCATCGACATACAGAAATTTTTCCATATTTTCCCAATTTTTTGCAAGTGTAACAAAATGTGATTATATAAATTCGTCAACATTTTTCTAAATTTTTTCATAATTGTCACAAATCTCAATAATAATAAATACAACACTTTTATGCATTTTTGATGTTTTAGTATCAATTTGCCAGAAAAATTCTCCAAGTTTTTTCAAGGCTAACAAAATATTATTAAATCAGAGGTCACAATATCTTTAAAAATTTTCCAAGTTTTTAAAGGTTATGCAAAAATTTAATAAAATGGCATTACATAATAAATTTCTTTTAAAATGTCTTCAAGTTTTCAAGTCAGATAAAATTTACCCTAATTCAAAGTTGATATTAATAAAACTTCGAAAAAAACTAATAATTTTGTATCTGAAATACACAATTTTTATTCTACCCCAACTCCTGTACATTTGATGTTTGATGAGATGGATGGGGAGGAGAAAGGGTTAAAAATGACTAAACTTTTCGAGAGATCAATTCGAAATGATCTCGAATTTTCGTTTTCCAATTTTTGTCCGGACTGATTATGAAATTGGCCATGTGATGGTTGAAATCTTCGGTGTGATTGTTTATGAAAATTGATTTTGGAACATTTCAATGTGGGGGAGGAAGGAAGTATTGATGAGATTGTTTGAAATTTCAAAAAACCATAACTAATTGAGAAGTGTGCTGAATTCAAAATTTGGCTAGAAAAATGAAAACACGTCTATGTATATCTACCTGTTAATTTTGATCAATTTTTCCCTGTTCAGAGAGCAATGGGAGCGGAGACAGAGGAGATCGATTTTTTAGGTTGGAATTAAAAATTTTAAAGGGGAAGGAATTTTTAAAAATTCAATAAAATTAGATCAAATTGTTGCGAATGTTCAGAAATGTTTTTCTGCTTTTATGGAGAAATTCAACTTCGGGTTGAATCCAGATTGAGGGGGGGGGGGTAGCGGATTGAAGGAATTAAATCTAAAAATGTTCATGATTTAATTTTGATTTGATACTTTAAAATATCACCTGTTTTCATCTCACATAGAACTAATAGAACTTCTTTCATTTTTTTTTCGAATGATTCATCCAAAAACCTCTCCCCCAAAAAGGGACAGAAGTGTCTTGATGAATGAAAATTTCAATAACTAGTTTCATTTAAGATTTATTCTTTTTTTTCAAATAGGCAGATGTCAAATTTTCAAATTTTCAAAAAAAATCGGAGATTTAAAAAAAAGTCGAAGATTTTTAATTTTTTAAAAGTCCTTTGAAAATACTTATACCTATTGATGCACCGATGAAGCAAAATTTCGACTAGTCTTTTTGAGCCAAAAATGTCTCCTGTCTGAAATGAAATATTCTCAAATATCTTTCAAAATTTCTACTCTCAATTATAAATCAGTGAAAATTATCGAAAATCACCGAGAAACAGTCAGAATTCCAGCACAGGAGAAAATCAGTGAAAAGTTTTTTACTGAAAACAAATCATTTAGAAAAATTCATTGAAAAGTCAGCGAAAATTTGTTGAAAATCAGTGAAATTCACTCATTTTTAGAGATTTTTCACTGATTATTCGAAGAATTTCACAGATTTTACGGTGGATTTCATCACTGAGTTTACAGTGAATTTTCACTGATTTCCAGTGATTTTCTTTCACTGATTTATTACTGTGCTGCAATTTTGACTGTTTTTCTGTGATTTTTGATAAATTTCACTAATTCAGAAATGAGGGAGTAGATTTGAAAAATTGATACTGAAACGTTTTGAAATTAATCCCAAACCTTTTAATTTCAGTTTACCAAACCAACAATAAATTTTTGACGTCACTTGACCTAGATATTTCCCATCTCTTCTTTAAAGTTTGAACTCATTCCGGTAAAAATTTCAATTTTTATTTCAATTTTTCCAAAAAAGAGAGAAATTATCGATCTTACGTAATTCCTCGTCCAAAAATACGTACGCTAAAAATACCACATCGATATTACCACAAAACCCAATATCAAAAGTCGGTCATCTAAATAAGGAGAAAAAAATCTGTAAATTTCTTCGAGGAATATCGATCAAATTTATGGCATTTTTTTCGGGTTCAAAACAAGGTCATGGGATTTCTTCCTGCGCCGTTTCTTAGTTCTATACGATATTCGTGATCGAGTACCGTATTTATTTATTCGTCCTAACCACCAAATCCCATCGATATATTTTAATCGACGACGGAAGGAAGAAATGGTCGTAAATAAGGCGTTAAAAAATATCTCCGGCCGTACTATCGATCCAAAGTACCCAGCTATACGTACAACTAATAAAGTATAAAATTGACGTTTTATTTAGCAACGCAACGGATGTTGTACGAGTAGGTCTACTACACAGGTGAGATTAGAGCTGCAGTATAGTTTACTATGTAGGTACTAAGATCTTATAAAAGGAGAGAAGAAAAAAAACTACACGATAAATCTGGTTTTGTCAAAGTTGCGCAGCGCAGCATCCATTGGGAAACAAAAAGCGCGCGGCAAATGTGTCGGACTCGGTTGCACAACCGGTTGCGGTGCGGGGTATGTTCGGTTTTCTGTCTCTGTTTTCTGTGTGATCTCGTACCTGGGCCTGGTTCGTGGTCCATGGTGCATTGCCAGAGTAAAATAGTTAATTCTCTTTCTCTCTCTGGGTGTACTCAGCGTATATATTCGATGTTTATGTACTCTTGGTTGGCGAACCCAACACTGTGCGGTGAGATACGCGGATACGGACCAAAAAACAAAAGAAAATCGCTCTTATCTCGATCGTATTAATTAATTATCAGCTATAATGTGCGAACGAGCGACCGGCGTTATTATTTTTAAAATCTACGCACAAATATTTTTATATCTACATACGAGCTATTGTGCTATTTGGATGTGGCCGGTTAAATGTGTGGTTTTTCTAGCATGATACGTGTATGATAAAAATACGTATTTTTTCTCTTCTTTTTTTATTATTGTTACATTACATTTCCGCCCAATTTATTATTATCAGCGCGTAGAAATATAATAATAGGACGTTTATACCCACGGGCAACTGATATAGATGCTTCACGTGTCCGTTTTTGTTTAATCTTGCAGTAATAACTTCGACTACAGTGTCGAATTAAAGTTATATCGAGAGAGAAATAATGCTCGAGTACGAATGAATAGTCGAAGGCTGTGGCCAAGGGAAAGGGTTATTCGCTGGCTCGATTATGTAGGCGGTTCTGAGATAGCTTCGAGTCGTTGTAGACTGCGGTGTGATAAGATAGTAGTATACGACAGTACGAGCCAGTGGACCGGTGACGGGGCAATGGCCCGGTATCGGCGATTTTCCGATTGTTTCGAGTGAATTTACCCGTTCGAAGGATGCACGCAGCTCGTATGACGTAAGGTGATTACTGATAAACATGGTGCAATTTTCGAACGAAAATTAATTTGTCGCGGATTACAGAATTTGAGGATGAAATAGTCGTTAGAATTTGAGAATCGGAGTGGTTTCGAGTTTCGCTTTTATCCGCCAAGTACCGGTAGATGTGGAGGTTGCGATTAAATGATAATTGGAAATTTGCGTAAGTATTTTATTGTTCGTTAATTGAATCGAAAATTGCATGATGTAAGATTACTACGACGCTACGAGGTGTCTGTTGGATTAAATTTTTAGCGTGAGTGTTTGCATATGCGAGAAATGTGAAGAAGTAGTGAGTTTGAAAAATTTTTGTATTGAGATAAGTTTTTTAATCGTGGGTTTTAGTATACTGTCTTAATTTATCAAGACGATCAAAATTCTGCAATAAAATTGCATATTTTTGAAATTGAAGGAACTAAATTAGTGTAATTCTCTCACATGAAATATTCGACGAAAAAAAAACAAAAATTTTACTGTAGTTGAAAAAAAGAAACAGAAAAAAGCTAAAATTTCACTCTGGTAACAAAAAAAGAGAAAATATCAATAATTTTAATAATTTTATTGCAAAAAGCAAGACATTTTCCTCTTTTCTTGAATTCTTTTATCGAATGATAAAAAACGAGGTTCTTTTTCTTGGCAAATTTAAGGAAAGAAAAATGGCAAGAAAAATCCAGAAAATAGCAAACATTTTCATTTTTATGATTCATTGAAAAGTATGCACTTAACCTACTTAGGGTAAAGTTGTGTGAAGTTTATACCTATTTTAAATTTTGAAGGATTATATGGGCAATTGAGACTCCTTTAACTTCATATAACTTTTTTTGAGCCCGAAAAATTTTCTCCCTAATATCGTAAATGTTTGAAATAAAAATGGAGGTTTATTCTGGAGATACGAGAGAGGTATCTCAAGAATAGAAATCGAGCACCCGAAACAGATGACATATTTTATATTCGAAGCTTTCTTCTGAGAATTTTTTGCGGACCTCTCTTGGTTTGATCGATGAGGGAAATCTGATGAAAATGTGCAATAAATTGAAGAAAATGACATGTGAAAATAATTCCAAAAATTGGAAAATTAATTTCAAAATAGATAATGTTGTGATTTGTGAAAAATATGTGTAATTGCTAATTTTGGAACTCCTGTAAAAAGGGACAAGGTTTGTACTAGCGCGAAAAAGCATGAGATTAACCAAACTATTTATTGAAAAATTGATTTTTTTTTTTGAAAGTCACACATTTTTCAAATTGGCTCTCGCTCCACTCTGGCATATGAAGTCTGAATAGTATTTGAAGCAGAGTTTGAGAATTTCACCTCTCCTTCAGAACTGTAACGTTGAAAAAATTATGAAATTTCAGTTTTTGATCTTCTTTTTCTCCAGGAATTCCCTGTCTCGTCAAAGTCAAGTTGAATAAATTTACTCTCTCATTTTTGAATCAGTGAAATTTATCAAAAAACACTGAAAAACAGTCAGAATTGCAGCACAGTAATAAATCAGTGAAAAATTTTTCACTGAAAGCAAGTCAGTGAAAGAAAATTACTGAAATCAGTGAAAATTCACTAAAAACTCAGTAATATTCATGAAATTCACTGAAAAATCTGTGACATTTTTTGATTAACCAGTAAAAGAATTACTAAAAATCAGTGAATTTCACTGATTTTTCCTGTGCTGCAATTCTAACTGTTTATCAGTGACTTTTCACTGATTCGGAATGAGAGAGTACATGATTTTTTTAAAAGTACGAGACAAAAAGTCGATCTCAAAGTAATTTAATAAATCCTCTTCCGTTCTATTCCAGAAAATTTGAAAAATTTGAAGCAAAATAAAATATTCTTCCGGTTTTTAAAGGATTAATCTCCATTCAAAGAGTTTACTAGTCATGAAAGTTATACAGCCATGAAAAGGTCAATAATTCATTAAATTTAAACGCCACGAATTTTTATTAAAAAATGTTTGAGAATTCTAAGCCCTGAAGAAAATTTTTTATTATTTTCACGAAAAAACAAAAAAATTCATTAAAAAATCATGAAAATATCATAAAAAGTTGAAAGGCTAATCCAGTAGACACCCTGCTGTTGGAATTAAAATAGAAGTGTATTAACATCTCTGCAAGCGTATTTTTGGTAAAAGGTTTGGAATACTTTGAAAAATGGTTGGGAAAATCTGAAAAGTCAGGAAATATCATTATTTAAAAAACAACATGATGTCTACTGACTAAAAAAAAACAAAAAACCCCAGAGAATAGCCTGAATTTTAATAATTTTATTGCAAAAATCCAGAATTTTCATCATTTTCTCATTTTCTCATTTTCTTGAATTTTTAAATCCCAAATTTTAAAAAAGGTTCTTTTCGGAAAAATTTCAAGCAAGAAAAATGGCATGAAAGTGACTAGAAAATTCCAGAAAATGAAAAGATTTTTTATTTTTCAAATCCAGTAAACACTATGAATAAAGTGAAATGTTGATTTTTTTCGGGGTAGGGGGGGGGGTGATTAACGTGGGATTTTTTTGGAAGTCAGAGAAAAGTCAGAGAATCAGTACGAAAGAAGCACGAATTAATTTTTTGATTTCACTTCGAACTCTGGCAACACTGTTCGAATGAATGGGCTATTCTACTAAAAAATGATTTTTCGAAGGGGAAATTGAGGCCCATTTTTGAGTCAAAAATGTGTAAAATTCAGCTGCAAATTGATTATAAAACGACGAATTTGGTTTAGAAAAATTAAATTTCGTAAATTCAAGGGACAGCTGACTGAATGGTCAACAATACGAGTATTGAATCCTCCCAATGGTCAGAATCATCCAAGTGATTATCAATCTTTTCAAGTATCTGACCATCTAAATGATCCAAAGTCCAACTGATGTCTGACAAATTGATCGACTCGTTCAAGTTTCTGATTTTTCATGTTTACAGTCACTCAAGTGACCAAATTTCCTGGTTCTGATCATCCAATTTATCAACAATCCCAGTACTTAATCATCCACACGATCAACAGTTTGAGTATTTGACGAGTGATCATCACCCAAATAATCAAACGTACAATTATCTGAGGAACCAATCGTACCAAGTATCCAATAATTCAGGTGACCAATCTCCCAAGTGTTTTCTCCAGGAGTCTAAGTGCCTGATCATTTAACTGATCAATGATCCAACTATTCAAGAAATGAGTTGTCCAAATTTACACTCTAAGAAGCTCAAGTGTTGATTTTCAAATTCACTTCTTGCCAAGTTTTCAAATGTATTTTTCGAATGCTGTTTTTTTCACTTTTGAAATGACCGAAATTCATAAAAAATTTGATACCACAAAATTAATCGAAAATTGCAACTTTTCTGCCATTTTCTTTCCTTTTCGACTTTTCGACATCAATGATTCGTCAAAAATATCCACTTGCATGAAATAAATTTTTTTCGTTTTATCTGAGAAAAATGATGGCTGCAGCCACGTAAGCTCTAAGTATACGAAACAATCTCAGCCAAAAAAGCGACTCTCATTCAGTATCAAATTGTTATTTACTCTACGGTCCAGACGTGCTCTCGAACTGAAGAATTCGGCTGCTCTCGAAGAAAGTGAAACGTCAAAGTGAAAAAAAAAGAGGTAAAATGAAAAATGCAAGCTTTCGTGTAAGTGGTGTTGATGAACTTGTTCGTTTGTTTGGCATGTATATTCGGTATTCGGGAAATAATCCGCTTTGTTAGACTTTCAGTATATTTTTTTCCGAATAATGCTGGATGGGAGTAGGGCATAGACGAGGACTCGTCTGGACTCGAGTATAGTTTGACGTAAAACAAAACGAGCGAAGGAAAAAAATAAGAGAAAAATTCAAAGAGAAGCATTTTTTTCGAGTACTCGGTCGTTTTTAATTTTCCTACGCGACAATGAACCCGACGAAGAAGAGATGTTTTTCGAGAGGATATATTGTCGTCGTCGTGTTTATTTTGTCTTTTTTTTTATCTCCTCGCCAGCCAAACGACTCGGGAAGCTCGGTTGAGACGAGTACGAAGCTTACAATGAGTTGAAATTTTAGCTACGAACTTAGACCGCGAGACCGTGTTCGTTTTGTGAACTCGCGAGAAATTTCGGTAATAGCGACGTTTATTATTTTTCGCTCGAAGGCGGACTGAGGGACTGACGATGGCGAGCTCGAGCGCCGAAAAATAACTACGTCGACGACGCGATAAATGTGCACACATTAAGAGTGTTTTTGTTTCCTGGGAAAAGCGAACAGAAGAGAATTTTTTGCCAGGGTGGGAGGGAAAAAGGCGAAGCGTCGTTTGCGGAACTGTATTGCGAGTTGAGCGAATACACAATGGAAAATAGCTACATCGCAACGTCGGGTAGGTGGAAGAAGGTAATTGAATTTGAGAATGCCGAAGATATATACGAAACGGTTCGGGGGCGAAGTTGGATCGGATGGATTCACCGGCGGAAAATACGTACTTACACTTACATAGCGCCGAAAAAATGAGAAATTTTTCCGGAATGTTTTTCTCCGGCGTGGCGATGTAATGCGGCGAGATATTTACTGGCGTATTTTCGGTACACGAGAATAATGGACGGAAGCGGGGGGTAAAATGGACGAGAATAATTTACCATGTAAGCTCTGGGATGCTCGGTTTACTGCAGCGTGTTTTTATTATTCGGCTGCTGGTAATCTAGATTCGCGAGATATCTAATACGAGCCGAGCAGCGTATGTATTTCGTACTCGGCCGGAGAATTTCACCGGTCGAATCAAAATACTCCTAAGAGTATTTCTGTATATTTGGCCGAAAAAAAACTCTCTTGCTGAGTATAGTTTTTAAGGAAAAATTCTATTTCCATTTTTTTTCTCTTTCTCTAAAATATACGAAATCGTACGATATTAGAAGCTTTCTGACTCCCTCGTCTCGTCCTGTGTGCCCTCTTCAACGCATGCCATGAATGGGAATTTTTTTTAACGCTCTGAATTTGACGTGGGTATGCTGATGCTGCGCTGCTGCAGCGTGTAGAGGAAAAACACGATGACACGAAGAACACCGGACCTCTCGAGAAAAGAAGCAGATAGCAGGAAATCGATCCGAGAGAATTTTTTTCGTTTCGTTTAGGTTTTTTTTTTCGCCATCTTTCATAAAGTTTGCCCGAGTTATATGTATCGAATTTGTAATTCGAATTCGAATTCTAGAGAGGAGATCGTGTCGCCGAAGAATCAACGTGAAAGTTGTTATACTCGCTGGAGGATGAAAAGCGTGCTGTAAAAATGTCTCATTAAAATTGACATCTGCGCCGAGACAATCGTAGAATTTTTATTAAGCGGAGATTTGTAGGTTTTTTGCAGCGACGGACGAAGGGGCGAGGGGCTGGGTGAGAACTGAGAACCGAACCAAAGATGGGAACGCGGTGCTCGTTCGCGTTGATTTCGAAATGTCATTGCGCGAAATGAAAAAAAGTAACGAAATTTAATTATTTGGTGCTAGGGTGAGGAAGAGGGCTGAGGAATGTTTCGAAGTACGATAAATCGTACCGTATAACTAATCTGAATTGGATTTTATTGTTTCGATTGATCTAATTAGTTCGCTTTTTCGAACCAATCGAACGGGAAAATTTCACGAGAAAGGGTATATCGGGAAAGTTTTGTAGTTGTGATTTTATGCGGAGCGGAGAAAATTTTTAGATTGGGGTTTCTTTTATGAAGCAAAGACGGGTGCTGGGAATTTTTAAATTGGAAACGCCAGATGGAGTATAAAATTGTTTTGTTTTATTGATTTTTTACGAATACGTACAAAATTTGTTTCTTTAAATTTATAGGTGGTATTTTAGCAATTTTATAGGAATGTTAATTTATTTGAAAAAATTACGAATTTTGTTCGTTTTTTCAGATGGGAGTTATGTAGTTGGGAAGAGAAGGAGGGGGAGGTGTATATTTGAGCAAACAGTATAAAAAATTGAAGGCTGAATTTTAGGGTCATGTTTAAGACAAAACTTCATCGTCGAGGCTATTTCTTAAAAACTTTTCAACATCTGTCAAACTTTATAAAACAAAAATTCTGATTTTTTGAAAGCCTGGTAAAATATCGAAAAATTACAGAAAAATTGTATTCAATTATCATTATTTTTTAAGTTATCAAAATATTTTCTAGCAATTTTGAAAACTAAATTGAAATATTTGTTTCGAAATTTTGGTAATTTAATTTTTTAAAACGTGCTTATGTATCAAGTAATTTTTCTCCATCAAATTTGTTGCTTAGTGTAAAAAATTTCAAAATTTGATAAATTTTTACGAATTTTTTATCGAATTAGATAAAGAATATCGTTTTATCAACATTTATTTAGAAATTTTAGTTTTAAAATTTTTTAAAAATTCAAATTTTATTTAAATGTTTTTGACTAAAAACCACGACATTTTGAACCTAACTTTGGGTAAAATAAATTCATTTTTTTAACTGGAAATTTTAACCAAAATCAGGGGGTATGGTTGAGAGAGGTCGAAGTCAAAAAACCAATTTGAAATTAGCACTCAGCGTTATTGAAAACTTCACAAACGACTCGTCATACAGTAATGTGGAAATAATTGAAATTTTTACTGAAATTAGTAGGTCTAGGTACGGAGGGCTGAAGAGGTCAAATCTCGAAATTGAGTTGTAATTTTTTGGAAATTTTTGATTTCTTCAGTGGATCCTTAGAAAGGGGAGGGAATGACTCGGAGGAAATTCTTATTGAAAAATAAAACAAATTATGCCAAGGTGTCTACCAAATCAAGCGAATGAAAATTATGGCGGAGGAAGAGAAGATTTGTGAATTAATTAAATTCAGGCATCATAGCGGGTCACTTTTTTAGGGCGTTTGTCACTTTTTTCGACTTCAGTCACTTTTGGTTACTTTTCACGTCCAAAAGGTCACTTTGGTTACTTTTTCCCTCTCAAAAGTCACTTTTTCTTCGCACTTCCAAACAAAAATTCAAATTTTCACGTAGAAAATTGCTACTTTTCAAAATTCTTTAAGAAAAAATAAAAAATTGATTTTTGCTAGTTTGTTTGTTGTTTTGACAAAGGAATTTAATTACCTTAATGAAATTATTCACGATGTTTGCAGAAAACTACAAAAAACTGCCCCTTCCCCCAGAAAACTGTAAAAAAAATTCCCTCCGAAAAAATTGAATTTTTGATTACTTTTGGTTACTTTTTGGTCATTTTTTGGTCACTTTTTGCGCAAAAAAAGGTACTGAAAGTTACTTTTTTCTTCAAAAATTTTGCTTTGGTGCCTGTAAATTCCAAAATATTTATTGTCAATTTTTTGGCTAATTATGTTCATTTTTTGCCGTTTCCACCTTCTTCTACCCCTTCCAGGCGAATGTCGTAAAATATCGAAATTGCTAAGTTCCTCGTTGTGGGGTGGGGGAGGGGGGGATATATCAAAAAAATGATGAATTTTCTAAACCTTAATTTTTTTCTCTTCAACCTCCCCCTCTCCCTTCATCATTTGGTTATTTTGGTTTTCTCTTTGAAAATACATTGATTTTTCGTTATTTTATGATTTTGATGCAATAAAAATTTATACTCATCAACTTTATGGATTTTGATCCCCAAATGTCTGTGCTTAAAAAATAGTTCAAATTTTGGAAAAAAAATCAAAACAGGGAATTTTGGAAAAAATTGATCAGTAATTAGGTGCTCGATCATTTTTTTCCTAAAAAAATAAGTGTACGTACGGGCTTCAAAATTCTGAAATGGGGGGGGGGGGGTCAACTAATATGTCTATCGAAAAATCAGCACAAAAAAAACGAAAATTAGGTACCTGAAGTTCTAATTTTCAATTTCTGTTTCTAATAAAAACAAACTGTGGTTGATGATTTGTTTCAATTTTTTCAAATAAAATCTTTTTTGTGCAAATTTTTTCACACAATAATTTTTGGGAAGAATTGACTTGATTGTGATATTATTTTGAACGAAAAATACGAACATGAACTGAAGCCATTTTTTGACTATTTTAATGAAATCGATGTTTTTTCAAGCCTAAGTATACTCAATTTTTCAACCTACAGTCTGTTCCATTTAAGAAAAGTTCTGACGTCATCAAGAAATCAAAAAAATTCTACAACACATCAAGATGTCTACTGGCAAGAAAAAAAAAGAAGAAAGAAATTAGCAAGAATTTCACCTGTGTGTAGCAAGAAAACCAAAAAATAGCAAGAATTTTAATGATTGTGAGAAGCAAGAATTTTCAACATTTTGTTCTTCCTTAAATTTTCCAATTATTGAAGGATGAAAAGGGAGTTTTTTTGGGAGTAAATTTGAAGCGAAAAAAATGTATCAAAATGACAAGAAAAATTCAGAAAATAGCTAGAATTTTCATTTTCCAGATCCAATAGGCATCTTGCATATACAAACGCACACAACTACACTTGAACAAAAAAGACCAATAACCAACAATTTTTCAGATTACCATCAGATGACGTCAGACTATTCTTTGATGAAATACGAGTAGTTTACAGAATAACATTTCCTGTTGTTTTTAATAGGGAGTGATCTAAGTAATCGTTTTTACTCTATGTTTCTCCTCCTCTCTCTTGTTTTTATTAAAAACTTAAATTTTGACTCTTCATCACACAAAACTTTACTCTCAATCAAAAGACCGAAATTTACCAATTTTTTTGAGCCAAAAACCTTGATAAATCGAGAATACATTGTTGCTAATTATTTTAGCAAATTTTCATGAAAATTTAGCCATTATTTTCAATTTTCTGTCTTTTTTTGATCCAAATTTACGTAAAAGTTGCAACTCGATGAATTTCATCTCCTTCCCTCACTTCTGCCAGTCTATGAAACTCGTAATTATGCAACACTTACTCGAGTTACGTATTTTTGTGGTTTCACTTGGTGTTTGAAAATCCACTATTAATGCGGTTTTTACCTTTTTAAATCGACGAATGGCGACGCTGCGCTGTACTCTTTCGTTCCCTATACATTGGTCAAGTATACGTGAAGTTATTCGAACTTGAAAACAGAAAAACGAGATATTTTTAAAGGTTATACGACAGAGCAAAAAAAAAAGTAGATCTAACATTTGTGAATAAGAAATAGAAGAAAAAAAACAAGTAAATCAAACCGAGATGATTGAGTTATCAAAACACATACAAGAATACGTTTACTTATTACATTGCAACAGATGAAATAGAATGCATATGAGAAAAAAAAAGAACAGAGGGAAAAAAGAGAAAAACATATCTCGATCTTCGTGTCACAGTCGAGAAAACCAGAGTACACAGAACGAGCATGGGCAAATCATGGGAATATATCGAAACGACAAGAACGCGCGACGATTATGCTGGTAGTTGTTTTAGGAAGTCGCGTATTAATGCTCGGTACATCGATAATATAGCTAATTAATTAACCGGCATTTACTTTAATATACGTATAAATATGGGAACTAATTACGGTGTCAGAAGGATGACGATGATGAAAACCAACGACGACGATATTTTCAATACGTCGCAATGTCTCATGTAGGTCTACGGCGGAATACCACTTCGGTATGTGGTCGCATAAAAGAAGACGTCCTTTCAAGGAAAAACGCCGGACGAGAGTTCGGTCAGTGGAAAAAAAAGCGAGTTTTTTTCTCGTTTCATAAGAACCAGGCAGAAGGAAGGAAAAAAACCTAGCGCGAAATGATTTAAGAAACTTTTATGCTCGTGCTCGTGCTGCAAGGAGACGAAGTAGAAATCCGGATTGATTGTTGTTTAAAAAGCACGTAATACACTCTGGAAACGATGATACGCGGCGTACTCGTACCATAGCCTTATATTTTTTTGGTGGTTCGACGCGAGTGCTGAACTTTTTCGCTTTTTCAAGATGCGCGCGACGGTTTTGTTTTATAAGGTGTACCCTACTCTGGGTTTGGCGAAAAATTTCTTAGGATTTTTTTATATGGTAGCTTTGAAGAGAAGAAGAGAAGAGGGCTGTAATTTTATTTTATTGTTTCTTTGAGCTAGAATCGACATAATAAAATTTAAAGGGAGGATTACGACGAAGGTTTAAAGCGTATTTTTTTGTGCTTTTTTCCTCTTCTCCTCCGGCTCTGTTCGCTTACTTATCGAAAAAAAGTACAAATATTTCGGTTGATTTTCGTTTTCTCGCGTTCGTGTGGCTGAATATTGTTTATGGTTCGGGATGCCGAGGGCGAGGGGATGTTATTGTTTCAAATTCCATCGACGAATATAACAAGAAACGGATTCGAAAAATATTTCAACTTCAATTGCGCGAAGAAAAAGCTTGGAATTTGCAACTTTTCTTGTCGGTTTCTTGCGAGAAAAAATATACGAGGCGAGACGAGGGCAACAGTTCGCAAAACGGAAGGAAGGAAGGAAGGAAGGAAAGAGAGGAAGGGGAGCGAAAAAAAAGATGTACTAAAACTGTTTACGTCGCGAAATCAGAAGGAAAATAATAAAAGTAGAATCAGAATAGTGGAGCAGGGCTGCAGGGTCGGAAAACGATAATGAAAAAACATTATCGAAACGAGGAATAAAATTTTCCATCGTCGTTGGCTTTCGCTTTTTTTTCGCCGTGTTTTTCTGGCTGTAAAAGCGTTTAGCGCAGAATTCGTCGGTTGTGTTTCGTTGTGTAATTATTAAAAGTACAGATGTATTGTACATACGGTTTAAGCTGATCCATTATAAAGCAGAAGGGTTATACGAGCGATACGAATCGTTCGCAAACGATATTCTGCGGCTGTTTGGGATAAAGCTAGCCGAAGCTTTTTTCCCCGATACGAGAATGTATTCGTTTTCGTTCGATTAGCGAGTAAATTTTTAATAAACCTTTTTCGTGTATTAGGTTTTTCGCTGGCAAAACCGTGTGCGAAGTACAAAAACAAATGTTTTTTGTCCGCCTCGAGCCGCCGGTACAAAAACACGCCAGCTTTGTGTTTTTCCCGGGGAAAGGGCGAAGGGGAGACTGTCAGTGTAAAAACGAGAAGGTATATTCGCTATCCCTAAAAGGGAAAAGTTTTATCGGCTGAAAAGCCAGCGGGATTGCGACGATGGCGCGAAGATGGGAGTCGCGTACGCGACATTTTTATGAAATTGTCGAATTTTGGCGGCGGCGTAGGTATCTCTAAAGTGTCAAAAGCCGGTGGAAAAGAGGGTACGGAGCAGATCTGGCGTGTTATTGGCGCTATTGTGCGCGTGCTGAAGTCGCTTCGGTAATCCTACTTGAACGACGAGCACTTTTTTTGCTGTATCGTGCTGGTAAACGAGATGGATTAGCTGGATAGGTTTTTTTTTGTTTTTGCCTTTTTTTTACCGCTCCAGGTATATACTTTTGCAGTTGGTGCTCTTCGTTGGGATGTACGTAGGTGTTCGCGAGTTTTGCGTGTTTTTTTTTTGTTTTTTTACCATGAGCCTGGGAAGCTAAAGTAGAGAAAGGAGAACGCAGCGAATCGAGCCAATCAATAATTCAACGTGCAAGTGTTTAAAAAAGATGAATTCGTTTTGTTAACGGTGTTCTGTGGCGGAGTTGTAAGCACTGATGAGATACGGAAAGCACGAGGGTTTCTTTCGTCGCGTAAAGTTTTCATGGAGGAAATGTGTAGTGGAAAATCCATTTAGACGAGGAAGTCGAGAAAAACGAATGTTTGGTGGTATTCGAGATGAGGGTATTTTTCAGAATTGGGATTCCAAAAAGACTGGCTGGATTAGTGCGAAATTATAATTTTTGGAATACCTGTAACGGATCGGTGAACTGAATTGTATTTTTGTGTATGCTTTTCATTTTGTGGTTCACCAGTCTCCTAAAACTAATGAGTAGATTATTCGGTTGGGGTGTTTTTGAGGTGATACAGTTGACATTTTGTAAACCAACAAAGTGAAATTTTTTACACATTTATTGAAATAATATGGAGGTTTTTATAGGTAAAAAGGGTAGAATTTCATGAAGACCAAGGGCAACACCTCCTTCCTCTCCATAACAAAATTACATATTTTTAATTCAAAAAATTACGTCTGTGTCGAAAAATTTGCAAAAATTAATTTTTTATAATTTTTTCTCCGAGAATTTAATTTTTTTGAATTTTTAGTTGGAAAAATCGGAAAAATTTCATGTAAGTTGAACATTTTTCAATTTTTGGTCACCTTTCCCATTCCCTCCTTTTTTGATTAATTTAATTTTTATCTGAGAAGGAAGCGGAATGGGAGGAAGAATATGATGTGTCTGTAAATTGAAAGAAATTGTCTAGTAGGTGTAATTGAGAAATTATCAACTACCTAGCTAATTCGATTGAAAATCTTTAAAAAAATTTGAGTTGTTCAAAAATGAGAAAAATTCGTTATGAAAATCGTAAGTAGGAAAATTTTCTTAAAATCGAGTAATATCAATTCACTGATAATTATAAAAGTTTCGGAATTAGGTAGAATTAAAAGTGCTGGAAAAATTTAATAAGTTGGTTATTTGAAGTCAGGGAATAGGAGTCAGCCAAAGTTGATTCTGACTCCGGCTTGAGAAAGTTGACTTCTGACTCCACCTTGACTCCGGAGTCACTTTCAGACCTCGACTCCTGATTCTTGCTTAACTCCGGAGTCAATATTTGACCTTGACTCCCTGACTCCGGGTGACTCCGGAGTCAATTTGGAGTCAGTTTGACTGCGATTCCGGAGTGGACTCCTCTTCCCTGTTTGAAGTGTAACAAAATCGTTTGAAAGGATTATGAAATTTTTTTGTACAGAGGAAAGCTTTCATATTATTTGTATTCAAAGAGTTCGATTTTTACGAAATCGGCACCAATATCACTTACTTAGATTCGACTCAAAATTAGAAAGTTGGGATTATTCCAGGAACTGGAATGAGAGCTCATGGCGTTGAAAAGTCAGAAAATTTCATTAATCTGAAAAAATTGAAGGAAAAATCTGAGAATTTTAGAATTTTAACTTAGAAGTCTCAAAATATTTTACAAAAACAGTATTGAAAAATTGATTAGGTCTGTTTCTATGTGAAAATGGCAAATTTTCAGATTTCAATCTTTGTTTTGATCAGTCATAGAGTCTGAAGCTTATTGGGGAGGGGGATGGGTGAAAATTTTATAGATTAAAGTTTTGAAAATGTTGAATAAATGATGAAATTTCAACTTTTAGGTGCCCTTCTCTGAAAAAAAATGTTCACCTTTGCTTCGCTTTGTCCCAATAAATTTACGAATTTGAAATTAAAAATTTATTTTTTAAAATTGCGAAAAACAATTGTATGAACTTTTTTTCTCTATCTTCTCTCCTAGAAAATTTGAATATTTAATTGTAAAAAATATAATTCCCTCTCCCTCAATGATAAAAAAGCTTATTATCTGTCCAAGTACTTACTTTACTAAAGAAGTTTGAAAGCCTTGAAAAAATGGCTCTGGAAACCTTGAAAAATTCCGGGGAAATTATTTTTGAAAAAAATGTGGCAACCATGAATGAACGAGCAGTGGATATTTACAGAATGTAAAAATTATATTCATCAATACAGCCTCAAATTTTCAAATAAGTTCCCATTTGTTCCCTCATCCTGAATTTTTCTTTGTTTCTTCTAATATATATAATTCTGCCAGGGTTCTGATGAAAGAAAATTGAAAAAAAATTGTTATTCAGGGATTTTGAACAAGCACGTATATATCTGAAAATGCCTTCATGTTTGAAAGCGAAATTTGAAGGAGGGAGTTACTGACAGTCCCAGTAGATGGTATTGCGAATAGCAGAACGAAATTCACTCGTACAATGCGAATTCCTTATAAGAATATTGGACATCTCGTGAATTTCACCTTCTTTTCAGTTTTGATGTCAGTTGCAGATATGAAGGTAAAGAGGTGTTGATTTGTGATTCCTTTTTCTAGATAATTTTCATTCTGGGGTAGAAATATGGGAAAAATTGTGCTCAACGAGTTAAAAACTTGAGAAGAAAATCCCTTTCGATCGGAAATTTACAAAATTTTGCCTCTTTAATGGTCTATCTTCATCTCTTTTTGAGAACATTGGTCAACCTGGGCCTCAAAAAAAAGAAACGAGGTCCAAAACTTCCATCAGGGATGTTTTTCATTTCGGTAGTTGTTCTGTGCATACCTGTCATCCGGGGCTGGAGAGAACGAATGGACCCGATGCAATGAAAATTTTCCGCCACTTTCTCTCTTCCTTCCCAAAAAATATTAAAAATTAATTTCTCAACATTTTTTCGTAATTTTTTTTTGTTCCATCCTTTCTGCTTACTTTTTTTTTTAGAGAAAATCTTTTGAAAAATCGCAATTTCAGCGAAAAGGAGTTTTGTTTATTTTAGCATATTTTCTCAAAATAAAATGTAAAATTGAAATTTCCGGCCTCCTACTATAGTTCTTTAAAAAATACGAGCTCGATGCAAGTGCATCTTTGTACACCACTAGAAAAATTGCAATGTTTGAAATTTAAGTTTTTGATGGTAATCTTAAAACATACTTACAATTTCTGTTTTCAACTATTTTTTAAAAAAAAAAAGAAGTGTGCCAGTGATCCTAAAGTTTAAGAAATAAGATGTCAAAAAGTAATTTTTCAGTCTGTTAAATATAAATTTCATTATTCCTCTAAAAATTTTACGAATTGGGAAAAAACTCGAAAATTCAGGATAAAGTGAACAGGAAAAAATATGCGGAAGCGTTACAATACTCTTGCCCTAATTATTATAAACGAGTTAATTGATAGCTTTTATGAAATAGTCGAAAAATTTTCACCAATTTAAACTTATTTTTTAGATAATTTAGCAATTTATACGGTATTTTGAAACCGACGAATAAAAATTAATCCAATTCTGGTCATTTAAATTGAACAATTAGATACATCACTTTTTATGGCCCAGGTTCATTGTCAGATTATTTAGGAATGTTTGGAAACGCCGGATGCTGTACATACGTATACGTACGGTTCAACATACGTTTACGTACGTTCGAAACCGTTCAGTACACAAAAAAGAGGAAAAAGAAGTAAACCACGGCGAGTTCGGTAGAGGTTTTTTTTAATCAACGATTCGTCATCGACGGACGCCGTTATCGATAAATCTACGTAGCGTTTACCATTTTTACTACACGCTCTCGTATTTATGGTGGAATATTTATAAACCTCTAAACCGCATAGCAACTGGATGATGAACCGCGAGTAATTACATTGCTCACGCGTTCTTTATTACTCGGCTTGCACTTGCCGCATACACGTTCTCGTAAACGTAATTGTGTGTAAAGGGCATACCAGTACCATACTTGAAAACTTATCGATATCCTTGTATTTTATTTTAACACAGTGTCTCATTTTCTGGAAAACCAGGAAAACGTGGAAGAGTTAGGGAATTTTGAGAGTCTGGAAAAGTCAGGGAATTTTGTAAAAATCCGAAAGAAATATAAATTATCTGCGAAGTGTTTTTCTGCTCATTTCATCATAATTTTTTCCCCTAGCTTCGCTCGGGCCAAATTCTATCATTCCTTGATATGTGTACCTTTTTTATTTGGCATTTGTTAATCATATTGAGCAAAAAATTTGATGTTTTCAAAAAAAATTGCCATCGCTACGCTTGGTCATTCATACAAGAGTCATACTTTTGACTAAATAATTTTTTTCATTTTCCTCTCGTTTACATGAGGCCGAAAATAGCTTATAAATTGTTTTTTAAAATGCCCATTTTGGTTTCAAACATGATTTTTCTTGAAAATTTTGTCCATGTTTCCATCGAACTGAACGAATTTTGCTTTTCAAAAACAATTGAATAATAAATTATCCAGTATGTTTATTTAAAATTCGAATAAGAACTGAAAAAAATGAGGATTTTGTTTCAAAAAATCACATTTTTTCAAATATTGTTGCGTCGCGTTTGGAAATACAGAGCAATTCTCAAAAGAAATAAAAAGGGTGAATTTTTGTTTTTTTAATTTTAAATTTCAAAAAAATTTCGTCCTTGCTTCCTAAATAATTATTTCTGTTTTTTTTTCTAAAAAATCTCAAAAATTCTTTCAAATATCTTGGTAAATATTGCAAGGCAGATTTTCAAAAAATTGTACACTGAATGGCGTAGGAAGGGGGTGAGAAGGGTGAGTACTCACCGGGCGCAGAATTCTATCTACTTATCATAGAATAACGTTGAAATTATTGATTACTATTACACTTTTTTTTTTCATATTTTGAATCTGAATCTCTGAAATTTTTTTCGCCCTTACTTCGCTCGGGCAATAATTTTTTTTCAACTATCCATAAATATACACCCAAAAACTGCCCAATTTTCGCTTTTTTGGGAAATATTTTTTCAAAAAATGGGTTAAAATGATCAAACCTTCCAAACTTTGGAGAAAAATGTAGTTTTTGCAAATGTTTGGGTCATTTTGCGATTTTGGACAATTTCGATTCGAAAATTTTGTGAATTCAAGTCGTAATATGTCTGGTAACATCCAAATACATATATAAATATTTTTTCTTGTTTGAAAGCAAGAAATTCCTGAAGAGATTACATGTCCTTCTCTCCCCCCAAAAAATGTTGAAACAGATCCTCCTCCCCCCACCAGTGACTCCCCGAAACAACCAGTACCTTTACCGAATTCCTTTGATGAATGAATAAAAAATCTAAGGGTGCTCAATATTATTTTTAATGGAAGGACTTTCTGAAAAAATATTGCAATACATTTCTAGGAGGAGGAGGGGGCGCACAAATTTTCTTCTCACCCGGCGCGGCGAACATTTCCTTGCTACGCCACTGTGTACCTACTCTTCATCGTTACGATCTTTAAATTTCTATGCTTAATATCTATATGATTCTTGATTTTAGAAAATTCTTTCAAAAAAACGCATTATTTTCGATTCTTCTTCGCTCAAACCATATTGAGAAAATCAAAAAAAAATGACAAGCATGATTTCACCTCCTCTTTAGATTATTTTTTCATTTCAAAAAAAGCTATTAATTTCTAAAATAGAAATTCAGTCATGAATAAAGTCATGCTTCCGCGACAGAATTTTACCCCTCCCCTCCCCCGTTTCATAAATGTGACATTTTTTAGGAAAAGGGACCACTTGGTCACAAATGTCATTTTCGAGATATTAGCATTTTCTGAATCTACATAAAATTACCTTTCAAATGAGCTATTAGTGACCTTTTTAATGAAAAATTTACGGTTTTACAAGGATTTGAAATTTAATGTTGGAAAAACATAGTTTCGAAAAAAACGTGTTTTAAGTTTTTGAGTGAAAATGTTCAATAAAAAACGAATTCATGGGGCAAAAATTCAATTTTTTTTAATCTTATGGGAAATTTGCTGTAGAATTCGAAAAATTTGGTTCAGGAGCTGTATCAGGCTTCCAAGTGTTCCCAAAATAGCCCCAACCGTTAGAAACTCAATAAAAAAAAAAAAATATTCATTTGTTTTCAAAATTTCATTTTTTCAATTCCTCAACGGCGTGTTCATACTGTTTAAAACGTGTTTCACGAGTTCCAGACTATCTTACATGAAAGTAGAAGGACTATAGAACGCAAATCCATCAAAAACAAAAAATCGATATTTTCGACCCTACTTCACATTTTGGCGTTTCTTTCGAAATCAACTTTGTGACCAAGTGGTCCCTTTACAAATATCTTGTGTAAAAGGTCTAGAAAACTCGCAAAAATAGTCTGGAAAACCTGGAAAAGTCAGGGAAAATAATTTCTGAAATATTGCGGACACCGTATTCAAGTCCACGCGCAGCTCTCACCATCAGGGGCGTATTCTCCTCCGAAGGGGTACAAACTCTCCGAAAGTTGGTCGTTTTTCGCTTAATTCAAATAGCAAGTTGTATACTTAAGTACAACAGATGAAGGGCCTGTAGGATTCGTGAACAAGAAGGAAACGAACAGCCATATCCTTCTGAGAACATTGTGGATATAAACGACGACATCATCTAATAAAAGCCATTTCATCGAGTACCAGGCCGCCTACCGTTTCATAATTAACATAGGCCATTAGTTATTCAATTAATTCGCGCTTCGTCGTCCTTCACTCCACCTCGCCGGCTAATCCTTTACCAGTGTCGTCCGTATTTCTGGAGCAGGGCGGAGGGAAATACGTTGTCATTTCTTGGGCTATACTTGGTTTTCCGAAAACTTCTCGCTAAACGGGCCACCGATGGTGTGTGCAGTTTCCTTTGAAACTTGCCAAATCCCCGAACATTGCGTATTAATGAGATCCAGCCGAGCAAAAACACAGACAGACGGATACTCATCCACGTTAAAAGCTGTACCACGAGTATAGCATTTAGTTGATTACATGCGCCGCAACGTAATACACCCCTTGGTCCTCATCCCTGCGCCCGGGTTGTTGGTTTCATCGTCATAACGATGACAACGTCGTCGTAGCCTCATCTCCCCATCCTCATCCATTTACCCAACGTATCGGTCAATTATTCGAATTTACATGTTTGTATAGGTATCGGAGCGCGATTTCACGCATAAATTTACGCTACGTCATCCGATAATTACTCGTCGTCGACGTATTTTGTAATTACGTAGCGTCGGTACCGTAGGTATATCATATTTTGACGACGTGCTGGTTAAAGAGGACGAGGCGAGGGGGAGGAAAAAAGCTAACGCTTTTATTGCGCCGGGGGATCTTTTAGTTTGAAATGTCGGTCGTTTCACGTGAAACCGTGACACTTGGAATTAAAGTTTTGACGTTAATTTTCAGTTTAGACAGAGCGTCGTGTGAAATTACGTAAAAAATTTTTAAAAGCTGTCGCGATGACCGTGATTTTATTTTCCAAAGGTCGTTTGGATGGTCGATAGGGATCGATGAAAGTCCATAATTTGGAAAATTCTAAACTGCGTGAAAAGGAGAGGGAGAATGGTGGTGTCAGATACCTTGAAATGATAATTTAAATTGATCAATAATTTATTTTATTTTATCTGTTTACCTGTAAATAATAATTTAATTACTTACTAACGTGCAATTTTGATTTTTTGTTTGTTCTAGGTAAGTACCTGAAAAAAATATGTAAATCAGCAAATCCTGTCGGATTAAGTATCAGAATTGAAATTACTACGCTGGAACGGCAATAATTATCTCAAATCATTAAACGGAGCATTTAGGTAGGATAATTTATTACTTTAACTAGGCTCACACGAAGCGTTTAATAGGCCATTTATTTTAGTTAATTTTCGACGGAAAATTTGAGCGAGATTTTCCCCTCCCCTCCCCCCACCTTGAGATAATGTTTTACGTTGAGAAATATTAAATAATTTTATTACATGTTTCACGTAATCTGATCTTTTCAACAGGAAAAAGGAAAAAGAATTATCAAAGATGATACTTTTTACATTACGTTGAGAAAAGTTTACTGTTTGTGACAGAATTTTTATTAATTGAAAAACTTTTAAAGTGGAATTTGGAAAAGCAAAGTGGAGTATTTTTTTGGCGAAAATTTTACAATTCCAGATTTTTTTGTGTAAGTTGAGCAAACGTTGTTTTGCGTGGAAACAAAACGAAGTTTTTGAAGTATTTTGCCACTAGCTTACTTCGCATTCGTGGTCTTATTTTTTTTTCAAGTTAATGGAGTGGTTAAGTGGTGGTTTTTGTGTAATGTTGTGAAATCTGAACTGGATTGGAAGGAGTTGGAAAAAGTTGTTTCTTAAAATTAAAGAAATCGTCTAATTTAGTTGCAAAATTTGATTTCGAATGAAAAAATGAAAAACATAGATGAGTGAATGACAATTTTTTTTGAATAAATTGAGAACCACTACAATCGAAGTTGTAAAATTGAAGTTTGGAGTGGAAAGTTTTATGATTTTCAATGTTTTCTGATAAATTATTTTTTTATGGTTTATCGATGTGCAATTGAAATCATTTCAAGTTTTAAAAATCATCATTGTGATGAAGAATTGGAAACTGGAGACAGTCTCTCCTCCCCTTTCTTATCAATAACAGAATGAACCAAATGCCATTTTTAGTCCGAAAAAATTGGATTCGAATTGAAAAAATTTCAAAAATATTGATTTTTTCAATTTGGAAAATTTTTATGTTTAGTTCAGGAAATTTAAGAGAACTCACACAAAATATCTAACAGGTTATGCAATTGATAAAAGTGATGAAAAGGTCCTGCGATTGACGAAATGGTTCTGAAAATGAAACAGTGCCAACAAATTGTGTGGCTCGGAAAAGAAACATTTTTCATTAAAAATTCATTACAAATTTTTTACAATTTTTTTATTTTGTTTATTTTTTGTATTCATGAAGAGGAGGGGAAGGGGGAATACCTAGATGAAAGTGCTGCAAAAATTGTTGAAAATCCCGTAAAAATCGCGCATTTTGGTTGGAAATTTTGTTAGACACTTAATTGTCTTTAAATAAAAAATTTATTGAGTAAATAAATCTTTTTTATTTTTTGATGAAGTTTTGTTTTAGAAATCACATTTTATCAATTGGTCAGAATTTTCCCAAGTTTTAGCAATCCAGTAGTCCGAAAATTTTTGTTTCCAAAAATTAACCTCGAGTTTTATAAATTGATCCCCAACACTACAGCATATTCATGTTAAAAATCTATTAGGACATGGTGTCCAGGAAAAGTCTGTTTAGACAGTTTGGTTATACTTGGACATGGTGTCCCAAAAATTACAACTTGGACATAGTGTCCTGGAAATATCCGTAGTTCGGACATGGTGTCCCAAAAAATGGCAATTTAGACATAGTGTCCTGGAAATATCCGCAATTCGAACATATGGTTCCAAAAATGACAATTTGGATATAGTGTCCCAAAAAAAACTCTTATTTGGACATGGTGTCCTGGAAATATCCACAATTTGGACATAGTGTCCTAGAAATATCCGCAATTCGGACATGTGGTCCCAAAAATGACAATTTGGACATAGTGTCCCAAAAAACTCGTATTTGGATATAGTGTCCTAGAAATATCCGCAATTCGGACATGAGGTCCCAAAAATGACAATTCGGACATGGTGTCCCAAAAAAATTCTTATTTGGACATGGTGTCCTGGAAATATCCACAATTCGGACATGGTGTTCTAAAAAATAAAACTCTTATTTGGGCATAGTGTCCCAAAAAATGACAATTTGGACATAGTGTCCTGGAAATTCGGCAATTCAGACATAGTTTCCCAAAAAATGACAATTTGGACGTAGTGTCTCGAAAAATGACAATTTGGACATAGTATCCCGAAAAAAACTTTTATTTGGACATCGTGTCCTAGGAATATCCACCATTCGGACATGGTGTCCAAAAAAAACCTCTCATTTGAACATGGTGTCATGGAAATATCCACAATTCGGACATTGTGTCCTAAAAAAATTCTTATTTGGACATAATGTCCCAAAAAATGACAATTTGGACATGGTGTCCTAGAAATATCCGCAATTCGAACATATGGTCCCAAAAAAGCTAATTTGGATATGGTGTCTAAAAAATACATTAAATTTGATTCTTTATTAATTAGTTTGGTAAGTACATACCTATTTTAACTTTTTTTTTCCAAATTTTAAAAATTGCCCAGAGATTCCAATTCCAACAAGTTTTCATGTACATCTCCTGTAAAATTTTTTTCTTATTTTTTTGTTTGAACGGATTTTCTGTCTTGAAAACAAACTAAAAATGAACTTGAGAAATTATTTCAGTTTTTACTTTACTTCTTTTTTCGCTCAATTTTTCATTTCATTTTGATCTTTTTTCCAATTAATGTTTCTGTAAGTTTTTTCAGTTTTACTTCGGTTTATCTCTGGGCTGAAAATTTTTTTCTTATTAATTTCATGCTTTTTAAAATTGTTTTTCGAAGGTGACGATGAAGATCGAATTAAATTTCAACTGCATACCCCAAAATTTTATGAAAAATGTGGTTTTGTGATTTTTTACGCTTATTTGATTAGAAAATTGTCGTCTAGTAATGTCTCATTTTCCAAGATTTCAAGTTCGTCAGCTCAAAGTTCAAGTTGTGAAACCATCAAGTTTTGGAATATTTCTTGTGGCAGACTTGAATTTATGTTATCGTAAGGTGATACTTTTACTTATTTTAAAGCAGCATTCACCCCTTCTCATTTGAATTTGTTCCCTGAAAATTCTCAAGTTGATAAATTTTTCAAAAAACTGCTTCTCTTTAAATTTAATTTCAATTTTTTCACCTTTTTTTCTCAAATATATAGTAGCATTTGGTATATTTCCCACAAAATTTTCAATCTGTGTGAATTTTTTCTGAAAATTTATCGAAATCAATTCATTTTTCCATTTTCGCAATTCGATTACCAAACGTAATAAAACCCATTATTCATTTCGCTTTACTCAATACACCTTCACCTGGAACATTTGAATTTCTCATATACCACCTGTTGAGGAAACACAAAGACTTTCATCTTGACGATATCGCGAGTAGAAGACTACACCCGATAAAACGAAATTAGCCATAGGTAAATATACACCGCAGAGAACTAGACAGAGAACGAATGAAAAAAAGTGAGACGATCGAATTGAAATTTCAAACGTTTTGCTGTCAGGTTAACGCGCGGTACTGGTGGGTAATCTAGATTAGAGATCAGATGAAGTATTCGACTTCGACTCGTATTCGTGTATCAAGAATACACTTATAGGTCTGAACCAGGCAGCACCATGGCGATAGAAAGAAAGTTCTATTGTAAGGTAAAAATGACGTATACGTATTAGAGAGAAATAGAACACAGAGCAGTTGATCGTGTCCATGTAGCTGCTTCTGGGCTTATAACTGACATATTATATACATAGTGAGATTGGAATAGAATAAGGAAACCGTCGGTCGGTCGATGGTGTGGCGGTGGCGTCGTCGTGGTTCATTTCACAGGTCGACGTTGTCGGTGCCACGATGGTAATTAGATGCTGTAGGTTTTTTTTTCGCATCGTGTAGAAGACGTCGCGTCTTGGTCGTCATTAGGGTGTTGCTGTTGCCATTTACATACCCGAGGTGTACGCGAACAAATTACGTCAAAGTTTCTGGTACGAGTTGCTAAAACTGCAGAAGTACGATAGGTATACTTATTAAGGTGCCATGTACAGGGTGACCGAAAAGTAGTTCCCCCCAAAAAATGCTTAGCAAAAATTCCCTTATTAACTTATCCAAAAAATTTCAACTCTGGCAGCATACTTGATCCATTACTATTTGAACACAGGCCTCTTCAAAAATTCTCAATCATTTTTGAATTTTTTGTGAAGAATAATTTGATTTTCGCTTACAATGCTATAGCTAAACCTAGTCGAACGAAATTTAAAAATTGCGTGGAATAAAATCTATGAATTTCTGTGGATAGGTGACGAGTTCCTTAAAATCTTGAATTGAACCCTGTTAATCTGAAAACAGTGCGTTCAATTTTGAAATAAGGAAGATTGCATTTCACCGCTTCACAAATTGGAGTCAGGTGATTTAATTCAGCATTATTGAATTAATGCTCTGCACAGTGGTCCAGGAGACCCCTCAAAATGCGCGAAATTCATTATCCTAAAAAAAAAGCAATAAAAGTGGGTAAAAAATAGTGTACATACAGTTTTTTTGGTCGTAGATTACGAATCTGACTAAAAAATTGATTCGTGGCAATGGGGAGGGGGTAGGGGAGGTGCTGAAATCGAAATTCACCTAAAATATCGTGTAATATATCGAAATCTAGGCATTTTTTTTGTCAGATTCGTAATCTACGACCAAAAAAACTGTATGTACACTATTTTTTACCCACTTTTATTGCTCTTTTTTTAGGATAATGAATTTCGCGCGTTTTGAGGGGTCTCCTGGACCACTGTGCTCTGGTTTAAGGGAAAAATTGCGCAATATTGAATTTTTTCGGGTTATAAATTATACAGAGATTAGAAGACGATCTATATTAGTAGAATATGACCAAAAAAAATTTACTCTATCAATAATAATTTTTTACCGAAATTTTAATTTTTTTGGGGGAAGTAATTTTCAGTCACCCTGTACGTTTGTGTGCAATATAGGTATGTACGATGTGTTGTGTACACAGAAAGTACTCGCACACTAAGCATCAAGCCGAGGTAGAATGCAGAGAAATGAGATACGAAGGTATCCGCCACCGCGACCGCCGCATCTCGCTTTGCTTAAAACTGACAAAGATTAAAAACAAAGCGCTCCGCTGTAAGTGAGAAGCTCCGTCTAACGTATGTTTTTTGTTTAATGGAATCTGTCAAGTACAGCTGCAATGAAAACGCTAAACGTGGCGGCTCGCCGGGCTCCTCTGCCTGTTAACGGTGTGCGCAAAAGGACGAATGGATTATTAAGTATTTCATTTTAGGTGAAAATTTATCACGTTAAATTACGGTTGTTATAAGTTGAAACGTGTATAAGGAACGTGTACTGTTTGCGAGCACCGCCACCAATCCGCCTTCGTGCTCGTTCGCTCGTTCGTCGTCGACCAAATTTCTTATATCGGTTATTAATTTTATCCTGCAGCTATGTTATTCGACTTGCAACACGATGATAACACACGTAGAGTTGTAATAACCGTAGCTCGATTGTGGAAGCTGGTAGCCGAACCGACGTGTGCCGATGAAAGTTTCGTGTATCGAGCGTGTGTGCGGTGGGCTGGGATCGAATTTCGTTGTCGTCGGGGTTTGCAACTTTGTAGCGAGATGAACCAGTTTTATCGAGTTGTTTTGAGGATATAATGTGGAAATGCTGAAATTTAATCATTTTTCTTCACCGCGTGATTTCAAACCCCCTCCCTTTCCCTCCCTTTCTCTACTGAGAAAAAGAAATCCCTCCCTTTCCCTTCCTTCCTCTACTGAGAAAAAGAAATGAGAAATTGTGAGATGTTTAATTTTTGTCAGAAAGTCTTAAATTTGATGAGACGTAGGGATGCAAACGGAAACCGAAAAAATATCGGTTTCGATTTAACACGGTTACATTTCCAAATTTTTGGTTTCGATTTCTCAATTTATTTTTTATTGAACTAAAGAACCAGAAACTAGAAGCAGAAAATCATTCAATTTCACCCATTTCCGAATTCGGGGCATTCTATAAAAATTATGAATATGGATTTTGAGAAGAGAAGAAATTGGATGAGGTTAGGTTTAGAAATTGAAGATTGAAGAAATTTTCACTGGAAATCAGTAAGAAAAATTAGCGGACTTCACAGAAAAAAACTGAGAAAAATCACCGAAATCGAAAAATAAAAGAAACTGATTTTTTTGGGAATGGGGAAATCAAGTTACACTTCTGTTAAAAATTAGAGACGGAATTTTTGTAACCAACTGACAAACAGGGATGCAAACCGAAATCGAATGAAATGTCGATTTCGGTTAATTAGCGGTTATGGTTTCAAAATTTTTTATTTCGGGTTCCGTTATAGTTTTTAGCTTATTTTAGCGGTTTAAATTTAATTTCGGTTTGGGTTTGCATCCTTAGCTGAAACGTTCGTTATAAAAAGCCATGGTAATAATGCAAAAGTCATTGAAAATTCAAAATTTGAATTGAACGAAATGCCTACCTACTAGTCATAAAAGTCATGAAAGAGTGACGATGAAAAAAAAAATTGTAAAAGTTGTAAGTCGTGAAAAGTTATGTATTTTTAATCAATTTTTTCTCCAAGGATTTCAACACTGAAGATGATTGATCTGCACTTTTTTCTGCCCTAATAAAAAAATGGCATTGAAAATACCACGGAAAAGTTATGGAAAGTCTAAAAGCTAATCCAATAACCCTGCTGAGAATTCAATAGGTCTTGAAATTTCGGTTTAGAAGTGATGAGAGATTTAGTGAAAATTGTGTCCGAAAATGAAAGCACAAAATATTTCAGTTTTGCCAAAATTACAAACTTTACATGCACAAAAAGTCATAAAACGTTCATGTAGGTTATTTAATTCAAAAGAAGTTTTGGCTCTGAGATAATAAAAAAAATGATAACCTTGACGTAACAGAATGAGTTACCTCAGCCACAGAACACAAAACATTTCAATAATTCCATTAAAATGGTCAGAAATTTAAGATTTCGACTTGAAAATAACACAACTATCTCAATCTTGAGCCCAAAGTAACAGAAAAGTCAGCATTTTGAACTAAAAATTGTGAGAATCATCAATTTTGGCAAAAAAAAAAAAAAAGGTGAAAAAAATCTAGATTGTTGTGACAGATAAATTTCCAGCTTTGTGGCAATTCGCAAGAATGCCATCAGTTTGGTCTAAAAGTAATTAATAATTTTAGGGTTCGAAGCTCATATAAAAACCTAATAATTCGAAGTTTAACCCCCGAAAGATCATTTGTGTTTATTCCGAATTGATAAAGAAGTAAGCATTTTAGATTAAGTGTCATAAAATAACAAATGTGAGCCTGGATATAGAAACCACCCTTAGGTGTCAAATTGGTTTTTGAGTTGACACTGATTTTGGGCTTTTCAGAAGAAGTAAAATCAAGGAGGAAGCTCACTTCAAAAAACAATTTTTGACATCTAAGGGTGAGCTCATAAATAGTAAATTCTTGAATCATGATATCGGTTGAAAGTCATAAAAGTAGGTACAAGATTTTGGTTATAAAAACTGAAAAAGTCATGATTTTTGATTGAACATTGGGATTTTTGATCAAAAGTTGTGAAAGAACAAAGATCTCTTGCAAAAGATCTAATACTCTCAAGTCAACAGAAAATTATCAATTTTTGAATAACGATGAAAATGGCAATTACCTAATGCAACGTTTAAAAAATTACAATTTTTTTCAAATGTTTAGGTAAAAAAAGATCGATAAATTCTGAATTTTGATGATAGAAATAAATCTTCAACTATTAATGTTCAAATTTATGATTTTTGAAGAGAATTCATGAAAAGTAATGATCTCGAGAAAAATTTTTTAGCACCTGCCTCATAATTTTATCAGAAAGTCATCATTTTAAAAATAACAAATAATTGATGAAAAATTTGAAAAATTAGAATTTTGGGTCAAGGGTTATTAAGGAGTCAGAAAATCATTGGATTTCAATATTGTGATCTGAAAAGTCGAAATTTTTGACCATTAATCATGAAAAATTATATTGATTTTAAAAGGTCCTACTATGCCTTAATTTTGTCAAAAAATCTTCAATTTTTTGAAAAATGAAAAAAAAATTGTATGATGATTGTTGTGAAACATTTCAAAAATCAAAAACCATGAAAGGTTGTTACGTTCATTTAGAGTTTATGAAAGTCAGGCTTTTTGGATTAAAAGTTCAACTGTTGGAAAAAATTAAAAACTACCTAAAATTTCCTTGGTTTTTAAGAAAAAATAAAAAATTTTAACATAGAAAGTTACGTCTTTTCAAATTTTGAAAATTATGATTTTAAATGTTGAATTTGTTTTACAAAAGGAATTTCGCCTACGAACTGTGAAGGACGTGTTTTTTCATTCGGATTTTTGATCTAAACTCATCAAAAGTCAAAGTTCTGGTAAAAAGTTGATAAATGATAGGTAAAACTTCTCATTTGTGGGAAAAATTTTTGTTCACCAAATGAAACCTTAGTACCTAGAAAAAATATTGACCAAAAGTCATGAAAAAACAAAGATCTCGAAAAAAACCTACGATATCTACTCTCAATTCAACAAAAAATTATCAATTTTTATAAAACCAACGAAAATCAAAAATGCAATTTTGGTTCAAATGTTTAGGTAATAAAAATAAGTCGATAAATTCTGGATTTTGATGATAAAAATAAATTTTCAACTACATAATTATTAGTTTTCAAATTTATGATTTTTGAAGAGAATTCATGTAAAGTAATGATTTCGAGAAAAAAGTTTTAGTACCTACCTCATCATTGTATCAGAAAATCATCAATTGAAAAATGACAAATAATTGATGAAAAATTTGAAAAATCACAATTTTGCGTCAAGGGTTATTAAATTTCACAAAAAATTTTTAGTCATTCAATTTTTCAAAAGTTTTTCAAATTTTTATTTTCTTACAAATTTTTCACTCTTACAAATTCTTAAAAATTTTCCTATTTTCTTATTTTCCAACTTCCCAGAAATTTTTCAAATTCAAATTTCATGAAATTTCCCAAAAATTTCCCAATTAAGTATTCAAATTTTTAAACAAATTTTCAATTTTTCAATGTCTTAAAAATGTTTTAGTCCTTCAATTTCTTCAAAATTTTACACTTTTTCAATTTCCCCTACATTTTTTATTTCTTCCTAAATTTTACAATTTTTCAAATTTCTAGAAATTTCCCAAAAATTTCACAATTAAGGAGTCAGAAAATCGCCGGATTTCAATATTGTGATCTGAAAAGATCGCGATTTTTGAATTCGAAATTATGATTTTTAACCATTAATCATGAAAAATTATGATCTTGATTTTAAAAGGTCCTACTATGTCTTAATTTTGTCAAAAAATCTTGAATTTTTTGAAAAATGAAAAAAATTGTATGATGTTTGATGTGAAACATTTCAAAAATTAAAAACTATGAAAGGTTGTTATATGTTCATTTAGAGCTCATGAAAAAGTCAGCCTTCTTGAATTAAAAGTTGAACTATTGAAACAAATGAAAAACTATCAAAAAATTAAATTTCTTTGATTTTTGAGGAAAAATAAACAATTTTTATCTATACCTACATAGAAAGTTACGTCTTTCAAAATTTTGAAAAT
The DNA here is from genome assembly GCA_033439095.1 of Pseudococcus viburni. NCBI lineage: Eukaryota > Metazoa > Arthropoda > Insecta > Hemiptera > Pseudococcidae > Pseudococcus > Pseudococcus viburni. The sequence continues at coordinate 27,037 of JAVBJF010000320.1, read as the reverse complement.
TGTGATTTTAAATGTAGAATCGTTTTATAAAAAGAATTTCGACTACGAACTATGAAGGACGTGTTTTTTTATTCGGATTTTTGATCTAAACTCATCAAAAGTCAAAGTTCTGATAAAAAGTTGATAAATGACGAAAATTCTCCTTTGTGGAATGAATTTTTGTTCATCAAATGAAACCTCAAGTACCTAGAAAAAATATCATAATTTTGATTTCAATGCAAACCAGATGCGATCCTTATTATTTCATAAATCATAAAAATTCAATTTCGGTTTTATACGTACCTACTAGGTACCTACCTGAATAAAAAATACACGGTTTTGATTTCAAAGTATGTACGTATTGTTTCAATAATTGAAATTTAGAATATCAAGTGATAGGCCATCATTAGAGTGAAAAAAGTCACAAAATTTCAAATTTTAATTTAAAAAATCAAAAAGTTACAAAGTCACTACTTTGATTGTAAATTTAGAAAATTTTTATTTTTATTCAATTCTGGGGCGAAAGAATGCAAAAATTGAAATTTTAATTCTAAATTTAATGCAAGTAGATGTTATTTTTTATTTTAAAATGGTATAAAATTTTTCAATTTAAGTCTCGAAAAATCTGAATTTTGATCAAAAAAAATCCACAAATTGGATTTTGAATTCGAAAATTTGAAATTATTTTTGCCCTATGGTATTGCTTGACATCTCTACAACATCTAATTTATCTCTCGGTATCTTTGACATCGACATGAGCTCCTATTAACCTTCCACGTATCTACGCCAGCATAAACACTACTTCATCCAGGGATGACGAGAAACCGAGTCGTTTCGGTTGGCTGGATTAATATGGCAGGAATGCAGCGTGTAATGGTTATAGTACGAGTACATGTAACGAGCCTCGTCTACATATTTACCAAACTCCGAACCTCGTTCGTCGCCCATGTCGGATTATTTTAAATAATTTTTTACCTTTTTATATTTTTTTTTTCGCAAACCGTACGTACGCGAAAAATATATATTAGTAAAGTGACCCATATTCAGAATGCTATTGGTCTTGGTCGTTTGTCTTCATTCACGTATAGATTCATGGGTTACCATCGGAAGAGGAATGAGGAAGACGAACGTGCGTATAATTTGCCAGTTCGATTGTATTACCACACCAGAACGATTTTTGTGTTTCCTTTTCAATTTTTTTTTTCTATAGGTACTGTTTTTTTTTTGTCGTTCGTTACGGACGTATGGTAATGTAAATATACAACAAATGTATCGCAGAGGAGACGAAATGGTTTATACATATGAATAAATGACGCGTAAAATAACGACGGCGACGACGCGAGATTATTTAACCATAGCGCCGCGAATATTTATGTGGCAGGCTTTTATGCAAAGTTTGGCAATTGACCGCGACATTATGCGGTTGTCAATCGGTTGTTTATGGCCGGATGAAAAGAAGCCCAGATGCTAACAACTGTATCGCAAATATACCTACGCTGCGAGTTCGTAGTCGAGTACCATACTGTATTTTTTCACTCCGAAGCTGAGGTGTATGAGGTACGTAAACGTAGGTATATTCGCGTATCTCGATGCCACACAATAACGGTTTTAAGCTATACCTATCTCGAGTATGGGTATAAATACTATGTGCAGAAATATGGTGGCGTGAAGGTGATTCTTTATAGCGGAGACGACACGACACGATGCGAAAAATAGTAGGCTATGTTGGCAATGGACTACATAATTTTGCAGCATGATGATGATAGTGCGGAATCAACAGTTCCTATAGCTATGTACAAGGCATGAGCTCTATACTATGTTCAGTTCGAAGCGCCTGGTAATTATGTAGAGTATATGTATAATACCTAAACCTATAGGTTTATTGTCGGTGGCAATGGCAACACATTGGTGCAATTGCTTGTAGGTACAAGTACGTGTGTTTTTTTTCAATTCTGTATTTTTTCCTATTTTTTTTTCGCTGTAAAGTACCTAACGTACGTATATGGGGTCGAAGACTCGACTCGATCGAACATAAAAGTGTATGTACGGATATTTGTACTATGAGGATGGAATGTTGTGATGCGCCACCGCCAGTCTGTTTTGTAAATTGTGTTTGTACAGTTGTTAGCTCCGCGTACTCCGGGCTCCTCGAGTCCAAAAGCTGTGGAATTGTAAGATTGCAAGTATGTTTTCAAAGCTGTTCATGGTGATGTGTAAGCACTGTAATGTGTGCTGGAGATAAACCGTCAGCAGGAAGGTACGAGATGAATAAGATTTTTAACGTGCTGGCGTTTTTCGAGTGGCTTTTAGAGGGATGCCGTTTCAGACGGACGGGCAGACTGGTAAGTTGAGGTGGAAGTTTGTCTGGGGTGTGGGTGGTGAAAAGTGGTGGTGAAGGAGACGCGGAGGGTGAATACGACTTTGAAGATGGTTGTAAAGAAAGGGATTTTTTTGTAATTTGGAGTTTTCTGTTTCAGTTGCCAAGATAGAGTGAAAATAGCGTGCCAGATGACTAATTATTGTGTATTGAGAAAGAAAGGGTTAGGTAGAATGGAAATTTGAAATATTCCCATTGATTGGGGGTTTTATACATGAATGACTGTGATGTTTTGGAATACCTAGGTGGTTTCAGATTATTTTGTGTGTGTGTTTTTTTTTCTAAACGGAAATAGGAATAGGTAATTTTCAATTTTCAGTTGTTTTCAAGGTAACGAATCTCTCTGCTAATTTTTAGGGAACAATAGATGTTAAAATTATTCTAGGGAAGAAGAAGGCTAAAATTCGAAAACTGATATCCGACCCAATAATAAATTCGATGGATTATTTGGTCAAAAAATGTTTCTTTTCATTTTTGAAACGGCCAAGTGACTTCTGTTTTTGTTTGGTCCAAACTTAAGTCCAAACCTTGTTACTAGGTCCAGGGTTCCCACTTTTTGGAAAAGCTGAAAATGTCATAGAACTTGAAAATTTTCCCTAAAATTTTTAAAAAATCCAAAAGATAGATAAATCGTTTAGAAAAAAGGTTTTTTTGTTGATTTTATTGTAAATTTCTAAAAAAAATTCATCCTTACTCTTGGGTCAAATTTTTACATCCCTTGAGTGATTTCTGTATTCAGAATTTTTATTGACCGTGATGTACTTAAATGTACCTATGTCTTTGTCTATTAAATTGTGAATTTTATAAACTGTTATGAGAAAAGAATCATTTGACCACGATATTGAATGATGTTGAAAATAAAGGAAAGAAAACGAAGGAGAATTCGAAATTATTGGTCACGATTTGGAAATCCTCAATGAGAGACAAGTGGTAAATTTTCAATTTTTAAACGTATTTTTTTGCAAAATAAAGTAATTGATATACTACCCCTTCAATATTCATCGATTTTTTACTGACTGGGGCAACCCGAAAAAATTGCAGAAATTTGAAGCACTTTGGGGGGGGGGGGTGGTGAATTGCAGGCATTTTACAGAGTCACCTTTTTTAGTGAGTTGTCCCCTATTTTCAAGGTTGGTCACTAAAAGTCACTTTTTTTGTCAAAGGTCACTATTGGTCACTTTTTTTATTCCAACGGCCTACCACTCTTGCATAAAATTCAAAAAATACTGATATTTCTAAACAAAAAAGTCCTATCAAATCTTTTTTTTACCTACTTATTAGTTCACCAGCCTTGTTGATTGATATCTTGACAAAGATTATAATTTTTACCTCTTAATAAAAAAAATTTCAGAAAAATGTTTTTTCAGCACAATCGCAGAGAGAAATACAGCTTGAGTTATGAAAAAAATGGGGGGGGGGGAGGGTGTATTTATTTGTGAGAAAAAAATTGAAAAATTGGTCTCTTTTTTGAAAAATAGGTCACTTTTGCCTCTTAAAAAGTCACTAAAGTCACTGTTTTTTTCCAAAATCGGTGTTTGATCCCTGGAATTGTGAAGAAATTTTGAAATTTTTAGCCCGAAAAAATCCAAATTTTCATCAAATTTTTTCTGTGATGAATTCAAGTTCTCAAGTTTTTGTCCGGGGGGGGGGGGGGAGGGGGTGTCAAGAATTTCTAGAATTGAATTTGAGTCGTTTTTGTGGCTAGAAAAGGAGCATCTGAAAATCTCGTAAAAAGCAGTGATTTAATGAAATTGTTAAAACATCATACATTTCAAATTGTTCTTTTGCACAATTTCGAGTTGTAAGTACATCAAGTGAAATAATTACTCCCTCCTTCATTCTTCATGAATTTCATTAGTAGAAGTCTGAAAAACTTCAAAAAATTGGTTTGGAAAACCTGAAACAGAATTGGCAGAAATACATCAGTAACGAGAATACCAGAAAATTGCAATAATTTTAATTTTTCAGATCCATCATTGGACACCTGTTTTAATTTTTCGTTATGGGGTTATAAATTTTCTAAATTGTCTGCCTAGAGAAATTCAGATGAATTTTAAGCGGCATCAAAAGAAATTAAATTCTAAAGACGAGAAAAAAGGTTAGATTTTAAATAATTCGATTTTTTTTAATTTTCTAACTTCTGTTTTTCGGTTTTTTAGCCCATATTTCCCAAATTTGAGAAATATGTGCTAAAAACCCGAAAAACAGGAGAATTTAGGAGAAATATGTGAAAACATGTGGCAAAAGTAGCGTGAATATGTAAAAATATGTTTTCAAGAGCAAAATATGCAAAATATGCAAATCTCGAAATGGTGTGAAACGGGAAAGTAAATTGGATATATCGATTTTCCTTTGATACAGAAAAATATGCGGTCTCATATTTATCCGCTCCCTATAGTCATTATCATCCATAATTTTATCTCATCTTTGGCATTTCAACAAGAAAGACTTGTAAGCAAATTGTCAGACATTTAAAAACATGAAATACGAGTAAATTAACAACTTTTGTTGTCAGATTTTCGAAAACAAAATGAAATGTAGCAGTTTTTATCAACCTTCCTGGATGTAAATTATTCATGTCAATTTTGCTGGAAATCGTTTCCAAGTTTTGATGAAAATTTGTCAATTTTTTCAAATTTTTGTATCTATCTGTTTCTCTGAATTAATCGAAAGTTGATTTTTTTCAATCTGAGAATCCTGTGTTGAGTGCTCATTGCACCAAAAATTCATCATTCGCAAAACGTTTATATTTTTGCCCTTGAAAATTCTCCAATTAAAAGTTTAGCTCTCTCAGGTGCTGCGCTGTCTCGATCGCTACGAATTTTTTTTCACTCGAAATGACTATACAGCAAATCTCTCTCCTCTCCGTACAATTCTACATCGCTGTCATACTCATTAACTCCGTTGAACCTATATTTTCCCAAAACACCTTCCCCTCCCTGCGCCCCAACAACCGCAACTTTCTCGAAAATAAAAAAACTTTACTCGTTATACTTTTACTTTACACGTCTCTCGACGCGGCGGGGCTTTTTCTCCAAAAACGACTCTGTCAAACACCAACCAACATCTACACCATGGGTTATAGTAGAACGAAAGGAAAAAAATTTAATCAATTTCTTTACGCGTCCTTCTCTCCATTCGCCGCCTTTCTCAACTACAAACAATCGTATTTTTCCCTCGGCGTATTTTGAAGAAATCGACCAACGAGTACCGATGCTGGCGAGGCAAAGGGTAGAAACAGCTTGTTACTCGTCGTGTTTTAAAAAAAATAAATACCAAGCGTACATATACAGCGTGTAACGTGAAGAGATGCGGTGTGAGGGGCAGGGGTACAACTCGGCAATAACATTTACCGAATATCCTCGTGTAGTATTAAGTAATTCCGGTAAATATTTAAGCTGAATTGAACCCGAGTGAAAACGGAGCCCAGGATGGGAGGGTTCGAAGGGAATGGACTTTTAGAAATTTTACTCCGCGCGTTAAACTTCTCGCCTCACTACGTTAGCTTTGTATGTGTAGTACAACCGTCGTATATTATAAGAACGTTTTACCGAATAAAAACTTTTTTGGTCGGTAATTTTAGTGCTGTTGGTACAGCTACGTTTTTTCAGCTCAGCAGCAAAACTACCCTCCCTTTTTTGTAATTGTACCATCGACGACGCGACTCGAACTAGGTACGTAGTGTAGTGTAAAAAGTGTATAGTATTCGTATATTTTCATCTCATCGTGGAAAAACCTCTACTTTTCTTCTCTTCGCGCTAGCTGCCTACCGCGGTTCTCGCTCATTCGACACCCCCACCATACCTGCTTCGTCTCTAACAAGGGGCATTAATTTCGCTTGACAGCTAAATTAAAGCGTTACGCTACCTTGTCGTCGTCTTTTTCCCGAGATCTCCTCATCTTCCCTCCCCGGATGCTGTTGCGGGTCGCTCCTTTGACTCTGTTCTGTTCTTTTTCTCTTCATTGCGCCTTCGTCGTATCATCATTCTGATTGAGAAGTCAGATTATACTATGCCGACGTTGAGCTCTTTTCATGAATAGCGCCGCGCTACGCTGCGCCGTTCCAATTGACAGTACCTTTTCATAGACTCGTACAAGTATTCTTTCGGAAATTCTCGGGGAAAAAAGCGAAGATGGAGCGGTGCGTGGAACGATGGAAATGGCCGAATTTCCTTGGCTGATTGGAATTTGAAAGCGAAAGGAGGGAGAGGGTTAATTCAGGGTTGGATTAGGATTTGCGGAAATCAGGTTAAGATTTTGAGAAAAAAGAATTATGTTTTGGCGAAGAGGGGGGATTGAGTTGGGTTGGGATTTGTGGAAATCGATTCAAGATTTGGAGGAACAAATGATTACCTCAACATGAAATTTTCGCATGTGGGAGAGGGGATAATTCATTTAAATTCTGCTATGAAAATAAAGAAAACGATTTATAATGCAGATCAAAAATTCTGAGTAAAAATTTGATGTTTTCAGCAATAATGAAAAATTTTGAGCAAAAGTTGAAAATTTTGAGCGCAAATTAGAAGTTTAGAGCAATAATGAAAAATTGTGTGAAAAAAGGGAAAATTTTGAACAAAAATTGAGAATTGTGACCAAAAGTTGAGAATTTTGAGTAAAAGCTGAGCAGAAATGGAAAATTTTGAGCACAAATTAGAAGTTTTGAGCAATAATGAAAATTTATGTGAAAAAAAGGAAAATTTTGAACAAAAATTGAGAATTGTGACCAAAAGTTGAGAATTTTGAGTAAAATCTGAAAATTTTGAGCAAAAATTGAAAATTTTGAGCAGAAATGGAAAATTTTGAGTGGAAATTGGAGGTTTTGAGCAATAGTGGAAAATTTGGAGCAATAATGGAGAATTTTGAACAATAATTGGAAAATTCGAATGCAAATTTAAAATTTTGAGCATAAGTTGATGATTTTGAGCTCAAAATGACAATTTTAGAGCCTTCATGAAAATTTTGAGCAAAAATTGAAAGTTTTGAGCAATAATGAGAAAATGTGTGAAAAATGGAAAATTTTGAGAAAAATTGAAAATTGTGACCAGAAGTAGAAAATTTTGCGCAAAACCTGAAAATTTTAAGTAAAAGTTGAGAATTTTGACCAAAAGTTGAGAATTTTGAGTAAAAGCTGAGCAGAAATGGAAAATTTTGAGCACAAATTGGAAGTTTTGAGCAATAATGAAAATTTATGTGAAAAAAGGGAAAATTTTGAACAAAAATTGAAAATTGTGACCTTAAGTTGAAAATTTTGAGTAATTGGGACCGGAATAGGTAGTGGCGCGCTAGTGTCGTTTTTTACCTACCAAAGCTCTAAGGGTGATCGTTCTTATCACTCTCATGTATTCTTATGGGAAAATCGTCATTTTTGAAAATTCATTATTAATTCAGTAATGTGTTTAAAAACGTTATTTTTTTTTAATGAAATAATTTGAACCTTCTATTATGTAAAAACAATCGCTGTACTCATGTAATCGACTTTGAAAGCCAGGAAAACAACAATTTCCTCGACCCCTTTGCGAGAGATTTTAGCGCGCAAAAATCTCATCAGTTACATGTATTCTTATGGTAAAAATCAACATTTTTGAATATTTTTGAATATTATTTATTCAGTGATGTGCTAATAGAATATTTCTTGTAAAAGAATTATTTGAATACTGTCATCTTTGAACTATAGCAACAGGTAAGAAATTTGCATTATAACACTTACGTTTTAAATGCAATCTATCACTTTCCAAAGCTTCCAATAGTGATCTTTTACAAGAAATACTTTATTAACACATCACTGAATAACAATTGTTTAAACATCTTGAAAAATGATGATTTTTACCGTAAGAATACGTTAACTGATAAGATTTTTGCACTCTAAAATCTCTCGCAAAGGTGCCGAAGAAATTGTTGTTTTCCTGGCTTTCAAAGTCGATTACATGAGTACATCGATTGTTTTTGCATAGTAGAAGGTTCAAATTATCTCATTAAAAAAAATAATGTTTCTAAACACATTACTGAATTAATAATGAATTTTCAAAAATGACGATTTTCCCATAAGAATACATGAGAGTGATAAGAACGATCACCCTTAGGAACTAATCCGCTAGAGGGCGGCACGGCCGGAAACGACAACAATCATTTTCAGTTTGCCCGTTTGCCGGTCCCAATAGGTGAGAATTTTGAGCAGAAATTGAAAATTTTGAGCAGAAATGAAAAATTTTGAGTAAAAATGGAAAATTTTGAGTGGAAATTGTAAGTTTTGAGCAATAGTGGAAAATTTTGAGCATAAGTTGATGATTTTGAGCTCAAAATGACAATTTTAGAGCCTTCATGAAAATTTTGAGCAAAAATTGAAAGTTTTGAGCAATAATGAGAAATTGTGTGAAAAATGGAAAATTTTGAGCAAAATTGAAAATTGTGACCAGAAGTAGAAAATTTTGCGCAAAACCTGAAAATTTTAAGTAAAAGTTGAGAATTTTGAGTAATATCTGAGAATTTTGAGCAAAAGCTGAGAATTTTGAGCAGAATTGGAAAATTTTGAATATTAATGGGAAATTTTGCACAGAAATGCGAAATTTTGAATACTTATCATAACAATTGCAAAATTTGTACAAAAATATTAATTTTTTTATTTTTATTGAAAATCCTCAAAGACAAAGCCTATTAGAGAAGAAGACACCCTTACCGATCTCTATTCGTTCAAAAATTCGTTGATTTTGGTTATTGGAAAAATTTTGTAATACAAATTTTAAAGTTTTTTTAATACCAATCAATAATTTTCAAAAAATTTAAAAATCGGTATTATTCAAATTTTTATAGATTTGTATTGAGCTTTTCTGTAGTTTGCACCCCGCTCTCCATTTCTATAAAGTTGACTCAAATCGTTTCTGATTGATAATTTAGTTGACCACATTTTTGAACCAATTTCCAATTAATAAATTTTTGTACCTTATTTCAGATAATTTTCCTGAATATTTTTACCAATTTTTTCAATAGTTTTTTGTATGATATCAACGAAAAAAAATTGTTTAAATGAAAATAGAAAGAATCAGGTTGCTTCCTCACTCACAAATTTTCGCAAAATCGTATTTTTAGTATGTTTTTGGAAAATTTTTATTTTTAAGTCGTAAAAAATTTGACTTCGAGTCAGAAAAATTAGAAACATTATTTTTCGGTTGGAAGTTTCCGAATTTTTGCACTCTCAATAAACAAACTCTTGTTCACTCTTCGATATCAGTAATTTTCATGCTAAGAATTAAGAGAAAATATGTTATTGCAAGAAGGAAATTTTTTTTTTAAAGTTTAATCTGAAATTTTTTAGATAGATATTTTATACTTACTCAAAATGAGAATTTTTGTACATTTTTCATCATAAAGCCAAAAGCTTTCACTTTTGCAACTTTTCGACTCTATGAGTTCAATTTTAACATTTGAGGGAAGAAGCAGAGTGCTCTTTCTGTTCTCTGGCTTCTTTCATCTATCCTTGTCTTGATGATTTTTCAAATTACTGTTTTCATTGCATCTGAACCAAATTTATCGTACAGCTCTATCAATTTTTATTCATTTTTAAAATTGTATGATATTGTTACGATTTTTCTGATATTTCCATCGTTTTCAATCTTTGAAATTATTGTACCTACCTTATTATTTGAATAATTTCCTCAATATTTTGAGCATTTAAATTTTACAAATCATTTTGTTTTTTGGAGAGGAGAGGGGAATTCTGATTTGTAGAGATTTTTTTCTTATTTTGTCCGAACCAGAAACTACAATTTTTCTTTTTCCCCCTCAAATTGAAATTTTAAAAAATATAGTCATCATTTTTGAAAATTTCCTGATTCCACCACAATTTTTCTTACAAAAAGAGACATATATTGTATTGGGACAGGCTGCCTTCTCTGCTTCCCAGATTTCATGTAGTGACGTTGACAAAAAATTCTGCTTGAGTGAAACAAAGATGACATTTTCTCAAAAAATCATGTTCAAGAGATGGCTCTTAAAAACCTTCTTATGCCAATTTGAGTGAAAATCTCATTTTTTCTTCTTTCGCTGATGAGAATAAGTCTGAGTCAGGTTTTTTTTCACAAGGGTGTAGTTGAACATGAAGTTGTGGGCTATCACAATAGCAACTTTTTCCATCCGGAAATCCGACCAAAAATTCAAACATACCGTTTCAATACCTGCTACGTCATTTCGCGCGAAACAAAACCGTCGAAAAAAGCAAAAAAAAACTTCTTTTTCGATTCCGATGCACGCGAGACCATCGAGTGGAAATCTTTTCTCGCGGCAATTTCGCCATAATACCGGTCCATTTGTTGTACGAGCTTTTCTCTTTCTGTTCAGCCGGCATATTTCGTCGCGAAAAGCAGGGTACAATTAATGAAAAAGTCTTCTCTGTTCTTTTTTGAAACACGAGGAGACGACGATTCCGCCGCTTTTAAATTCGTTTTCATATTTTCACGTATATTAGTCGTATAAAAAGAGGCTGTCGACGCGACTCGACGACGTCGGAGCTAATGGAGAGAGAGGAGGAAGCCGACTCAGCGTCGTTATAAATGTAAATACGCAAAAATCGGCTCGGCGCGAACTTCTTTCGACAATTCAGCTCGTCTTTTTTTCTTCTTTTTTCTTTCAAAAGCTTGTTCGTCGTCTTTATACCGTATCCGTACCGTACGCAGGATGCAGACACACCTTTGCCGAATTAAGGAATTGCGGCGGTATTGCGGAATGGAGGGCTTCGGCAGAGGTAGATTTGCAGAGTTATGCGCGCGCCCGTGCAGTCTGCTTCGCGACGCACGCTCGAGCTGCCAAATTCAACACGGCGAAGCCATCGCTTCGTTGATTTATATTATTAAGCCGCGTTTGATTAAAATTTTCGACCAGCTAAATTCGCCGCCGGATAGGAGAAGAGGCGGCGTGGCAGCTCGTTTCCCTAAATTCAATTAGCATCGAGAAACACGCTAATTTCGCGAATACAACGAGATTATGTGCCGACTGTAGTGCGCTTTTCAAATTCCCCAGCATCTAGGATTCTAAGCATTACAGCTGAGAGCTCGTCGGCGAAACGTAACCTGCTATAAGCCGTTCGAATTCGTGCGGGGGGCTAAAGGGGTGTGAGAATCTTCTGTATACAAATTCTTGTCAGCTTACTTATCGTCGCACGAGTTTATTCCGTTGGCGTGTTTTTCTTGGTGTATCTCGAGATGGCGCTAATCATCCAACGATGGAGAATCGGCGTGGAATTTACGTGAAATTGCGTTTTGAAAAAAATTTCTGAAAGTAGAGTCGAAAAGTTTGTTGTACAGGGTGTTTCATGGATAGAGTAGAGCCTTCAAATCGAAGGGTTGATAGTCCAATGTGAGCTTCAGTTTGAATTTCTGTCAATTTTCAAATTTCCTGTTCAGAAATATAAATTTTTTTCAACTCGACCATCACTTTTGTTCCAATTCAAAATCATCAAAGAAAATTGGATAGAAGATCAATTTTTTCGATATAGAGAGTTTTGCCGAGTTGAAAAAAAACAGGAATTGAAAACTGAAACAAATTTTTAATCAAGTTCAACTTGGAAATTTCTGCAGATAAACTTTTAAATCATTTTTTTTCAATCCCAACTTGTGAATTTTTTTGAAAAAATTCAGTTTTTAAAAATTTTCCCCGAAATTTTAAATTGGAGAATTTTTAAAAGTAAATTTGAGCATGAAATTTTTTTGAAAAAATTCAATCTTGGAAATTTTCTATTTGGAAATTCTTCATGAAAATTGTTGATCACGCTTAAAAAAGATTTCTGAGATGGAAAAAAAGTTGAGAAAAATCAAATTTGAAAAAATTCTTTGGAATCAAGTGAAAATTTCTTCCAAGTTCAAATTTTCACTTCATTATCAAGATTTTTTTCAAGTTTAATTTTTCTCAAAATGTTTTCCAACATATTTTTCAAAGTTCAACTTTTGAGAAAATTTATGTTTTTGGAAAAATTATGAAATTTTGTGCCTGATATAAAGGATGTTTCGTGGATAAGGTGAAGTCTTTAAATCAAAAGATTGGCAGTTGATTGTGAGCAGTGGCGTGGGAAGCTTTTTTTTGGGAGGGTGCAAAGTGGGTATAGAGACTTGGAATACCAGAAAGATTTTAGAAGGGAGAGGTAAAATCAGGCATCCCAGTAGGTTACTTTTAACGTAACTTTGTTACTTTTTTCAAAGAAAGTCAATATTAGTTACTTTTTGTACTCAAAAGTTATTATTGATTACTTTTCATTCAAAAAAATTACTTTTTTCAAAAATTTGAGCAAAAAATCAATTTTTTTGGTTTTCGCTTGAAAAAATTGTTTTAAAAAAATGATTTGAAAAAAGTATTCCATGGCATTTTAGTATTACGAACCCTTCAAGTAAAATTTCGAATGACTTTTTTACATTTTCTAGGTGAAATCATGAATTAAAATTCAAAAAAAAGGTTACTTTTTCGGTTACTTTTCCGGCTGTCAGGGGTTCCTGAAGTTATTATTTTTTTCAAATTTTGGCTGGGATGTCTGGTAAAATGGAACCTTTGGCACTGTCGCCTCAAATAGTTCATTTATAATTGTAATTTTATTTATGTCCGAGTAAAGTGAGTGAAAAGCTCTGAAAAAATCGGATTTCTAATACCCAAAAAAGTCACTTTTTTCATGTTTTAATGCTTTCAAAATTCTTACCCGATGTAATTTGGCGGGAGGGGGGAAGGGGTGCCCTCTGAACCTCACTTTCCGACGCCACTGATTTGTAGCTCAAATTCGAATACCGGTCAATTTTCAAGTTCTTCGAGTTCAAAATTCCAAATTTTTTTCCAACTCGACCATCACTTTCGTTCCAATTTGAAAAAACATAAAAGAAACAAGTTGAAAAAAAAATGAAAGTTGAAAGTTTGAAAAAATTTTCAATAAATATCATCTTGAAAATTTTTGCTGATAAATTTTCATATCAATTTTTTAAATATCAACTCAGAATTTTTCTTAAATTTCAACTTGAAAATTTTTTGAAAAAATATAATCATGGAAATTTTTTGAGAGATTTTCAATTCGGAAATTTTTAAATGAAAAGTATATTTTAAAAATTTGATCAAGCTCGAAAAAGATTTTAAAGGTGGGAAAAGTTTTGGGAAAAATCAAAGTTGAAAAAAGTCTTGGTAATATGATGAACATTTTTTTCCAAGTATGATTTTTCTTAAAAATTTTTCCATCTCAAAAATATGTTGCAAGGTTCGAATTTTCAGAAATTTTAGATGTACCTATTTGGAAAAATTTAGTGAAAAAATCAGGAATTTGTGGGCTTGAAAAAAAATCGTACTCATTTGTATACTGCATAAAAAAATAGTTGTAAATTTTTAGTACCTAGGTAATTTTTTTGCTGAAAAAAATTTCCCATAAAATGTGATTGATTCGGGAGCAAACAGAGCATTTATAAAGTTGAGCTATTTCGTTCATTTTCACTACGGTTCCAAGCAATTCCTTACCAAGCTTGTAGAAATATTTGAAGACCTTCAAATTGCAAATGCAATAGATTCTGGTTCTAGAATTTTTTTTTTTTCCTTTTTTTTTTAATTTTTGGAATTTCAGCTTTCTATCTTACACAGTACTATACTACTCGTAGATCAAAAATTACGTGCAATGCTGGAAGAATTCTCACTGAATTATTGAGCAAAAGAAACAAATTCGACCCCTGCAGTTCGGAGGGTAGGCAAACACACCTACTCAAAGTCAGAATAAGTCGCATATTCGCTGGATTGAAAGCAATACTCAACTTTTGAAACACCCTGTAAGTTCTGAAAATCTACAAATGCACTCTACAGGTGTAAATTATGCAATAGGTTCTTGCCAGTGCCTATACTTACTTGATGTACCTAAAATTTGGAAAATTTCGAAGATTCTTTCTGGACGGTTTTTCCATCGGTCTGTTTCGCTTCTCGTTTCATTCAAATTAACACGTTTTTCGCGAGCATTTTTTCTTTCTCTTTATTGATCTCGCAGAGAAGGGCGCGAACTCGCGAGAAAAACCTCGGCGACGGTATCCGCTGTTTGTTATTTCATCGCAGTACACGCCGCCGGCCCCGGCTCCATTCCCAGTATATAAATTTAAACCCCTAAAGCGTCGAGATTTTCGCCTTTTTTCAGGCCTCTCTCTTTACACTTGGTCTTATTTTATAGCAGAATACAGTCTTCGTCGCTGGTATCTCTTTATATATTCAAACAACACTCTACGTGTGTATTTTTTCGCCACTATAGTCGTGTAGAGTTGGCTGAAGAGGAGCATGCTACAAGGGGAGGGCCATATTTCGCACCATATCTTTCTGCTGTGTATGTACTTGTCGTAGGTATAGCTCGCGATGCGATGGTGAAATGTGACAAGACATTTCGTATTTTCATCTCGAAATTTCCCTCTTTTTATTTGCTCTCATACGTGAACACCGAACGTAAACGTGTGTTGTGGACGAAGCCAGGGAGAAGGGAACGTTCGCGCGAAGAATAATTGTAATTCGTCCGCACGCGAAATAAACATATAAGACGGATACGAATATCAATACTTTTCGAATAAAAAATTCGCCAACGTTTCCCGTTTGTACGTATTTTTTTTTTTTTGCTACGATGCTGTTCCGCATCTCGAACGAGTCGTGTTCATTTTTTTCCTCCTTATTTCTCAACTCTTCCTTCGATTTCTACGGTGTATTTTTTCCTTCCTCTTTCCCTTCGAATACGGTACTTAATACTGGTATATCTATATAACGTATTTCGGTCTTCGATTCGGTCTCATTATTGAAAACCTCCTCCTGGAATACACGTCAGCGATATTCGAACATCTTCCAGACGTAATAATTCGATTTTTTCGCTTTGGTAATCAGTCTACCTACTCTCGTTGCTTTCTATATTTTCTTCGTGTGTATCGACGAAGCAAGTAAAAAAAAAAAGGTAAAGGCGCAACGTTCGTATCTTCTCTATTTATATTTGTTCGCCAAAAGCATATAAAGGGAAAAGGATACGAGAATACTTGAGACGTTATACAGTAAACGATTTCTTTCTTGGAATTGTCGCGTCAATTTTGGTTATTACTTCGAGACACTCGGATAGACGGGAGCGACGGGGGAACAGATTCGAATAATGCGATTACCATTGTCGACGATGAAAGTGTAGCAAACATAACGAATCGAATATTTCGGCAAGTTACGTATGTGTACATTACGTATACGAAGGAGAAGAAATGCGCGATTTTGAGTGCTGGCGAGAACAGGAAATAAACGAATCGGGTTCATTTCGATACTTTTTCGTATATTTTTATGTTTATTTTTTCAATAAAATGAATGCAGTGGTGTAAAAAGAGATTTTTATTGGGGTGGGGCTTTCGTTGAGGTTGAAGTATTGATTCAGTTTTTTGAAATTTTGGACTCGAATTTGATGAATATTTTGTTGAATATTTTAGAGTATGATGATTGAAAAAAGAATTGTGAAGGAATCAGGACTGATGTTCTGTTGATTTTTAAGGCAACTTTTTTTCCAAAATTTGATTTAGTCGGATCAAAAATGAGTTTTGTTTCCTCTCATTTTTGCTTTTAATCGAAAAAAACCAGAGGTACATCGAACTTTTCTTAGCTTAAGGTTTTTTTTTTGCTCCATTGCAATCTAGAATTTGTCAAAATCTGCAGTTTTTGTTCCCAA
This sequence comes from Pseudococcus viburni, assembly GCA_033439095.1. Taxonomy (NCBI): domain Eukaryota; kingdom Metazoa; phylum Arthropoda; class Insecta; order Hemiptera; family Pseudococcidae; genus Pseudococcus; species Pseudococcus viburni. Next base: position 11,018 of record JAVBJF010000320.1, on the reverse strand, counting down.
ATTGTACATCTGAGTATTTTAAGCACGTTTCACTTTTCTACCTTTCACGTTTCAATAGTTTGGAGCATCATTATTAGACGAGAATTTAAGAACGAAAAAAACCCCAGCAATTTCTCTTCCACTGTCGAATTTTGAAAATTTCGTATACAATGCTTTCGAAAATAATAATATTTTTTGTTTTCAATATTGTACATATCTTTTTCATAAGTTTTTAAATAGTTTTTTTTTTTTTTAGAAAAATCATAACATTTTTCAATTTTCATTCCAGAATTCTCAAATTTTTTCTTCTGATTTTTTGATACTGTCAATGTTGGTTTCCAACAGGTATTGAAAGTAGTGAAAATGGTGAAAAAGTACCTTAGAGATTTGGAAAATGAGTAGTAAAACTAATTGTAAATTTGGTCAAAATTAAAAAAAAATTAAAAATTTGACGTTACGACAATTTACTGATGAAATTTTAATTTTTAACGTCTTTTGTTCACAAAAATTTTTGCTTTCACTTCATTTGGGCTCAGGGTGTACTTATCTCAACAAACGTTTTCTTAAACTTTAATACGAATTCGGCCTTTCTCCTCCCTCATCGATTCTTAGGCAGGTCGAAAAATTGCTAAATCTTGTGTGGAATTTATCTGTTCGAAACTCGCGTTTTTTGGATGGTGGGTGGGAGGGAGGCGTGAGAAAATTTTTCAATTTTCAGTTCGAAAATGGTCCCAATTTTCATTCACAATTCTCGTGATTTGTTACTCTCGCATTTACAAATCAGTGCAAATTATCGAAAATCACTGGAAAACATTCAGATTGCAACGCAATAATAAATCAGTGAAGAAAAATTCACTGACAGCGAACAGTGAAAACAATTCCTGGAAAATCAGTGAAAATTCTTTGGAAGTCAGTAAAATCTCTGAAATTTGCTGAAAAATTAGTAATATTCTTTGAAAAATCAGCGAAAATCCGCTGAAAATCAAAGAATTTTGCAGATTTTCCCTGTGCTGCAATTCTGACTGTTTAGCAGTGACTTTTCACTGATTCAAAATTAGAAAGTAGTCAGTTATAGGCATCTTGACACGGCTTGTTTCGTTTTTCAATTTTTTTAAAATAAATTTTGCTTCAAAAATAATAAAAGTTTTCTCTTTTATTTAAAATTTCGTGTAATAAATTCAAATTCTCAAGTTCTTGTGCGGGGGGGGGGTGCAATATTTCGAGAACTGAATTTGATTCATTTGTGTGGTCCGAAAAGAAGGTTTCTGAAAATTTTGCGAAAAGAAGTGAAAAAGTAATGTTTTCTGAGGATAAATACGTTAGACATATTCACTTTCTACTCTGGAAAATTTAATCACCCCCCCCCCCCCTCCCTTCATCTCTGAATGAAGCCCGTATTGTCGAGTTATTTTGAGAAATGTAATGTTGTACGTATTCTTTTGTGGTGATTTCTTTTTATTGAGTTGGATTTTGGATTTCCAGGTTTTTTTTTTTATGAGCCAAATACTGTGGCTCAGCTTTGATTCCAGAAATTTTCATTCATATTTTATACTTAGAATCCGTACCCATTTTGGATTTTTATGACAATTTTGAAGTGTCGTGGCTATTTCGCATTTGTGAATAATCTGTTGAGTAAATTTTAGGATTTTTTGCATAATTTGTACAAAATAGTCTGAGCACAATTTTAGATTTTCATTTTCCTATTAGAAAAAAAAGAAGTCTACTACAGCGAATTTAATTTGGGAGAGGGGACTGATGACTTGAAAAATTAGTTCCAAAAAATCACAGCTTGAGTTTTTTGAATAAAATTATTATTTTTCGAAAATTTTTGTACGTTTCCTTTTTTTCTCGGGGAAAAGCACATTGATGTCATTATCTGTCTGAATATGTCGCATTGTCGCAGTTGGAAATGCCCCGAATTACGACGTTCTTTTCAACAATAATTTTTTTCTAACTAGAACTAAAATGATATATTTTTTTTGTAAACATTTTTCTCGGAACAAAATCCCGTTTCTCCTCGATGCAGATGTCACATAAAAAACTCGAACAAAATCGATTTCTGAAAGTGACATTTTTTGTAAATTTGTTCTGGGGTAAATCCCCTCTCCTCGATATAGTTTTTGAAAGGCTTGGGAAAACCGTGAAAAATTCGTGTGAAAATTCTGGTTTTTGATTTTGGGATTTTCTTAAACACATTTGCAAATGCTTTGAAAAATTTGAAAACTTGGTTCGAATAACCTAAGAAAATCAGAGGGAAATCATTTTTGAAAAAGTGATTGCCTTGTGTAGGCTCAACGAGTGATTGATGATTAATAAAGCTACATCTTATATAGTTGGGGAATTCAGTAACTTTTGGTTACTTTTCACGTCTAAAAGGTCAATTTTTCCCCCTTCAAAACGTCAAAAATCACTTTTTCTTCGCTCTTCCAGGAAAAAATTCAAATTTGCACATAAAAATTGAAGGAATTTAATAAATGAAATTATTCGCGTCTTTTCAGTTGATTTATCTTTGAAATGTTTGCAGAAAACTACAAAAAAATTCCCCCCCCCAGAAAACTGTTTGAAAAATTTGACCCTCGAAAAAAATTGAATTTTTGGTTACTTTTTGGTCATTTTTTGGTCAATTTTTTCTCAAAAAAATTACTTTTTTCTTCAAAAATTTCGGTATGATGCCTGCTATTGTTGATACGAATCACTAGGGCCTTTGATTTTATTTTAGAAAATTAATTTACAATGAGGATAAGATGGAAATCGGAATTCGTGCAATTTTGCTCCAAATTAAAAATCTACGAGTTTTCTTCGACACTTCGACTTTTCTAATCACACGTACTATACAACTACAGCTCAGTAAAAACCATTTATACTGTATTGCTCGGAGGAGAAAAACTGCACTTACAATTTCATCGGCGAGTATATTGGTTCGGTTACACACGCGGACAACGATGGAGGGAGGGCAGAGGTGTCAATGGATATTGAATTTTTCACAGTAGCACTTTTGTACCCATGGCAGATACACATTATTAGATACAGAGGGGTTTTTGTTTGAAAGATGTGTCGTTGGTTGGTCGGTTTGTTTCGATGTTAATGCATCGAATAACGCCTGTAGCAGCATCACAGAGCAGTTGAAATTGAAGAGGTCGTACGTCGGCTTTTTAAGGCGATTGCCGACCATATTGTCTGATTTCAGTGCGCCAGTGTGCGGTGTTGTGACGTGTACCGCATATATAGGACGAAGAAGTGAACCACGGGCTTTCGATTTGTTATTCAATTAAGATGACAAGAATGGGATGATGTACGGGATGAGAAAGCATTCAGGGGATTGCCTATGTATGTTGTACTCTGTATAGGTCTCATGAAAGCAAAATGTAATTACGAAAAGAATTTCGCCCAGTTTGGTACACTACGTACATACGTATATAGATTAGATGTGTACGTACGTTGGTATAACACGTAATAGGTATTCTGTAAATTGTTTGGACAAGTTGAGCCGCTCGTATCGCGGTTAATGGTAGATTAACATTTTGTTTGAGCAAAAAGGTTGACGACGTTAAACCGATATTGTCAAATTACTACAAAACGCACGAGTTGATAATAAATTTAAAGGGTTGTCGCTGGGGTTTTTTTCCTCTATGTTTTTTGGGCGCGGTGTGGCGGCGTGACGCTATGACGGTGTCTTAAAAGTAGAAGTAATGTATGGCCATGGTGCTTTATTGCTGTCGCCTTATTGCGTTTTTTTTTCTGGTTCACATGTAATATGTGGAAAAAAAAGGGAAAGAAATAGGGAAAAATATTACACGAATTAACTCTTGATAAGTTTCTGAGTATTTTTTTAGTTTGTATATGTGCCAGAAAGTACGGATAATGCTGAGACCCTGCCTGCTCATACTCTGTGTTCATATTCTTTTCTGTTTTTTTTTTTTTTGTCTGCGTAGAGAAGGGTAACGCGTGTGTAGGTATCTTTCTTATTGGTACGAGGTATTAGAGTGTATATCGTATGAAATATTATTGTTATACTCGAATACCCAGCGTAGCACCATTTGTCCCCTTTTTTTTTATCCTGCCCAGAAAGATATATGTGGATGGTTTGTTAAACCAGGGGGGTTTGATAGAGATGGAGACCTGGGTTCCAACGAATGATCCTTTTTCCTGCGTTCGCCGGTTCCGGATTGAAATTAATTACGATATAGGCGATTTATATTATGTACAGGGTGATTCAGCAGGTATTTGGGTTTCAATTGAGCAGAATGGTGGTATTGTTGACGAGAATGATGTGAAAATAGTCGTGTGAAGAGATGAAACATTGGCGATGCTGGCGTGCGTGGAATGGTAATTTGTGGGGATGGTTTTTTCGCAGAAGGGTGAAGGGAGGGGGTATTATTGGAGAATATCGAATTTTATTGAAAATTTTGTTTGTGACCGTGAATTTGAGGTGGAAGTTTTGATAATTTTTGGGAAAATTCATAATTTGGAGTGAAATTCGAGACGAATTTAGGAGAAAATGGTGAGGAGGGGAATGGTAGAAATTGATGTCTTCTCTCAAAGTCTCAATTATTGAAAATTGGTTTGGAAATGTGATAGAGAGTATTGAAAGAGCGAGCAAAGAGGTGAAAAGTAATTGATCAAGTTTTTTGCCCTGTATACAAGTTCCTAAACATTTTAAAAATGGGCTCAAAATTTTACTGAATTTTACTTTTTTTTCAACTTACTGCAAGTAGAATATTTTTTAGTTATGAAGATTTTAAAAGTCTAGATACATGAACAGACATAATTAGTTCAAAATCTCAAATGAGGTGGAAGAAGGAGGTAGGAGAATAAAAAAAATTAAAAGATTGCCTTTTATTGAGTGAAAATTGGAAATTTTCCATTCCATTGTTTTTGAAAGTGACAATAATTACAGATGTTGCTTCAATTGTTTTGCATGATTCGAGAAATTCAAGAATTTTAGGAGCCATACTAATTTGTTTTTAACCAAATTTAATTTTTTTTTCATCTTTTTCGTTATCGTTTATCGTTTTTCATGGAAAAAATGTTGAGAAAAGGACAATATCTGACATCAAATTACCATGAAAATTGATTTTTTTTCTCTTTGCCAGAAATAAAATTGAAAAATTATCTCTTTTTCCGAATTTAAACTTTTGGCTTTAAATGTGAAATTTAATTAGTGTTTGGACCTGATCTTGGACAAAGAATTGATTTTTTTTTAACGCAAATGAAATTTTATTCCAATTAATGAGGAATTTTTTTATCGAATTTCAGAAATTTTGTAAAAACTTATTGAATTTAGATGAAAAGTTTATCAAGTTCTTAGGTCTATACGATACATCAATCGTTATAAACCTGCCTTAAGTAAATGTTTAATGTCTACAATTTCGTAAATTTTTTTTCTTTTTTGTAAATTTTGAACAATTTTTGAAAGCTTTTCTTTTTATTTTGAAAAATCACTGGTGATTTTTGATAGTAAATTGAATTTGGAGTGAAATGCACCCCTACATTCTTTAGTTTGTTCCAGTCCTCGTTTTTACATTTTTTTAAAGATGTAAAAATTGCACTTTTTAAAATTATTGTTGATTTATAAAAAATTTTTGAGAACTTTCTCTAAATTGCCAAGTTTTAATTTTTCAGACCCTTATCCACCTCACTTCATCACCTCGTTATCTTTGTTTTCATGTTTCATTTCATGGTTCAATAATTTTAATCATAGGCGTACCTACCCAGAAATTGTGTAAGGGAGGGGCTCATATTTTGAGAAAAATGGGGGGGGGGGGTCAAAATTCAATGAAAAAATGAAGTAACCTGTTATTTCAGTGGGCTGGAGTAGTTGGGGTATTTTCATACAAATAATATATACCTACAGATTTGAGCGAAGAAAAATTGAAAAATGACAAGATTTAATGATTTTTTTAGACAAAATTATTGATTTTTTCTGATAATTGGGACACTGACTGAGAAATTAGTAATTTTTGACCGAAAGATCAGTGAAAATCGCTAATTTTCAATGAAAATTTTTTACATGACTAAAAAAGACAGAATTTTTGCAACTTCAACTGATTCAAATTTAAAGAGTGGCATGTTTATTTAAGAACTGGTTACTAAAATACTGCCGAGCAGAGCGAGGACGAATTTTTTTAAATCATACTCTCCTTTGTCATTTTTATGATAAAAAAATCCCCTTGCCGAGCTTGAGGAGGGGGCTCGAGCTCCCTGAGCCCCCCGGGGCGCCTCTGATTTCAATTCCTCTTACATACCACACATTTCTAGTGTCTTATCCTCATAAATTCCTCTCTCAATTTTCGAAAGTATCCAAGAAGTTTTCAATTTGCCGAGACGTTCATCATTTTAGTAATATTTTGTCAATTTTTATTTTCCCTTTGTCTCTCTGGAACGTTGTTCGAATTTATTTTTAATAATTTTGACGAAAAATTCACTTTATGGCCGCCATTTTTCATATATTTTCGTCTAGATATCCAAAATACGGCGTCATAAACGTGAATTTTATAGTTCGCACATTTCGCATCTTCTTCCACGCAACCATTATGAAAAAACCCCCGTATACGATTTTTTTTCTAATTTTGATATCGTAGATTTGATTGAATTTCTCGGTCCGGTACCAGAATTTTTTATTTCGATATGAAAAGTACTTACGCGATGGAATTCGTATTCCAATCGATTTTTTTCCCCATTTCGGTTCATTATGAATTCCAAAGATGGCAGAGAGGGTTTGTCTAGTGTGGTGATTTTCCTTATATACCTCGCGATTAGAAACACCGCAGTCGGGTAATATTTCGAAAATATCGATCTCGTTACTAATTTATTCCGAGCTGAAATACGAATTACACGGATTACGAAACACCCTGCTCTGCTCGTATATAGATTTATACAAAACCGACGTACGGTTAGAATGTCCGCAAAAGGTAAAAACATCGCCGCAGATAATGCAGATAGAGAAAGACAGCGCGTGTGAATTGTGATTGTATATTCGCGTAGAAAATTATCTGTTCGAGTAGAATATAATACAGCTTGCGAGTACACGCGGGTAGAATTATAAAAGTATTTAGTAGCTGTCGATTATTTCATAAAGAATGGGTACCAGGGAGGGGGAAAACATAGACGCGTGTGAAAATTGCTATAATGACGAATTGACGCGTCGCAATGGGTCGCTGATGTCTGTCGATAATGCAACACGAATGTTATTCGTGGGGTATTATTGAAAAATTAAAAGAATGAGGGGTTTTGACCCCCTCCCTCCTCAATTTCCATCCCAACTTACCCTTCTGCTAAAAAAAAAAAAGGTTATTTGTAATGTACAATAACGATCGCGTTTAATTTTTGTGCGGTGATTATAAGGACGATGATTTTTTTATGTTGCAGATTTAACAAAAAACCAAAAATTGGAAGAGACGACGTCATCGAAATACCCCCTATTTCTGACAACAGGATAATAATCGCGTTGTTGATAAATTTGGCTGCAACTGAATTGTTAAAGTGAGTTGTATACAAAATGTATCTAAAGTACAGAGTATTTTATAATATGACGGTATCGACGCCTGGTAAGGGGGAAAATATGGTGTATGGGACCGGGGTTGAAGGGGAAATGGGGACTCAGGCTGAAACGAAGGATTATTCTATATTTATACGATGTAAATTGAAAAGAATATCGGTAGAATGACGTCCGCTATACGACGTACGAGGATTTAATGTGCGCTATATAAGACGATGAACTTTTCTGTATACGACGAGCTGCAGGAATTAGTCAATTGAATAAAGTTTTTCAAAGCGAGTATGAGCCGGGAGGGCCATGGGCGAGGGTAGAACGAGAATTTTATTAAAAGCGCGTTTAGTAGTGTAATTCGAGACACACCGGAAGACGAAGCGGCATTTTAAGATCGTAGGCTTTACGTGATGTTAACCAAGGAATAAAGTTTTTATTTAGTTGGAGTAAAGTTCGAAGCGGAGTGTTTATGGGGACGAGGAGTTCGGGGGGCAGGTCGGAGAGTAGAACTTATGTGAAATTATACGCGGTATCATGAGACGGTCGTTTATCACGAGGTCGAAGAGTTTAAACTCGCGTATTTTACTAATATCGATTAATTTATTCCAGAGTTTGAAATCGCACCGAAGGCGAGTAGGGAGTAGGCAATACTGGTAGCATGATGTAGGGACGATATCGAAGTACGTTGATTTGAAAAGTTACGTGAGCTACCTGGAAAGTTGCTCAGCTCGGGAGAAATTTAAGGGTGAAATGGATCGCATGGTTGAGTGAATTGTGATCGTGAAACGTATAGATTTTTTAATTGGCGAACGAGGGTTGTTTCTGGGAATATATTCGTGTTTCGACCTAATTAATTAGCGCTAACTGGTTTCCTGTTTCTTTTTTTCGGTGCGGTTTTTTCCCCTCGGTTTGTCTCGAGAATGTCATCGAGTTACCGATATTTTTATAATGTACTCACGAGTGCCTACGATTGAAGAAATTTTTTATCGAGATTTCTAGACGCCGCGTCGAGTATTTAATAGATGTTTTCTCCTAATTATTTGATCGGTTTTTTATTACCGTGTAACGGCGACGAGGCATAGTCGAGAATTTTTTCAGTAATTACCGCGCTAGTTGAAGAGGTTGGAAGGTAGGACCGAATAACCGAGTGAAATGGGAATATCGATGTAATTGATTAGAGATTTGAACCGAGTATGAATTTAAATCGGAGAATTAGTGGCGTCTGGTGATACGTTTTTAATAGAATAATTATGTAAGCTGGTTGAAATTGGGTTCGTCGTGTTTCCTTTTTATTTATTTATTGGCCGTGAAACTATTTATTCGTGTGTTTATTTATTTATTGAAGGGCGGATTCGTGCGCGTAGTTTGGGTAGGTACCTTTTTCTAGTTGGTGGTTGTGGTGTTGCGAAAAGGTGATGTGATGTTTGGTGTGAATGTTTAGGTTTGAGAATCGATAGAAACGATCGAGTCTTTTTTTCAGAAATAATAGAAAATTAATCGAAGGAATTATTTTTAAAAATCAATTTAAAATATCGATTAATACTTGTAAAAATCTATTAAAAAGATGAATTTTCTGAAAATTGAAGTACGAAATCGATTGAAGGATATCGACTTTCAACATCGAATTATCGATATCGACTTTCATCATCGATTTATCGATATCAAATTTCAGCATCGATTTATCAAAATGAGATTTCAACATGGATTTATCGATATCGACTTTCATAATCGATTTATCGATATCGAGTTTCAGCATCGATTTATCAAAATCGAATTTCAACATAGATTTATCGAACTCAACTTTCAACATTGAACATTGATTTATTATAATCGACTTTCAACATCGATTTATTGAAATTGACTTCCAAATCGATGTATTGAAATCGACTTCCAAACTCGATTTATCAAAATCTATTCACTTCATCAGTTTATCGAAATCGACTCCCTGCATCGATTTATCCTAATCGACTTGAAACCGATCTATCGAAATCAACTCCCAGCATCTATTTATCGAAATCGACTTCCAACATCGGCTTATCAAAACCGATTTTTGCGTAGATTTGTTGAAAACTAGTTGAATTATCGATTTCCACTGTTGATTTGACAAATCTCAGTTCAATATGAAAAAATTTCAAATTTTCGATTGTGAGTCGTATTCTCATTGTGACAGTCAAACCACGTTTTCTCCAAAATTATACTTTTTTAGAATTAGGCACCTCTTCATTGATTTTTCCAAATGAAGCTGATTTTTAGGAAAAAAAAACTGGTACTTTTTTTCTATAAGTTATCTAATTTGTTTTAATACAATTAACTGCGACTGGTGGAAAATTCGATTTCAAGAATTAAAAACTCGCTGCGCTTATCTTTCCTCAACTCGTGAAATTTTCCTCTTCTCGGAAATTAAAAATAATTAGATCCATTGTTTATCATTTCTTTTAATTAATTTTTTCGCGATAAACGTTTTGCCTGGGCTCCTTTTCAATGTGTTTTTTCCTTTTCAAATCTTTATCATATTATTAACAGTTGGAAACGAGACGATAGTGAGAATTCTATTCGAGAAACTCGTTTGGCGGATAATAAATTTCGATAAAATTGGAAATGTATTAAGAATAAATAAACTATAGTCTCGATCACGGACGCGGCGTGAAATCAGGTGAAAAAAGGCGCGAGAAATCTAGAGAAGTCGTGAAAATTAAAAAAAAAGTCGGAAAAATGCGAAAAAAAGGACGTTTCGGGGAATTGTTTTTCTTATCTTCGATTTAAACGGCGCGATGCGACGAGAAAAAGAATAAAAAATAAGCACGATATAAAGAATTTTCCAGATAAGAAATAGGTACGTCTTCGTATACGTAGGTAAACTGTGTACAACTCTACGTGGGGTTAGAAATAATAAATTTACCGGTAGATTGTTTCATGACTGGGGAGTCTTTTTCCCTATGTATTTTTCCCTCCGGTGTAGTAAATCTAGTGCGAAACTCTGAAAAGGAAAAATTTAAGCATTTATTTATTTTTTTGAAGAGCTACGAAAAAAAAATCGCAATGAAAAATTATTAGGTACGCGAATTAAATAAACATGTTATGTTCGCGACGAAGAAGTAATCGCCGAGACGTGGTTTACATATATGATCACGACGCGACGGGTGTCCGATTGCACAGGAAGTTCGACGACAGTAAGTGATGTCATTTTCACCTGTGTCGATTTTTTCTTCGAAATTTTTGGAAAATTGAAAAAATGTGTTGTCAGACGAGGATTATTAATTTTGCATCGGATGGTCGAAAGTTCGAATGTGTGTCAGTGGTTTGTCTGTAGTACCGAAAAATGTTCTACGAGGTTATCGTATTTAATTATAATCACCTAATCACGTGTGTTTTATTCACCTCGGTATGGGTTTAATTTTGATTAAAGTGTGTTTCTAAGAAATACCGATGTTCTCAAATGAGGTACGAAGTTGAATGAAATTAATGTTTCGAGATTTTTCGAAGTGGTTTCTCTATTTTGAGGGGAAGAGAAGTTCTAAAAAAAATGTTAGGTTAGCCCCCTCCCCCAATG